>CM037860.1:56733340-57133340 GCA_021292105.1 Anadara kagoshimensis
ATTTCTGGTGTCAATATATGAAAACAACTGCACTGTACTGACAGTATCTGTGTGTGGTGTCAATGCATGGTGTCATTGTAGGGTGTCACTGTATGCTGAGTAATTGTGTAGCTGGTGTCAGGATGTCAGTGCAAAGTGTCACTGTATGGAAACTTTAGTGATGTAAATGCATGGTGTCACTGTATGTAGAGCCACATTGATGTCAGGGCATGTGGTCAATGTACGCAGAGTCACTATGTTGATGTCAGTGTCTGGTGTCATTGTTTGCTGAGTAATTGTGTAGTAAGTCTCAGTGCTTGGTGTCAATGTAAGGAAAACCACTGTAGTGGTGTCAATGCATGGTGTCACTATATGGAGAGCCACAATAGTGGTTTCAGTGCATGGTGTCACTGTAAAGAGGGCCACTGCAGTGGTGTCAATACAAGGTGTCACTGTATGGAAAGCCACTATAGTGGTGTCAGGACAAGGTGTCACTGTATGGAGAGCCACTGTAGTGGTGTCACTGTATGAGAGCCACTGTAGTGGTGTCGGTACATGGTGTCACTGTATGGAGAGCCACTGTAGTGGTGTCACTGTATGGAGAGCCACTGTAGTGGTGTCAGGGCATGGTGTCACTGTATGGAGAGTCACTGTAGTGGTGTCAGGGCATGGTGTCACTGTATGGAGAGCCACTGTAGTGGTGTCGGTACATGGTGTCACTGTATGAAGAGCCACTGTAGTGGTGTCAGGGCATGGTGTCACTGTATGGAGAGCCACTATAGTGGTGTCATGGCATGGTGTCACTGTATGGAGAGCCACTGTAGTGGTGTCAGGGCATGGTGTCACTGTATGGAGAGCCACTGTAGTGGTGTTAGTATATGGTGTCACTGTATGGAAAGCCACTGTAGTGGTGTCAGTACATGATGTAATTGTATGGAGAGCCACTATATAGTGGTGTCAGTGCATGGTGTCACTAATTCAGAGAGTCACTGTAGTGGTGTCAGTACATAGTGTCTCTGTATGGAGAGGCACTGAAGTGGTGTCAGTGCATGATGCCACTGTATGGAGAGGCACTGAAGTGGTGTTGTGTTTGGTAGTGGTGTCAGTGCATGGTGTCACTGTATGGAGAGCCACTGTATGTGGTCACATTGGTGTCAGTGCATGGTGTCATTGTAGGGAGTCACTGTATGCTGAGTAATTGTGTAGGTGGTGTCAGTGTTTGGTGTCATTGTAAGGAGAGTTGTTGTAGTGGTGTCAGTGCATGGTGTCACTGTAAAAAGAGCCACTGTATTGGCATCAGTGCAAAGTGTCACTGTATGGAAACTTTAGTGATGTCAGTGCATGGTGTCACTGTATGTAGAGCCACATTGGTGTCAGTGCATGGTGCAACTGTATGGAGAGCCATAATTTGGCTATTTCCATTGAAAGCATGCATTGTTCAAAATACATTAATGATCGCAATATTTGAAGAAACAAATTAATAAATTACAATATTAAAAAAAATAATTACAGTAACATAGGAAGTCTGAATTAATGCCTGGTTTGCTACCCAGCACCCAGAAAAATTACAAGTGCACCGTGCGACATTTAAAAATCATTCACCACTACTCACATTCAAGTTCATTAGTAAAATACTGTCTCTCAAAGCTCTTGACAGCTACTGGCAGGCTGCACTACTGTAAAATGATTTATAAACATTTATGCGTCGATTCTAAACGGTTTATCATAACTTGTTCCTCTTTGTTTGTAAACAAACGCCGCCATTTGTAACTGGCTAAGGGGTTTTCTGAAAACCTAAACGCCCGGATTCCAGGAAGTTGACTATTTATAAACACCATGTGACTACTTTGAATTACGTAATCAATTCTAAACCGAAAGTAGGCCAAGTACATTTCTTCAATAATTATTATGCTACTAGATTTATTTAATTATCAATTGATTGATATATTTCTATGTATTTATTTATTTATTACCGATCTATCTCCAATCCATGTTATAATCTTTAGATAGCAAATATATATCATATAAAATTATATGCATATATTAAATTTACAGAATATTCAGATAAGTTGTATCTTACTCTAACTCTAAATTAATTTTATATTACACTAATAGATTAATTGATTGCCGATTGATTGATTACTTCAATTTACATGTACTTATTATATCAGGAGTGAGTGAGTGAGTAATGGTGTTTAACGTCCCAGTCAAGAATATTTCACTTATATCGAGACGTCGCCAGCTATAGGCGAAAGTGCAGAAATTTTGCCTGTGCGTTGCGCTTATGGCATTATACAGCAGGGTTCTTTAGCGTGCCAAGCCCACCGTGACACGGGACCTCGTTTATTTTAAGTTCCCATCCGAAAGAACCGTGACTTTCATTTCGTAATGCCGAGTACTTGGCGAAAGAACAGTCACTACCAACTTTCAAGTCTTGGGTCAGACCCAACACTCTACCGAGCACTCTACCAACTGAGCTACCGCAGTGGTTTTATTATATCAGGAGATGTACTCTTTAATGTAAGATCTATATAATACAGAAAGTTACATGTTACTATAATATCCATATTTGTTGTATGATTCAATGATATAATATGTAATGAATGACACTGTACAATTCAGTTTTCCAATAAAGTTATTATTATCATTATAACAAGAAAGACGGGTTCGGATGCGGGAAGATTACGGTTGCGGATGCAGAAAACCGGACGTTTTTTCTGACTACGCAAATACGTCAAATGTAAATTATTCAATAGCGAAAGCCGATTGTTTTTCATTCAAAATATCAAAATGATAATGCATGAAACAAAAAAAAAAAAAAAAAACAAAAAAAAAAAACAAAAAAAAAAAAAACAAATAAATAAATAAATAAAAAACAAGGAATCTAGACAAAATATTTTAAAATGAACTTGATGGATTGACTACCTGTAAAGGACATATAATTAGGGTTACAAAATGCTCTCTCTCTCTCTCTCTCTCTCTCTCTCTCTCTCTCTCATGCAACTTCGAAAAGGTTTTCAATTTCCTACTTACCTTAGTGTTTCAATCATTAACCATTATAAATAGTAAAAACCCAACTTCCCCAATTGCATACTACAATTAATGATAGATTTGTACACCTCATATTGAATATCTGTAAATATTTATTTATCTATTTATTATTAATAATATTTATTCATTTACTCATTTTTTTTGCTTTCTCTGAAGTAGGGTAAATAAACGGTCAGTTAAAAAAATCTCTAGCCCAACCATATAAAATGAACAAATTTACTACTCACCAGTTTTAATGTACTTCCAGTATGAAATAAAGGACCACTGTTTGAAAAGTATATATCTACTAGTGTACCTGTGTACTATTTTCCCGTGGTAATTTTTATAAATAGTTCATTTTCTGTAAATGTTTACAATATGGACTACCAGAGTGTGACGTATCATACTTATATCAAGATCTGGGACTTCCCATTTCTATATTTAGTAACGGATAATGATGTAAACAAAGGTTACGGATGCAGAAAAACGGGATATGTTTGTTATCTGATTAATAAACTAACTAAATATTTTAAATTTCCTAATGTTAAACATTGAAACAACTTAATATTTTTGTTAGAAAATCAAAATGGTAATACACGTCCTACTATTTTCAAAATATTTATTTATTTTTAATTTCAAACATCTCTCTCTCTCTCTCGGAAACAGGATGTGTTGTCCTTTTCACTACGTGGATGTTTTAATTCCTTAATTTCCTAACGTCAAATGTTTGTAATTTAACTCTCTCTCACTCAACAGTGTAAAGTGGGGATAAATAATTTAAACAATGTGAAATTCATGATAAATATGTTGGTTCTTTTACCTACAATGTTTTGATTTTTTTAGTATTTAAACCTGTCGTAGATCTGGGGTTACAAGATTTGTCCCCATTTTTGTTGGTGGTGTCCTCACTATGTTTGTAATAGAGCTAATAATTGTCCCCAGATCTATGGCCCAAGCATCCCTAGTCGTGTAAAGAGGGGACAACGTGTCGGATAAATAGGATACAGTGGCACTTAGGGTCAGGTATTCTTTTTTTAATTTATTATTTTATGACCAAACAATGATATATATTACTGTTTTATTATATCTGTCGACGTTCTAAACTAAATGCATCAGAAATAAACTGATTTTATTGCACTTTAAGATTTTCTTAATTTTCTCAATATAAAAAGTTCTTTTTATTTTTAAGTGCTTGTGGAAATGTGGGGACATTTTTTGGGGGTCAGTGTCAAATGTCCATAAAAAACATAACAGTACTCTATTGAAAATAACATTTTAGACCATTTCAAATAACTTACCGCGAGTTGAACAGAACATCTCTTTAACTCCGAAAATGTTGCCTTATAGTATATAATGTCAAGTATCCCTATTTCTCCCATGGATAAAAATTTTACTACTCACCTCTTGAAATGTTCTTCTGAAATGAAATAAAGCTACCGTTTGATAATTATATATACAATGTGTGTGTGCTACATGTATATCAGTGATTATTTTTTGATGAATAGAGCATTTTCTGTAAATGTTTACGATATGAACTATCAAAGTGTGACGTATGATCTGTTCTATACTTAGTAACAGAGCAAGACCTAGGATTACCTGCGATCTATATTTAGTAAATGGGAAGTCCTGGTGACCATTTGTTGGTTATCGGTATGTATACGTCACACACACACACACACACACACACACACACACACACACACACACCTGTCATTATTTATCCAACGGTTACCCAAATCCCAATTTCATCTCTCTCTCTCTCTCTCTCTCTCTCTCTCTGGTGTATGTGTATGACGTCAGAGTTGATGTTAATTTAGAATAGTCACTAGATTTTCCTTCAAAGTAAAACTAATATTTCACACGCGCACCTGCCCCAAGTTCCACAATCATTCCCTAACAACTAAGATTTTCCCGAATTTAATCTTGACATTTGATACCGTTTGATATTTTTAATGTTTAAGATATTCAGGTTTTAAAGATGTCATTTTAAAGACCACTTCAAACTTATCACATTTGTATTTAGTTTTTTTTATATTTAAAAAAATACTTATATATATAGTACTAACTGAAGATTTATTTTTTTTAATCAAAACACGGCATAATTTCAGAACAAATTCTCTAAATAATCCGCTTTATATGAAACCGGGAACGAAATTATATGGTAGAGTGCTCGTTCCGTATGTGGGAGGTCGTTGGTTCGAAACTCAGCCGGGGTCTAACCAAGACTTGAAAATAGGTACTGACTGTTCTTTCTCCAAGCACTCAGCATTTAGAAATGAAAGTCAAAAGGTCCTTCGGAAGAGACCTTAAAAGACAATGCCTCGTGTCACGGTACTTTACCCCGAGGTCACTGTAAAGGTAAAAATTATTCAACTTCACCTATAGCTGGTGACGTCTCGATGTAAGTGAGATATTCTGAGACGTAAAATCCTCATTCATTCATTTTATTTTGCCATGTAAGCGTCAGGGCACTCAATATTATGTTACAACAAAACATTGATTTAAATTCGTTAATTGATTAAATGGAGATTCACGTACCAGTCATGAATATTTCACATATATTTAGACGCAACATAACGCTCAACAACACACAACCCGCATGCAGCAAACGCACTCGCAACCTACAGCACAATACATGAAAACAAAAGTAAAAACGTCTTTACTAAAACGCGTACATGTACGTATCCTTTATAGTCCGTGGGGTAAGTGGACCCACCTTGCACCCCACCCACAGGATCCTCCGACACCACGTACACTTTTTCTGGTACCTTAAGGTACTCTTAAATACTGAAGTTTTTGATGTTGGAAGGCCCATTTTATTTGCCGGAGAACATCTTAAATCAATTACTACACAAGGTACCAGAAAAACTGGTTTCGGATGATCGGGGGGGGGGGTGTGGGGGTGGGAGGGGTGTCACATGGTGGGTTCAACTAGCCCACGGACTATCCTGTCAACCGCCTGGGTTGCACAATGGTACAGCGTCCGTCTCTCTGCCTCTACAGCGGGAGGTCATGTGTTCAAATCCTGGTCAGGTAATGCATAAGACTTTAATTTGAGTTACTGAAGGCTTCCTCTTCCAGATATCAGTATTTCGAGGACAGGCTGGTGCACCCGATGTCAGGATAATGTGGGGAGTGGCATGCTTGTCTTTGGGGTACCGACTCTGTGGGCTAGCACCCTAAAGCCCAACTTTAGCGCGCGCTTCCAGTGTGTTGTGGTGTACGTTGCGCTGTATTGAGTTGTGCGTTGCGTTGTGGTGTACGATGTACGATGGGTTGTATTAAGCTGTGCCGTGTTGTGTTGTGGTGTTGTGGTGTACTGTATTGTGCAATATATATGGTGTTATACCGTGGTTGTGTTGTGTTTACTGTACGTTGTGTTAAACTCGTGTTGTGTTATACTGTGCGGCGTGTTTTGTTGCGTTTTTTGTACGTTACACTGTAATTTCATGTTTTGTTGAACGTCGTGTTGTACATTGCGCTATTTTCATATGCAAATTATGATATGTGCACCTAAATTAAAAAAGGAACACTAAACATCTCTTTAATACTAGAATATGAATGAACAATAGATGACAATTTATCGAGGTTTTTCTCTAAAGGTTATGTGTTTTAAGAACGTTTTATACATTTTTGTATCTGGCACTCCTTCTTTCTCTCGTGTCTGGTTTCTCTGGATGGTCTTTTACATACCACATAACGAGAAAACTTTAAGAATTAATAATAAATTAGTGTATTAAACCGAATCACTTTTCTTGAGTTAGATTTAAGTTATTCGAGGCTAAGGACAACATGAAGAAATTTAAAAATGTATGACTATGTAGATTAGATTATCTCTACTAAATCGAAAATAGAAATTCCATGTAACCGGCTAAAAATAGAACTCCGTAATTGTATTTCAACATCGAGTGTAAACTGTGATAAAGCCGCCAGTCCAGAGGGATTTTGAGATTTGGTGCTAACACAAGGACTATAAAAGTAAGTTATTTTATATTTATTAGTCAACAAAGAAATATTTTAGGAAATTTTGAAAATTCATAAATTTTACTTTATAGATAAGTGCGTTACATTTTATGCATTTTTCGTGTAAATATAAAATTATGTTTAATAATTGAATTTCAGTTTATAGAATATTTTTACATGGGCATTTTCCGTGTAAATACAGTCAAACCTGTCTATAAAGGCCACCAAAGGGAACAAGTAAAACGGGCCTTTATGGACAGGTGGCCTTTATTTATACAGGTTTAAAAATGAATAAAGAGCAATTGGGATAATTTTACTGGTCTTAATGAGCAGGTGGCCTTTATATAGAGGTGATCTTTATAACAGGTTTGACTGTATGTTAATAAGATTTAAAATTATGTCTAATAATTAAAACAGGTTATGGAATATTTATCTGGGAAAAATCGCAATGATCGAACACGAATGAAAAATAGTTAATTAGAAAGTCGGGGCACCTATACCAGCGGAAAATCCGATTTGTTGTTCCCCTTTATTCTTTGTCCATGCATCTTTGTTAGATTGTATACTTTGGCAGAAACTGTACGTATACCGTAATAATACTAATATTTTCTGAAAATGCAATGACGTGGGTCTATTTATAGTTTACTGGGAATTTCTCACGGAGTTATTTATAGATCTTGACATAGATTCGGTAGAACGATTGTATTACGTAGAAATCAGTTGTAGACATTTTTAATAAAAACTGTTTTCGGAATAACACATAACTTTTAAAATCGTGATGTATAATTTTTCAATTAGAATCGTAAGGCAGTTGATTTTTTTCCGATACTTAACGACATAATAATAATAGTAATAATAATAATAATAATATTTGTTCTCTGCTATGTTGTTACCATTACAGGTTTCTCTGCTGTGTTGTTGTTTTCTGTATATAAATAAACCATGTGGTTATGTGATTTTCAATGGTAAATATCAGAATACGTAGCGATAAAAACGTAAGCTGAATAAAATAATTTTGACGATTATTTAAAATTAAAAGTTTACACAAATCAAAAACAAACACACTAATATATGTCCGAATTAAAATCCAGAAGCAAAGTAAAAACTTTTGAACTGACAACTAGCCCACGGACTATCCTGTCAACCGCCTGGGTTGCACAATGGCACAGCGTCCGTCTCTCTGCCTCTACAGCGGGAGGTCATGTGTTCAAATCCTGGTCAGGTAATACATAAGATTTTAATTTGAGTTACTGCAGGCTTCCTCTCCCAGATATCAGTATTTCGAGGACAGGCTGGTGCACCCGATGTCAGGATAATGTGGGGAGTGGCATGCTTGTCTTTGGGGTACCGACTCTGTGGGCTAGCACCCTAAAGCCCAACTTTAGCGCGCGCTTCCAGTGTGTTGTGGTGTACGTTGCGCTGTATTGAGTTGTGCGTTGCGTTGTTGTGTACGATGTACGATGGGTTGTATTAAGCTGTGCCGTGTTGTGTTGTGTTGTGGTGTACTGTATTGTGCAATATATATGGTGTTATACCGTGGTTGTGTTGTGTTTACTTACGTTGTGTTAAACTCGTGTTGTGTTTTACTGTGCGGCGTGTTTTGTTGCGTTTTTTGTACGTTACACTGTAATTTCATGTTTTGTTGAACGTCGTGTTGTACATTGCGCTATTTTCATATGCAAATTATGATATGTGCACCTAAATTAAAAAAGGAACACTAAACATCTCTTTAATACTAGAATATGAATGAACAATAGATGACAATTTATCGAGGTTTTTCTCTAAAGGTTATGTGTTTTAAGAACGTTTTAAACATTTTTGTATCTGGCACTCCTTCTTTCTCTCGTGTCTGGTTTCTCTGGATGGTCTTTTACATACCACATAACGAGAAAACTTTAAGAATTAATAATAAATTAGTGTATTAAACCGAATCACTTTTCTTGAGTTAGATTTAAGTTATTCGAGGCTAAGGACAACATGAAGAAATTTAAAAATGTATGACTAAGTAGATTAGATTATCTCTACTAAATCGAAAATAGAAATTCCATGTAACCGGCTAAAAATAGAACTCCGTAATTGTATTTCAACATCGAGTGTAAACTGTGATAAAGCCGCCAGTCCAGAGGGATTTTGAGATTTGGTGCTAACACAAGGACTATAAAAGTAAGTTATTTTATATTATTAGTCAACAAGAAATATTTTAGGAAATTTTGAAAATTCATAAATTTTACTTTATAGATAAGTGCGTTACATTTTATGCATTTTTCGTGTAAATATAAAATTATGTTTTATAATTGAATTTCAGTTTATAGAATATTTTTACATGGGCATTTTCCGTGTAAATACAGTCAAACCTGTCTATAAAGGCCACCAAAGGGAACAAGTAAAACGGGCCTTTATGGACAGGTGGCCTTTATTTATACAGGTTTAAAAATGAATAAAGAGCAATTGGGATAATTTTACTGGTCTTAATGAGCAGGTGGCCTTTATATAGAGGTGATCTTTATAACAGGTTTGACTGTATGTTAATAAGATTTAAAATTATGTCTAATAATTAAAAACAGGTTATGGAATATTTATCTGGGAAAAATCGCAATGATCGAACACGAATGAAAAATAGTTAATTAGAAAGTCGGGGCACCTATACCAGCGAAAAAACCGATTTGTTGTTCCCCTTTATTCTTTGTCAATGCATCTTTGTTAGATTGTATACTTTGGCAGAAACTGTATGTATACCGTAATAATACTAATATTTTCTGAAAATGCAATGACGTGGGTCTATTTATAGTTTACTGGGAATTTCTCACGTAGTTATTTATAGATCTTGACATAGATTCGGTAGAACGATTGTATTACGTAGAAATCAGTTGTAGACATTTTTAATAAAAACTGTTTTCGGAATAACACATAACTTTTAAAATCGTGATGTATAATTTTTCAATTAGAATCGTAAGGCAGTTGATTTTTTCCGATACTTAACGACATAATAATAATAATAATAATAATAATAATAATAATATTTGTTCTCTGCTATGCTGTTACCATTACAGGTTTCTCTGCTGTGTTGTTGTTTTCTTTATATAAATAAACCATGTGGTTATGTGATTTTCAATGGTAAATATCAGAATACGTAGCGATAAAAACGTAAGCTGAATAAAATAATTTTGACGATTATTTAAAATTAAAAGTTTACACAAATCAAAAACAAACACACTAATTTATGTCCGAATTAAAATCCAGAAGCAAAGTAAAAACTTTTGAACTGACAAGTAAGGTTAAACACGTGAACGTCCACCAGGGAAGTGAGGTCGGGTGCTCCTGAAGGGTAAGCACATCCTATTAAGCTAGCTACATTCGTCACATGTGTAATCAAAATTGTGTGAAAGGAACGCGGAACTATGAGACATCAAATATATCCAGGGCAATCCTGGACACAGAGACATCAAACTTATCAAAAATACTAAGATGACGACCATTAAACCTTTTTTTAAGTAAGGGAAAATGTTCATTATGATAGTGTTAATCATTCCACAGCCAAACCATTACCAACTTAAAAAATAAATAACATCGAGTGTAAAAATAATGTTCACTTTCCTGACTTCAATTCGTGATTGTTGACAGGTGTAAGACCCCCAAAAAAGTGCAATACATACTCCGCCCCACCGAAAGTGTTACACAAGTATAATGTCTCTGTATCCAAAATTCTCATGGATACGTTTGACGTCCCATAGTTTCACGTTCCTGTCAATCTCAATTTTGATTTCACACGTGGCGGGTGTAACTAGCTAGACTTTCCGGAGCACCCGGCCTCACTTCCGTGTTGGAAGTTCACTTGATTTTAAGCTTTTACTTTGCTTTGGGAATTTTGATTTAATCTGGACTGGTATGTTTGTAATTGATTCGAAAAAATAGTTTCTGTTAAAACCACTCGCCTATATTGTGGGAGGTCCCGAATTCGATTCAAGGTTTAACCCTGCATTTGTTGGTCAATGTGACCCTCAAAAGTGGTGGACTGACGGTGTGTACCATATTAAGTCTATCCGAGAGAAATAGGTAGAGATTCTCAACTTTGGGAAACTGAAAATAATGGGGGATGAATGTAGCGGTCTGGGTAGCTTACATACCACATTACGAGAAAACTTTAAGAATTAATAAATTATTGTATTAAACCGAATCACTTTTCCTGAGTTAGATTTAAGTTATTCGAGGCTAAGAACAACGTGAAGAAATTTAAAAATGTATGACTATATAGATACACTGGAATGTATTGATGGATTCTTAGATTATCTCTACTGAATCGAAAATAGAAATTCCAAGTAACCGGCTATCAATAGAACTCAGTAATAGTATTTCAAAATCAAGTGTAAACTGCGGTGATGTGGTCAGTCTAGAAGGGATTTTGCGTAAACACATAGACTGTAAAAGTAAGTCATTTTATATTTTTTGGCCAACAAAGAAATATTTTGGGGATTTGAAAATTTATAATTTTACTTTTAAAGGTAAGTATGGTACATTTTTTTTGCACTTTCCGTCTAAATATAAAATTATGTTTAATAATTGAATGTCAGTTATAGAATATTTTTATATGGGTATTTTCCATGTAAATACAGCCAAACCCGTCTACAAAGGCCACCAAATGGAACCAGTAAAATTGGCCCTTTACAAGCGAGTGGCCTTTATATAGAGGTGGCCTTCAACACAGGTGTGACTGTATGTTAATAAGATTTAAAATTATGTCAATCATTGAAAGCCAGGTTATAGAATATTGATCTGGGAAAAATCACCATGATCGAACACGAATGAATAAAGTTAAGTAGTAATTTGTCTGGGCACCTTTCCAAGCGAAAAAATCCGATTCGTGCTTTATTCTTTGTCCATGTATCTTTGTTAGATTGTATATTGAACCTGATTCCGTATACATTATTTTCTGAAAATGCAATGACGTGGGTCTATTTATAGTTTACTGGGAATTTCTCACGAAGTTATTTATAGATCTTGACATAGATTAGGTAGAACGATTGGATTACGTAGAAATCAGTAGTAACCGTTTTCGGTATAACTTTTAAAATTGTGACATATAATTTTTAAATTAGAACCGTAAGGCAGTCCATTTTTCCGATACTTAACGCAATAATAATAATAATAATAATAATAATAATAATAATAATAATTTTCTGCTAAGCCTATGGTGTTACCATTACGTTTATTTTCTGTATATAAATAAACCACAATAACAACGATAATATATTATTATTGTTATTATTATTATTATTATTATTATTATTATATTATTATTATTATTATTATTATTATTAATCAAAATGAAATGACCACAATTAAAACAATATACCAAAGATTAATATATTGTCTTATACTTTTATACAAAAAATGTGATTGCTAATTACATACATGTTTAGAACTTTCAATGGTAAATAGAGATAAAAACGTAAACTGAATAAAATAGTTTTGACGATTATTTATAATTCAAAATTTTCACCAAGTTGAATGCTTCAATCGAAAAAACACACCAATCCATGTCCGAATCACAATCCAGAAGCAAAGTAAAAACTTTGGAACTGTCAAGTTAGGTTAAAAACATGAACTTCCACCGGGGAAGTGAGGCTGGATGGTCCGGAAGGATAAGCACATCCTATTAAGCTAGCTACATTCGTCATGTGTGTAATCAAAATTGTGTGAAAGGAACATGGACCTATGAGACGTCAAATATATCCAGGACAATCCTGGACACAGACATCAAACTTATCAACAATACTTTGATGACGACCATTAAACGTTTTTTTTTGAAGTTAGAGAAAATGTTTAGAATGATAGTGTCAATCATTGCACAGTCAAACTATTACCATTTAAAAATAAATTACATCGAGTGAAAAAATAATGTTCACTCTCCTCGACCACTGCTGACTTCAATTCGTGACTGTTAACAGGTGTAAGATGGCCCTAAAAAGTGCAAGACATACTCCCTCGACCAAAAGTGTTACACAAGTATGATGTCTCTGTATCTAAAAACCTTATTGATACGTTTGACGTCCAATAGTTTCATGTTCCTGACATTCTCAATTTTGATTTCACACGTGGCGGTTTTACCTAGCTAGACAGTAGATTATTTCCTTTCCAAAACTGAAAATAATAGGGGATGTATGTAGCGGTCTGGGTAGCTTAGTAGAACACTCGCCTATATAGTGCGGGAAGTCCCGGGTTCGATCCCCGGTCTGTCTCTGATTTTTTCTCTTTTGCCTTACAAAAACATTTATTGCATGCTAAAAAGAAGTATGAATTACATATCGACTATACCAGTTTTAATTTCACAGCACTAGACGGTCGTTTAGGTATACAAGTCCTCATCAATAGTGCTTTGATCAAAATTGTTAAACCAAATGTTTTTTTAAGATTTTAAAATGATACCCAAAGGACCAACGTATAGTTAAGGAAATTCTTTGCATGAGGGAGTATTGCTTACTTTTTGAGATACTTCAAATTTTAACTAGCAGCATTTAGAAAATAGTATAATTCTGACAATAATGCACAATTATTGCCTACATAGGTTGTTATATCTTCGAATACTTAAAATACTGTGGAAGTAAAAATAAAAATCCATGAATATGAAATACATTTAGAATTTATGCAGAATTTCATTAAATCTGGAGAGAAGAATGTCGCCAAATCATTCAACTCAATATAAATATGTATAGATGACGTTCTGTCTCTTAAAAGTTATAAATTTGGAGACTATGTGAATATCATCTATCCTAGCGAGCTTGAAATAAAAGACACATGCTGTGTTGTGTTGTGGTTATAATGTACGACGGTTTGTATTAAGCTGTGCGTTGTGTTGTGGTGTACGATGTACGACGGTTTGTATTAAGCTGTGTGTGTTGTGGTGTACGATGTACGACGGGTTGTATTGAGCTGTGCGTTGTTGTGGTGTACGATGTACGACGGGTTGTATTAAATTGTGCGTTGTGTTGTGGTGTACGATGTACGACGGGTTGTATTTAGCTGTGTGTTGTTGTGGTGTACGATGTACAACTGGTTGTATTAAATTGTGCGTTGTGTTGTGGTGTACGATGTACGACGGGATGTATTAAACTATGACTTGTATTGTGGTGTACGATGTACGACGAGTTGTATTGAGCTGTGCGTTGTTGTGGTATACGATGTACGACGGGTTGTATTAAATGGTGCGTTGTGTTGTGGTGTACGATGTACGACGGGTTGTATTAAACTGTTAGTTGTATTGTGGTGAATACGAAATGCAAGTTGTATAATAAACAAAACATACAACAATTATATTGGGTGATTGCTCACATTGACTTTACTAGCGTAATTCACCTGTATTTTATCCGTACATGTGTATTTGGACTCCAGACATGATTCATCACGTGGTATATTAGAATCTAGTTGTTTCCAAGAAAATTTTAATTTCTGTTCACCCAGTGGAAATTTGTAGATCGAATATTGCGCAGTTATAACGTGATTATAGTGTTATGGTTTAGATTTGATTACAAGATGAGTTGTGTTAAGTTAAATATTACTGTCGTTAGAAGCCTGTCTGGGGTAATGTCAGGTAAGGTTTTGTTTCAATTTTCTGAAAGTTTGATATATTATTTATTGTTTTATTTGAATTTGGTAAAATCAGTTTAGGAACTTCTTTTACTGTTCTCATTTTAACATATCTGATGAATTTAATTTATAAACGACAGTCCAGTGATTCAACAATAAAATGGGTTTAGTAATAATTATATTATTATAAATATTTATTATATAGTATATTGTGTTATAAATCCCTGTAAGATAGTTAAAATATGACATATCAATACTTCAAATAACATCGTTTTATTTATTTCTATCCTGGATATATTTGGTGTTCTGTACTTTGATGTTCCTTTCATTCTCAAGTTTGAATACACACACGGCAGTTGTAGCTAGCTAAACAGGAGGTGGTTTCCCTTCCAAAGCACCCGGATTCACTTCCCTGGCGGAAGTTTACATGTTTAACCTAATTTTAGTTTTCAAAGTTTTGACTTTGGGGTTACGATTTGAACATTGCAAAGATTGGTGTGTTTTTTATTGTCAAAATGATTTTTAATAGTAAAGTTTTGCGTTTGCGTTTTGACACGACCCTATGGAATATATGAAAACTGAACAACTGTTTTATAAAGCAAGGCAAATTAATTTTCAGTCAGACATAAACAATGAGTTCGCTGTACAATTGTTTTATTAAAAAATAAGTTTGATTATTTTTAGCCTGTCGAAAAAACGAACCATTTTCGAAAAAGTACATATCATTGTTTAGGTTTTCTCAGTTACTTTTCTACTGTTTAGTAACCTATTTTGTTTTATGAACTTTGTGTTTCTTTTTGTTGTATTGTTTTGTGCCATATGTTGTGTTTGATATATATGACATTTTTCATGATTGCATTTACAATTTTTGTATTAACATGCAAAGTTTGTTTTTATTATTATTTTATTGGCACAAGTTGACGTATAAACAATCCTTGAATCACACAATTATTATAATTATATAAAAGTATGTCATAAGAAATGAAAACACAGTGTATAATGAAAATAGAAATAGTAACATTGTTATGATTTCTGAATAATAGAATAATAACAGGTAGTTTCACACGTACCATAAATTCAATCTTGAAAACATAGTGATTATAATTAGTAGAGAACACACACACACACACACACACACACACACACATATATATATATATATATATATAATTATATATATATATATATATATATATATATATACACCCGCGCGCGCTTTGAAGAATTGCCAGTAGCTTATTCAAGTGTTGATTAAAAAGTTGGATTTTTTTGATTTTCACATGATAATTTGCTCAATTTTACTGTTTTAAATAAGGTAGTTTTTCAACACGTTTTCCCTGTATTATGCATAAGTAAATATAGTTTCTTGTTATTAACATAATAAAGTTGAAAGGGTTAAATTCTAAAAATTGCAATTTCGGTCGTAATATCAAATGTTATATTCGAATTTTGTATTCATAAATATAAAACCCATTAATTATTAACAATTGCACATTCCCAGAATAAATAAAGAATTAACTCATTTGAGTTTTTGCAAAAAAAAAGAACATTTGGAGTCGTGTTTGATACCTGTTTTTGTTAATAACGAATTAGTTGCTAAAATTCTAATTTTTATTCGATATTGTAAACATTGCAATTTCGAATTTCTGTGCAATAAAAGGTAAAGCATAAATAGCTTTCCAGTTTTTGTTGTGCATATCCTTTGCATATGTTTCAGAATTATATCAAAATAGAAAGGAATAAATGGTAATAAAACAGTATCTTCAGTGATATTTATTTTCATTTCTTGGATTGCACGTTTTATTACTATTATTACGCTATTATATTTAAAATAGTTTGATCTTATTTTATATTGCGTTGTAAAATTAGTAAAAGTAAAAAATTGCGATTTTGCATTTAGTAGATCGTATACAAATAAGACTTTTTGTTTAATCCAGTTTGATTTTTTAATTTAAAGTTTCAATTTAAATGTGTTGTTGTTCAAAACTGGCAGTATTTGAAAATCAGCACAATTATCAACAGTTAGTTAATTTTGGACTTTGTCAACAGCTTCTATGACATTTTTCCAAAATCTGTTTATGATATTTATTGATTTTTGTTCCATATAATTTGGACGAAACATAAGATTTTTTTAGAAAAGAGAACATCGTAGAACAAAGTTTAACACATTTAGAATTTTGACTAATAAAACGTCTTGTCCAAGTTCATTTTAGGGCATCTATAACATCATGAATATTTACCATCTTTAGTCCTCCATTTATGTAATTCTGAACTATAATTTCCCTTTTTACTTTATCAACTTTAGAATTCCATATAAAGTTCTGTCGAAAAAATAGTATTGAATGATTTCAAAAATATTCTTGGAGCTTGGTAAAGTTATAAATAAGTAATTAAGCTTCGAAGTTATTAGTGTTTTGAGAACTGTTATTCTATCTATTGGTGTTAAGTTTCCGGTTTTCCAACTAGCAAGTTTTGTCTTTATATCATTAATTTTTCGTTCAAAAGTTATTTTATATCAATTATCCAAAATTAACAGAAAATTCAATACCAAGTAAAGTGAAAAAATCGTAAACTTTTAGTTTTAATCCGTGGTTCAAACGTTTCTCCTGAAAATTTCTTACTCCCTATCTAAACGATTGTACATTTGTTTAGGTTCATTGCTAGACCAGAAAAACTTGCAAAGTATTCTAAGATATTTATAGAATCTTTTAAAAAACCACAAGAACCATCTAACATAAAGGTTGTATCATCAGCAAAATGTGATAATAAATGTTCGTTATTTTCAATAGAAATTCCTCTGATTTGTTTCTTGTTTTTATCAGTATTACTAAAATTTCAGCACACAACAGCAACAAGTAACTTGAAACTGGGTAACCTTGTCTCACTCCTCTGCAAATTGGGAAAGGGTAAGACAGAAAGTTGTTTGGTATTACAAACTTTCACAGTTTTTGAACAAAAATGGTTTCTAATACAAACAACAATTAGTCAAAATATTTTAATCGAAGGATCTGCAAATTAAATGTCTAACTTACCGAATGTTCAAGACTATTCACCATTTTTGTCAAATCTTGTCAGACCCAGAGTTTCTAAACCGTTTTTCATTTCAGCCATTGGAAACGTATATATAAAACTAACTCCGATATTCAGTAGACTTTTCTCAATTTACTCAAAGTACCAAACTTGAATTATGTTTCTCTCTGGTACATGTAATGAATTTTGGTGTGTTTAAATATGTTTTGTAAAAAAACCACCATTTTGTTTTTAAAGTTTTAATTTTGAGTTTACGAATAAATAGTACTTCATTTGAATATTGAAACAAATTAGCAAGCAATGGAGCACATTTTGTGCCTATTTGTATGTCGATTGTTTGTTGGAAAATTATATGGTTAAATATCAAATACGTTGTCCATCAGAAAAATGGAAGTTCACATGTTTAGCTACATTTGCTAGTATTCAAAGCTTTGCTTTTTGGATTGCCATTTGAACACGGACTGTTTGGTATGTTTGTTTATTATTGTTTAATGTATCAGTACATTTTTGTATGGAGGCTTTTGGTGATTAATAAAAACGCAGAATCACAGTTTAACACTAGATATTTATATCGCGGCTTACCAGTTTTGTAAAAGAATGACAGGTAAATGAATTGTTGTTAGACGTTATGTTCATTTAGACTTTTGAATGGTGGTGTATTTAATGGTAGAATATATTTAATAAGCATATATTATAGATCAATGAACAGTCTATTTGTTGCATAGTATATCTTAAATTCTTCAAGTCAAAAAATTATTTAAAGATAACCACTTAGTATAGTTGTATAATAACGCGTGATATTTCATGTTAAAACAATGCAGTAGTTCAATACAAAGGGTCATTGAAGTATTGATTTAGATTGCATATCGTTGATACAAACAAGATAGCCTAATAAACCAAAACAAAACATACATGTACATGCAAGTATATTTCTGATTAAAATTGATATGTTTCGTCTTGCATAATGCACCAATGTTTTATTTGGACAAATACCAAAATTCATCACGTTATAGGTATTTTGAGGTAATAAATCTCCTGGCTTCCAAGAAATGATAAATTTCTGGCTAGTGTGTTCTGTTAACTCAGTGGAAACTTGAATATCGAACCATTACGCGTTTGTCATGTTAAAATGTAGGTTTGAGGACAAGGTAAGGCATATTATTAAATATTACTTTCATGTAGTATTTTGTCGTTTCTCTGAGAAAATGTCATTTTATTTTTATTTGTTTTAAATTTTGAAAGTATTATTTAAATGATATATTTTAACAGAATGTGAAGAATCAAAGAGGACATTCGACAAGTTAATCATTCATGCAGCTCTTACGTCTTGACGCGACTTAAAGTCGATGTATATTGTAAATATTTTATTTTCAGACGCGATTAATGTGCTGACTAAGACTTAGGCTAGTAAATGCAACCATTTTCAATAGTTACAGGATTTTCAATGATTGTTTCGAAATTTTATATGTAGTTTATTTTATCGATCCAGTTGTCTCACTTTTCAGTTTTTTCTTAGCTTTTTGTACGTGTCCTTGTTTCTATTTTTGTTTCAAGACCATGTTTTTTAATTACGTATTAAAATTTAAAAGTACCAAGTTAAAATATTTTCAGTATACCATTGATTTCAATGTTAAATGCATTTTAGTAAAAAAACGATATTAATCATAATCAAACAAACCAAGTACCAAATTAAAATCCGATAGCCAATTTGGTTAAACACATGGGTTTCCATAATAAGAGTGAGACTGGGTGCTTCGGAAGGGTAATAACATTATGTTTTGCTAGCTATATCCATCAAGTGTAAAATAAAATGTTTTTAATTTGTTTCCTTACTAATTTTATTATAAATTTACTACTAGAAGCAGAACCTATCAAATAGTGTTTGTCATAATTTTAAAGTTTCTGTCATTATGTAATCCCAGAAAAACCATTAAAAACAGCAAAAGCTAAACTAGTTACCATATAATTATAGTAAAATGTGTCTTAAAGCTTTAACTGTGTTCAATTTGTAACCTTCTTACAAAAAAATTCGATTCACTGAAAATAAATTGAAACAATTTCGTGACTCTTTATAATAAAAAATCGTACAAAAGTATAGAATTACTGGAAGAAACAAACCTTTCTGCATCTAATAATAGTAATTGTATTGATTTCTGTCAAGGAAAATACTCGGGATAATTTTAAAAAATAAAATAAAATCAACATAGAAAGCAATGTCGCAAATTTTTTATGTAAATAGAATATGGTGGCAACACGTAAACAAATGAATCAATCTATTATGGACCTCTCTCGAGGGGAACTGTTCTCCTATAGTGTTGACTGTAGATGTATAGTGCCCGAGCCGATAGGCAACCCTAAAGGAGAACTGTTCCCGAGGGCGAGGTTCATAAAAGATTTAGTATATCACATGTCTTTGTTTCAATTAATTTTTCAAATCAACTTTTTATTTTATTCAACATCATCTGTAATAAAAATTAAGTAGAAAATAAATAAATAAATAAATAAATACATAAATAATTGAAACAAAACTAAATCTCAACATCAATGCGTTTTCACGCATATCTTAAAATGATAAAGCATAGTCCGTCGCGTCAGGGACTATATCTAGGTATTGTCCCGTTGCTATGCGTTGTCAAGGACAGATGATTTCTACATTAAATAGTATTGATGTAGTTATCCAATGAATATTCCCACGCCAGGTGATAGGTATATTAAGGTTTAATTGAATCTTTCTGCTTCCAAAAATTCATATATTTCTTGTAAGTCCATTATATTCACTCAGTTAAAACTTACAGACCGAAGCCTTTGTTATTTATTATAACATACAATGTTTTTTCGGTTTAAATGCAAGTTAAGACGCGTATGTGAATATTATTTTTAATTTAAAAGTATTTCGAATTTTTTCAGCGATGTCATGTAATTTTCTGATTGATTGAATTAGGTTTTACACCTATTTTATTTATATCGAGACGTAACCAGATATATGTGATGTAGCAGACATTTTTTTAAATTTCTATTATGAGTCGTGAGATGATTTTATTTGGACCCACGCCAGGTGATAGGTATATTTAGGTTTAATTGAATCTTGTTGCTTCCAAGAATTTATATATTTAATGTAATTCCTAAATATGCACTCAAAATAAGAATCAGTATGTGAATATAATTTTTTAATTTGAAGCCAGGTATTTTGAATTTCCTCTGAGATAATGTCATGTAACTTTCTGATTCATTGAATTAGGTTTTACACATATTTTACTTATATCGAGACGTCACCAGATATATGTGATGTAGCAGAAATTTTTTTAAATTTCTATTATGAGTCGTGAGATGATTTTATTTGGACCCACGCCAGGTGATAGGTATATTTAGGTTTAATTGAATCTTGTTGCTTCAAAGAATTCATATATTTCATGTAATTCCTAAATATGCACTCAAAATAAGAATCAGTATGTGAATATAATTTTTTAATTTGAAGCCAGGTATTTTGAATTTCCTCTGAGATAATGTCATGTAACTTTCTGATTCATTGAATTAGGTTTTACACATATTTTACTTATATCGAGACGTCACCAGATATATGTGATGTAGCAGACATTTTTTAAATTTCTATTATGAGTCGTGAGATGATTTTATTTGGACCCACGCCAGGTGATAGGTATATTTAGGTTTAATTGAATCTTGTTGCTTCCAAGAATTCATATATTTCATGTAATTCCTAAATATGCACTCAAAATAAGAATCAGTATGTGAATATAATTTTTTAATTTGAAGCCAGGTATTTTGAATTTCCTCTGAGATAATGTCATGCAACTTTCTGATTCATTGAATTAGGTTTTACACATATTTTACTTAAATCGAGACGTCAACAGCTATATGTGCGGTAGCAGACATTTTGATCTTTGCCGTGCGTAAAGTAAAAATGATATGTATTTTGAATATCTATTATGAGTCATGAGGGGTTTTTATTTGGACCAACGCCAGATGACGGGTAATAATGTTTAATTGCTGCTTCCAAGAATTTATATATTTCTTGTAAGTCCATTGTATTCACTTAGTTAAAACTTATAAACCGAAGCATTTGTTATTTATTTTTTCATAGTTAAGGCTTGAGTGCAAGGTAAGAAGTGGTGTGTGGATATTATTTTTAATTTGAAGTCAGGTATTTTTCTTTTTCTTTAAGACAATTTCATATAATTTCTGAGTTATTCAATTAGGTTTTACACCACAGGCATAGAGAATTAATGTTTTTAACTAACACCCATTTTTCCTTTGAGAAAAACATTGACACGTCAAAAATATCAAAGACTGCTAACACACACACACACACACACACACACACACACGCACGCACACACACACACACACACCACACACACACACACACACACACAGAGAGAAAGAGAGAGAAAGAGAGAGAGAGAAAATACACAAATAGTTTTCATTGATAAAGTTTTTGTTTCATGTTTCAGAAAATGCATTTTTGGGTGACAAAACGTATATCAGAAACCAATATGTAGAAATATAGCCTGGACTTGTTTTATATATTGGGATACACGTATTGAAGATATTTCAGTCATTGCCATTTAATAAACTGAAAGTAGGAAATTAGAAATTCCTAATAACAGGATAAAAATAAAACCAAGTAATGGTATTTCCGTAAATTGTTAAAGTCAATTGAGAGGAGATTTGGTGTTGGATAACGTCAAAATTATGGTAAGTCACTTTTTTACATATATATAGATTTTATTATAAGCTGTCTTATTTATCATTGTGTAAACTTTTAAATTTCTCAAAAACTAAGGTATACTCTCTCATGCAAAGTATCTCTTTAGCTAAATTTGGTAATATACATTTTCGGGATATCTTTTACCGATTTTATATAAATTTTATGCAACGAGCATTGTGCGAGTGACATAAAGATTTTTTTCAACGAGTTTAATAAATTCAATATAACATAAACACTAATGTATGATTCTGTTTTATATAATGCAAAAAAACTCGAATTTTGGTATCTGTGAAGCGATTTCTACTCTGGTGGAAGTTAAAGTATTTTACATAATTTGTTAGTTTCAAATTTTTTACTTTATTGTGGCTATTTTAGTTTGGACATGGATTGGTATATAACAGCAAAGGCAAACTAGCTACAAAATACAAGTTACACCTGGTAAAATACCATGTAACAATAATCACATGACTTCATTAACATGGATAAAAGAATGATTATGATATTAAACGAGTGTTCTATGATTCTTAATTTTTCTTTCTTACTTGGGTTTTTTGCGTGGCCATTCGGGTAAATAAATGTATATTAGATTTAAAACATATTACACAGCTACACAATAGTGTACAAAAGTACAATTGAAATGAAATAACAAATCAAAAAACAAGCATACCAATCCATCTCCAAATTGCAATTTCAAAAGCATAGTAACTTAAAAACAAACTGAAAAATAATTTAAACACGTGACATTCCTTAAGGAAAATTAGGCAATTGACACCGGGTGCTACTGAAAGATAAGCACCGAATGTTTAGCCAAATATACCCGCTATGTGTACAATAAAAATTCAAATTTAGAATTTGTACTCCAACATTTTGTTGGATAATTCTCTTGTCTCCTCGACTTGTTTTTATTAAACTTGCATGGTTATTTTTCTCCTGTTTAGACAACACTGTTAGCTTCACAATTAAGGGAAAGGTCAGTTGTTTGTATAGAATATAGGTTTGTGTATTGATCGCATTGACTATATTGATTAAACAAAAATGGTTTGTATAGTTTTTAGGGGGTTGCTAATTTCTAATTTACTACAAAACTTTATTACTTTACAAATAAATTATTGAAGCAGGGATATTGCAAGCCTATTTTTATGGAATTTCATAAAAATTTACGGAAAAAATACAAAAATAAATTTTTAAGCAAGAGGTAAAAACCTAAAAAACTACTAAGCTTTAGCTGAATGGTATTTTCAAAGATTAAATTTTGTAAAAATTGAAATTTTCAGCCTGTAATGCTCAAACGGTTTTAAACATGGTAAATTAATTGATAGATGACTATTTCTATACAGTTGTTACTTCATGTTTTGATAATACATATTATATACACAGTATGTATGTACAACCCTCCGTATCAGGTCGAGTCCTTTTTAGTATCCGTATCACTATGAGTCGCGCTTGCGCTCGGCTACTAAAAAAGGAGGTGACCTGATGCGAAGAGTTGTACATACACTCTGTTTATATGATATTGTTATCTATCATTTCCAACTAGGTTATTCAACACTTTATATGAAAAAATTATTTCACCACAGAAAAACACTGAACTATGTTGTGACATATGTTCTGTAGTAATGACGTCATTATTTTCATTTGACAAATCGGAGATTCCAAATGACGTCACAATGAGAAAGTTCACGTGCACTTTACCGCCAATGTTGTATCACCACAGATTCTGTATCAAGCGTGCTCGATAAAACTTGTATTTTGCCAAATCAGACAGAAAAACTAGTCTAATGTTAGATAAAATAAGGTCTATTTTAAACATGGTAAATTGATAAATACATGGCAATGTTTATACCAGGCATGGGGTAATGCTAATTTGTAATTGTAATGCCAGTACATTTTCTCAAAGTAATGCATGTAATGTGTAATGCCCTAATTTTTGCATTACATGTAATTGTAATGTAATGCATTACATAGACAAAAATACATGTAATTTAAGCATTACATGGCATTACATAGCATTACTTCTCTGTATTAAATGTTAGATATTATTGCCATTACAATTCAGGGCTAGTACCTACATGCTACTTTTTTCCCTAATATAAAATATGAAAATCGATGTCTAGAAAAATTGTAACTGTGAACTGTTGTCAAACTAATGATTTATTTCATTCAACCTTAATACTAAAACTATATAAAATGCTAAAAATTTAGTATACTTCAGATCATTTTGAATTTCCAACAAATGTAAAGGAAAAATACATTTTAAAGCAAAATGCAAATGCTGTTTTTAGTACTATCGGGAAGTCTAAAGATCACATCAAAATTTGCAACATATCTAAATATAAGTTTCAGTAACTACAATAATTTGTAATTTTGCTTTAACTGATAACCTGTGATGAAAACAATCTTTTTTTTACCAGAAATTGTTTTTTTGCAATCCTTTTATATGCTATTAAGGTAACCTATCTTTAATAATTAAAGAAGTTATTTGTTAAGTATGGTTTATAAATTACACCTGACAATACCACTAATTAGTTTGTATACTCCTTTTACTGTTTTGATTTAATGGTAATTAAGAAACATTCAGTGAATAAAATAAATAAAAAATAAAAACATATAATATGAAAATATCCTTACAGCATCTCTGTTTTTTTCTTCTTAATTTTTAGAGTAAAACAGAAATGTATATTTGGATAATAAAAAACCTGACATAGATGAACAATCAACTTTGACAAATTTTGTAAAACCTACTGGAAAACAGCAGAAATATCAGTTGAATGACCCATGGCAAAAAGAATCTATACATGCACTTATTGACTATGTATTCTCCTGTTTTAAACAGTTGAAAATCAAAACATAAGAACTTTATAGAAAAAGAACCCAAAATTTCAATTTCAAATTCTGAATCCGAAACATATCATATTTATATGTTTGAATTCTTTGTGAAATGTAATGTGTAATATAATGCATTACTTTCGTAAAGTAATTGTAATGTAATGCATTACTTTCCAAAATACATGTAATTGTAATTGTAATATAATGCTACTTTTGTCAAAGTAATTGTAATGTAATGCATTACATTGCAATGTAATTCGCCCCATGCCTGGTTTATACAGTTTACTACTTCATGTTTTGATAAAATAATGTCTATTTTTATTTAGTTTCTTATGTTGGATGTTTTAATCAAAAACAGACATAGTAATCCATGTCCGAATCACAATCAAGAATCAAACTTAAAACTTTGGAACTAACAGGTTAGGTCAGACGTAAACTTCCACCAGGGAAGTGAGGCCGGTGCTCCGGAAGGGTAAGCACCTCCTGTTTAGCTAGCTAGACTCGCCACGTGTGTAATCAAAATTGTGTAAAAGAAACATGGAACTATGGGACGTCAAAGTATACGTTTCCAGTTTGCATACATTTTTTTTCTATATTAAACAACCTGATGAACCATGACAATTGAACAAGGAATAATGCGTCTAATTATTAAAATATAGAATTTAATAACGCTGATCAATGAGTCGTATACCTGATAAGGAAAAATAACTACCTTATTTTACACGACTGATGTAAATTAAAATTCATGTGACTTAAATGAAACTTGTTTCTCTCATTATCTTATCACGTATTATTCCAATGGCGTTGTTAATATTTGTTTTAACATATTCAATCACCACGTGATAGATAATTTTATTATGTTAACCCGTATCTCTGTTTCCAGGAAAATATTAATTTCTGATCACTCGGTCTACTGAATGAAACCTGTACTACGAAACGCGATGTTAAAATTGTTATATCTTGACATATATTTTTTACAAGTTAATGCTTAAGGCTATCAATGTGAAATGTTTCGCTCATAACATTACTGAAGATGTATTTTTAAGGTTTATAATAGCTTTTATTACTTTTTCAAGATTTTTTATGTTATTTTAAATTTGATTTAGAGACAATCGATGCCGTTAAACTTTCTAACATTGACCATTACCTCTATAGGATTAACGAAATTGAATTCAATAGCAACTAAGGTCGTCATTTAATTATTCAGTGTACATTTTATTAAAATATATAATTCAACAATATGTAACAGGAGGTGCTTACCCTTCCGGAGCACCCGGCATCACTTCCCTGGTTAAACCGTGTCTAACCTAACTTGTCAGTTCCAAAGTTTTTACTTTGCGCCTGAATTGTGATTCGGACATGGATTAGTATGTTTGTTTTTGATTGATTACAAATGTCTTTATGTATTGCGTGACTATACCTGTCGTTACCTAGTAACATGTGTTTGGTATTCTAGTTGCCTTGGTTGTCATAGTTGCCTTAGTTACCCGGCTTCAGTTTCATTTTGTTTCTAGATTTTGATTTGGACAAGGTTGATGAGTTTTTGATTTGATAACAAAAATTGCGGGTGTATCTAGCTAATCAGGAAGTGTTAATTCCCATGAGCACTCAATATGACTTCCCTGGTGGAAGTTCACGTGTTTATTTACATATTGTACCAGTTTTGTTTAACTAATTCGCTAGTTTTAGTTTTTACTTGTTTGGGATTGTGATTTTGACATGAATTGGTGAGTTTATTTTTGATGAATGCGGCATTTTTCCTATATGTACTGTCAATGATTAAAAATGAATTAAATATTTGTAGCTTGAATACCAACGATTAAATAACAACCAAGTAAAACTATGTGGTTTATTTGTTTTGCGACAGAAAAGGCAAAACCGCAAATAAAATATTTTGATTAGACGAGTACAAATCATTTATTAATTTACTAAACCGGATCGAAACGTTGAATGAAGACAATATAACTACGTTAACATTATACTAGTTTTCATTTTACAGGACAAGACGGCTGTTTCGGAACGAATAAAATTCCTCATCAGTAATGGCTGGACCGAAATTATAAAACCAGATGTTGAAAACATTTTCAAAGGACCAAAATATATTTTACCAAATTAAGCTAAGGAATCACATAGTGAATATACCTTAGAGTATACCTTACAATATAATTATTACAATAATTAAATTTAGACATATTTGGTAGTCATTACTACTTTTATCATGTTAATTTAAAAATGTTTGCTTTCTACAGACACCAGCTAATGGTAGCCATGGAGACAATAGTAAACATCCAGGGATATTTTTGACAAAGTAAGATGTTTATCTTATTCATGAACTTAAGTTTATATGCAGATGTCACTTTATTTGTGTATTGATGAAATACGAAAAATTATACTATTTTGTTTCAGTGTAAGTAAAAAAAAAGTGATATACATTTCAAAATGAAATAATCGCACCAATCCATGTCCAAATCACAATCTCAAACGATTAAAACTTTGAAACAAGCTAATTAGTAAAACACGCGAAGTTCCGCCAGGAAAGTGAGGCCGAGTGCTCCGGGAGAGTAAGCACCTCCTGTTTAGCTAGGTACACCTGCATTTTGTGTAATCAAATTAAAAACAAACATACTTATCCATGTCCAAATAAAAATCCAGAAGCAAAGTCAAACAGTGAAGCCGCCTGGTTACTAAGGAATTATGATAATCAAGGCAAGCAAGACTACCAAGATCAAATTACCAGGTAGCGACAGATATAACCACACAATAGATAAAGAGCAAGCACATCAGTAACATATTCTTGGCATTATTATATTTTTTTAAATGTACACAATAATTAAATGGCTACCTTACATTAAGCATTAAACTTTGTTTGTAATCGATCTATGATGGTTTACATCGAATGCTCTCGCGCTAATTTGATTAAACCGCGAATGCTTATATTTCAATCCGTCGCTTACAGCTTACAAAGTTTTAAAATGTGATTAATTCTGCAAGTTTTGGTGGAAATTCCTTGTTTATAGCGAACGGGTTTTAATTGGATCTAACTGGGTTAGCTCCGCCCACTCATTTTCCAGATAAACCTGTTAAGGTTTTATTTTAAATATCTGTGTTTTAACAATTCATATTTATATTTACACTACAATTATTAGTGCAATTTAAAGGTGAAATTTACGTTTATCGTTAATGTTTTTTACATTCCGCTGCTTGATACGATGATTTGTTTACAATCCGCGACTTGACACGTGTATTTGTGTTGTTGCCGGCGATACATAACCATGACGTCAAAAAAAGAAAGGTCTTACGTGAAGATTTCGGTCTATCCTGAAACTCCCTACAGAGTTAAGGGTCAATGTTAGAAAGTTTAATGGCATCGATTTTGTCTAAATAAAAAAAATCTTGAAAATGTTATAACAACTACACTATAACCTGTGTATAAAGACCACCCAGGGGACTGAGCAAAAGTGGATTAAAAGACAGGTGGACTTTATATAGAGGATCACCTCTTATGAGCGAGTGAACATTTATGGTTGATACTGGTATACAAATGAGTGGAAAATGTGTGGTACCTATTAAAATATTAATTATTTCTTAAAAAGTTTTTTTATTGCTTATTCAGATTTATTTACGGAAATTATTTGATAGTGACTTTAATCTTGAGGGACTGTATTTCTATTATATAAGAACAGTTTATCTTATCAGTATACACCTGGTTGATTCTCTTTGTTTTCTTAAGAAGCAAGGTGTCACTAATTAATTGATAGGTATAGAAAACATTCTACCTGTAAATAACAAAAACTATTTTTACCTTCTGATCTAATGGCTTCAGTCATTGACATGAGAATAATTAGTTCATGTATTAATTCCTCAAATTTTAACTTATTCTCAAAATTTACAGAAAATTGTAAATGCACCTTTATATACAAAATTTAAAGAATTCTCATTATAATAATTGTATTCTTTTCTTCATGCATTTAGAATATAATATTTACTTGGCTAAAACTGTTTTGCATAACTTAGAGATCATAAAATTATAAAAACTAAAAAAAGTTCATTGAAAAAGCGGACTTTATAGGCAGGTTGAGGAGTCATTTGGAACTAAAAAGGTGGACTCTGTTCACATTAGACAGGTGGACTTTATATTCAGTGTCATTATATAGTAAAATCCATTGGGGATACCTCATACCGGTTGCTATAGACAGGTGAACTTTATACAGAAGTGGACTTTATAGCAGGTTATACTGTATTATAAACCTTAAATAATAATCTACAGTGATATCATGACCGAAACATTTCATATTGATAACTTTAAATCTTAACTTGCAAAAAATTTAAGTCAAGGCATGTCTAACCTGCTTGTCAGTTCCAAAGTTTATATTTTGCTTCTGGATTGTGATTCGGACATGGATAAGTATGTTTTTTTATTATAATACATCGCGTTTCGAAGTACATGTTTCATTCAGTAGACCCTGTGATCAGAAATTAAAATTTTCCTTGAAACAGAGAGATTACGGTAAAACTTATATAACTAATTATCACATGATTATTGAATATGTTCAAACAAATAATAACAACGCAGTTAGAATAACAAACGTGATAATATAATAATGGCAACGAGTTTTATTTAATCATATGAATTTTAATTTACATAACCCATGTAAAATAAGGTAGTTATTATTAGTTATCAGTGATGAATCATTGTTAAGTGTTATTATAATCTATTTCTAATTCACTTGTTCAGTTATCATTTGTTCCATCAGGTTGTTCAATAAAAAGAAAAATATATGCAATAAGAAACGTGTGCTTGAAAAAACAACAAAAGAAAAAATAGACCTTATCTTACCAAAATAAAGTAACAACCCGTATAAACATTGCCATCTAATAATTATATAACGTTTAAAACCGGTTGTAACATTAGACTGAAAATTTAACAAAAAAATTTTGAAACACTATTCAGCTAAATCTTCGATTTTTTTCGTTTTATAGGTATTTGTCTTGAAAAACGTATTGTTGTATTTTTCCGTAAATTTTCAAGAAATTCCAAAAAAATTGTTTTCAAGAAAAACAAGTTCAATACACATATAAAGATAGTTGAGTTTCTACTTCCAAGTATTGTAAAACTTTCATTATTTCAATTTTATTAATAAAACTTGACAATATGGTTTTAATTTAAAAAAAACAATGGCAAATATAAATGTGCATATTCATTTTTGGTTGACAGTGTATTTACTGGTATAAGCTGTTCACAAAAATGCCTAAAATAATATTTTAATCTCTTTATTAGTTCTGTAAGGACATAAACTTGAGATTTGAACGATTCAGCCAACCTTAGCAGATAATTTTGATTAACAATGTTATCAAAAAACAAACGTACAAATCCATGTCCGAATCACAATCCAGAAGCAAAGTAAAAACTTTGGAACTGACAAGTCGGGTTAGATACGTAAACTTTCAACAGGGAAGTAAGGCCGGGTGCTCCGGAAGGGTAATCACCCCCTATTTAGCTAGCTACACCAGCCACGTGTAAAATCAAAATTGTGTGAAAGGAACATGGAACTATGGGACGTCAAATATATCTTGGGCTATCCTGGACACAGCGACATCAAACTTATAAACAATACTGTAATGACGGCCATGAAACTTTTTGAGGGCCTTGGCTTGCAATATTCCCGGGTCATCAATTAATTTGCAAACAGCCTGCTTCGTTGTACAAAGTCCTTATAGTGGGAACAAACTCTACCAAAGCGTATTAATTGATAAACAAATACACCATACGCAGGAGAAACAGATATATTCTGCATAAAAAAAGGAAATTTGACAATAGGAACATTGTAGTCATCACGTTTGTCATAGAGTTTCAAATATAGCCTTTCGTGAACGATATACCCGAGGATGTATAGTCCACCGGCAGCCCGACATTTTTAATTATTACTAAACATGTTTTAATTTTGCAGCACGAGATTGCCGTTTCGGAATAACCTGAAATTCCCCATCATTAGTACTTGCACCAAAATTGTAGAAACCCAATGTAAAAAAGGAACTTAATGTATTTGACCAAATCCACTTTTAGCAAAAATTTGAACTATTAAGAGAGATAAGTTTTTGAGAAATTTCTAAAATTTTATGAAGCATACAATTGCTAATAACAACTATCTGACAATACTATTGCCTCCTTGTCTCCTGTCTTAGCGATATCCTCGAGGATGTTAAAATAGGACAACAACATTTTAATCGATCTTATTGTTTTGTTTTTCAGAAGATTACTTACAACTTAAAGAATTATGGCAACAAATATCAAAGTCCAGATTGAATTTGATCGGAATGCACAAAAACATTTTATCAGCTGTTCAAAGAATGGAAATAATCTATATTTCCATGTGTCAATTCCATCACCACTTATTGGAGTGGATGAAGAACTTGCTGTATCCGACGAATGGCAAGCAATACTTGTAAAACGAACTAGTAAAGCAAATCAGCCATTTCTCTTCAAAATCTGCTCGCCTAGTAAAAACAAAAAGGTATTTATTATTCATATATTTTTGTCCTTTTTTATTCGTTCATTCATTTCATCATTGGGACGTTTAAAGGCTACCATTCGCTATAATTAATCAGATTGATGCCGACTGGACTGACAGCTGCATAATTCTCCTAATTTCTTAACAACTAACTGCTAACCGACTGACTTTATTTACTTAATTATCTCATCACATGCTGGAAATAAAACACAGAAGAAGTATAAAAATGGATAAATCCATCAGAGTATAAATATTTAATATGAATGATGTGACAACTATTTTATATTTTATCAAATCCACTTAGAAATTTCTAAATTATCTTTATAAGAGCAACTTATACTCTGTGGTTCTGTGTAGGGTGCTTCGGAAAACCATGTTATCACTTTGGAATGTCGGATCACGAGTCAAAACAGATGTAAGGTAAGACTTACAAAGTTTAAAAGCAGAATTGTGGATTCTTTTCATATAAATGCCTACGAGGTGGTGATTCCTAATTTTTTGTCATTGAAAGGAGAACTCATGATTTTTACAAAAGCCGACATTAGAATACAGGCCATTGTACAATGTCCTAAATAACTTTGGAAAGTAAAAATGGAAACATAACTGTTACATCAGAGGGGACAGTAAGAACTGCATCAATTTACTCAATAGTAATTCCAACACATCAAAAATCGATGGTATCATATGCGGCCTTTCAGAAAGTTTCTGGAGAACAAGAATAGAACTGTCCAATCCAGAGCCATTCTACAGATGCAGATACAATTTTGTCTTCTGAAGACAATAACATAAAAGGCATTCCTCTTAAGGTTGATGTTGTTGGGAATCTTCACATTGGACTGATGGGAGAATCGGTTGTGGACGGAATAAGCTTTCCAATAGTCTAGTTACATTTCTTCAAACAACGGTAAAAGGAAATATATACAATTTTGGCATCATAACAGCTTCTATTCAGATTGATTTGGAAGCAGAGAATTTACTCTCGGGAAGATATTGTAAGGATGATACAGTACAGCGATATTACGATACAATAAGAGAATTATATGGATTACTTAATGGTATAGAGGATTTTCAAATCGACCCAACAACTTCCAACCTGATCATGGCCGTAAAGAACCAGAATCCAGAAATTGTTGCGTCTTTATTGCAAATTGGAATGGATCCTTTGTCACCTGCATTTAAAAATGGAAAGACAGCTAAGGACCTGGCTTCCAGAGAACTATGGAAAATATTCAAACCTAACACAGAGAAAGACACACATGACACACATTTTGGACATAAAAGGGATCGTCCAGACATAGTTCACTCTTTGATTAGAGCCTGGGACAAACGATCAGGTTCCATTATTTCCCGAAAAATCCAATGCAGGTTAGAAGGCGACATAGAAGACTGCTCACAACTATTAGTCTTGAAGAGGTCAAACTTTGATGTAAGTGGTGACATAATAGTTGAAGAAGATTCAATTTGGACTTCTGGGAACCGTCACAGGGAAATGTGGAGGTAGTTTACTTTTCATGGAAAGACTAAACTTCGACGATTTGAAAACATGAGTTGGAAAAACATCACATTAAAGATACTGGAATGGTATTATTAGTTGAAGGAGGTACACTTTTGGTCAAAAAGTTGTTTAAAAATAATAGTGTTTTCTTCGTATGCAGTAAAGATACAAAAAGTCTGTTACATGTGACAACTGATGTACTTGAGCAAACCGAAAATGCTACCATGGGAACGAATAGTAGGCTACAAGTAACAGTGTTGGCAGATACAGATAACTGGAAGGGGTATATGAATGGGAAGGATCTGCGTTTCGATGTTCGAGCTAAAGTACAAGCCGATTGCAATATTGAATCATTTAACTTATGTTTAATAAAGATAATGGAAGGAAGAAGTGGTCTAGGGCAGTTTATCTTAGGGCAGAGAGGACTAATGAAAGTCAAAGAAGGTGAATTTGTCGCAGTAAAAGAAAATGTCGAATCTCGAAAATTTGCTGACATTTTAGTTGCCGGGAAAATATTTCTAGAGGTATTCGTGCTCCAATGTAAACATAGATTTGTTGGATGATTCGTTCGTGGAAATTTCACCGATGCCCATTGCTTTATAAAAGAGTTAAAACACGACGAACATCAAAGGTTCACTTTATTGTCAACGAAGAATGCAACACTATCGTCTGCAAGTTTGTTATTGGTCCACTTTGGAGAAATGATAGTAAAGAAAATGTCTCCTGTTTCATGTCTTATGAACATAGAAGCTTCGAATTATTACAGAACGGAAAGATTGAAAATTGCGACAAGATGAATCTAGCCATACACGAGGATTTGATCAATACAAAACAGATAATAGTCGAAAAAGAATTAAACATCAAAGGACCAGGGAACATTTCTAATGGATATGAGTCTGTTATAAAATGCGAACATGGATCAGTGAAAATGGAACAAGTAGGAAGAGTCAATTATGTCCTAGTTCTGAACTTGAAGGAAAAGAAATTATAGTTTGTACAAAGTCTATCAAAACAACCCCAACACGAAATGGGATTTTAAGAACAAAGGGCAAAATAACTTCGAGGAAAAGATTGATATTACAGCATGGAATATTTTCAACAAATCAGGAGAAATTTGTAGTAGAAATTCAGGAATTAATATGAGGTGGATGACCCAAGACAGAACTTGCCTCGACGGAATAGTTACATCGCCAGGACGAATTGCTTATTTGCAGAGAATGGAAAACATCTCCACTTTAAGTGTACAGGAGGTAGTACACAATGCCAAAGTAAACAATGATTTTAAGGTTCCAAAAGATGGACTTATAATATGTTGTCCGAATGGAGATGTATTGATGACAGTGAAATTCATGGAGAGGCGTCAAAACTAGCGATATACTCAAAGAAAGGGATCTTATTTTCAAAAATGCCAATCTTTCAGTCTTGCATTCCAAACAGAAACAACCAAACCAACTATTACAGACACCGAAAGCAATGACACTACATCATCATGGATCAGTATTACAGATTATGGCCTTGAGGCAAACACATAAATAAAAAAGATGACATTTTGGAATCACAGAGGCAAACTCCTCAGTACGGCTGATCAGGAATAGTGTTATTAAGGTGAATGAAACCATTTTACAATCCAATGACAGTGAATCCAACACCTTTTTGAAAACATATGATTCCAGCAAATTTATTAGCACAAATACCATTCTTGCTGATGGCACAACGTACGTTGATGGTTCTTTCGAATTTTTAGGCCATTGCACGATCCAAGCAAATGTGATTAAGTTTGTGAGAAAATCACAATGTATGATGTCTCAAGATGTACCTCAAAATCGGGCTGTATTGAGCATTCGAGGAAATGATCTATCATTTGCTGGAAAATTAATACCAAACAATTGTCTTTCCGAAATTGAGATCTCAGCCGAAAACATAGATGTATCGGGACTAATTAAAGCTGAAGGACCATTATACCTACATAACGCCAAAGATATTAGGATTCAGGGTGCACAGATGTTTTGCCATGGACTTTTCTGCCTCCAAAACAAAACCCAGTCTAGCTATACAGATTGTTACACCTCATTAACATTACTGAGTGGATTCGTAAGTGCGAAAGGTTCAGTGAAGTGTGATGTCAAAGATTTCACTATGAATAATATGTCCACCATTAAAGTCCAAAAAAAGGATAATTGTATAATCAATGCAACAACGTCAGCCAATGTTTCCGGAACATTTGAATGTACAGGTCACGGTATATTCCAACTCCATTGTGGTGAAAACCTTATCATGGAAGAAGTCATGTTAAACGTCACAATGCCGACATGTTCACTGAGGGCTCGAAACACATTCAGGACAGACAATAAGTCCGTTTTAAACGATTCGGCGGACAATACGGTCAATTGCTATTATATGAAATATCAAAACAAATATACACAAAATTGAGCTTGCGGCTGAAAAAATAAATATTTCAGGGCAAATGGAATCTGGAGGACCATTATACCTTAATGATGCAACAGAAATAAAGATCGAGGCTGCACGAATATCTTGCCTCGGACTGTCTTGTACCAATAAAGATCACGCTACAGTAACATTACTTAGTGGGTTGGTGAATGTTATTGGTCCTTTGGAGTGTTATGTCAAAGAGTTTACCATGGATGGAATGTCTTCTCTTAAAATGCAAACAGATGATGACAACATAATCAATGCCACACTGTCTATCGATGTTTCTGGGAAGTTTGAATGTAGCGGTCAAGGTAACATCTTACTGGAGTGTGGCGAAAATCTTATTTTAGAAGAGTCTGATTTTGAAATCTCGTTGACCAAATGCACACTGAAAGCTGTAAAATCCATTAAGACAAACAGAAACTCCGTTTTACAGTTCAATGGCGGGAAAATAGAATTGTCTACCGGTTCCGAAAATGATGAAAACGTAGATGGTGAAATATCACTATGTGGAAGTATATATTCCTCTACATGCGATTCAGATGCAAAAGCGTGTTTCGAAATCGAATGCAGAGTTTTACAGCTAACTGGTTCAAAAGTAGCAGGTTTTAAGTCAGTGGAACTATATGCAGCCTCCATAATCACAGATTTGAACAGTGGTATTAACAATGTAGGGACTGTAAAAATAGAAGCAGCAAGTATTGATGCCCAAGGCCAAATCAGTACAGTAGAAACTATGAGATAAAGGTTGATGATATATTAGTTCGTGGTCTTGTACAGGAGGTTTGTGATCTGAAAATAGATGCCGAACATACAGCTGTGAACTGTGGGACATTACATGCCAACCGTACCGGAATTTCTGCACCAGTTTTCTTAAATTGTCCAGAAATGAATGGGGAAAATTCATTGTTGACTAATCTACCAACATTGGGGAAATCAAAAGAACTGATCGTTGAAGGGCTTTTATGTATAATTGTAGGTTCTTTTGTTCAGGGTACAAAATAACAATATCTTCAGTGATGCGTTTGACTTTTCAAGCAAGACATCGACAAAATTACCCAATGCAGACGATCTCAGTAATTGGAAAAAGGTGGTAGATTCTTCACTTTGCAGTTTATCTAATTCGGACCAATCGGATATCCACAACATAGTCAAAGAAGCATTACAAATACCACAGGTTGTGTGTCAGCTTGGTGTAGGGAGTCATTTGTGTAAGGATATTGTCAAAATCACAGAAGGAATTCAAAAGCAAGGGCTAGGTGCAGTTCAGTTACAAGACATTGTAAGTTGTCTAAACAAAGCCCACACAGAATATACCAAAATAAGTACCTTACAAATATGTATTCAAGTTATACCAAAAAAATTGAAAAAAATCAAGAACGCCGCAAAAACTGCTGGGAAGAAGATTATGGAAACCATATTTGGTCGTAATTCGTTCACTAGCACACTTGAATTTAAGAAGAATGATGACGGCAAAGAATCAATTGAGTCACAGTCGTTTTGTTTCTTTGGCGAAAACACTGATGTTACAACTGGACAATTTGTATCAAAATCGCTCGTTCTCGGTGGTGATAAAGGTATCTGGAAAAACGAAGGAGTATTTGAAAGTTGTGGTGACATTATCATTTCAGCAAAATTTATAGAGCATGGTGACAAACAGAAGAGACTCATGCGGTCCCTACATGGATGCATACAAATGCAAGCTGATAAAGTAATTGCAAAGGGACTGGAAGGTAAATCACTACATGTCAAATCTGCTGAGGGCGTAAAATTAGAATCAGTGGATGTTAAAGAGAATGCCGTGGTAGAATGTGACAGTGGAAAAGCTACTATCAAAGACATTAAAGCGGACAACTTGCATATGGATGGAAATGCAAATGTAGATTTAAAAAGAGCAAGTGTAAATGACAACATCGATATTACAGGCAACAAAGTGGAAGCGAAAGATGTCTCATGTAAAGATATGTCAGCAACTGCTGAAAAAAACGTCGATATTGGTGATTTTAAGATCGAAAATAACCTTTCAGTCGAATCAAAATCGGGAAATATCAAGGTCAATTCAAAGATCAAAGCTGGCAAAGCAGAACTAGTCGCAGAAAAGGGTAAAATTTCTCTAAAGAACAAACACGGAGAAGCAAACCACGAACTGCAACAACTCATCATGAAGACAAAACGATTCGACGATGTTCAAGAAATGTTAAGTAAAACAGGAGTTTATCAGGACCTTAAAATAGCAGAAGAAATGGACCTCGCTGTCTCTGAACAAAGTGTTATACTTGCAAACATGGACAAGATAGATTTTACTCTGAAATTGAATGCTAGAGATATTGACGTACAGGGCAATGTTGAATCAAGTAAAAGCGTGCATTTAACCGCTTCGGATGGAAGTCTCAAAGTCAGAAAAATGTCCGGGTAAGCGGTAAAGAAGATGTAAGCTTAAAAGCAAAATATAATGTCAGTCTTGAGGAGGATGCATATGTCGAGGCGACTATGTCTTGTTGAGTCGGAAAATAGTTCAGTGTCATGTACTGCTAGCACAATCAAAGCAGGCAATTCTGTTGCAATGAAGGCAAAAGAGGACATCAATATTCAATCAACGAATAATGGACCTGCAAAGAAAAGCAACATAATAGCAGGGAAAGGTTCACCAGACTCACCTTCAGTTAATCTAGAGTCGGGCAGAGACGTGAATATATACGCATCTGGTATAAAAAGTGAAGGAGAAAATAAAATCAAAGCTGCTAGAGATATCAATATCACAGGACACACATATCAAACACGTTCCACTGTGAAAAAGAAAAAATTTGGGTCTAATGACTGAAACTACAACAACGACAACAACACATGTAGATAAAGCTGAAATATCAGGGCATAAAAATAGTTTTATCGCTGGTGGAAATTTTACAAGTTCAGCAGGGAAACTGAGATCGGAGTCTGGACAGACCATACATGCTAAAGGCAAAGTTACAATGAAAGATATCGTAGGTAAAACAATTGAAGACAAATCAACCGACGTTTTAGGTGGTTTTTTGTATCATAGAAATGACCACAGTGAGTCTGAACAGTCCCATGGAACATTGTTGAAGACACTTCTTCCATGGCAAACACTACAATTATCTCTGATACTTCAGATATAGAATGGACCGGAAGTTCAATAAAATCATCTGGGGAGTACACGAGGAAGCAAAAATGGGTAGGGTTGTACACAAATCAAGAATTCTAACGAACAAAAAGAGCACAACAGAGTTAGGGTTTTTTACTTCAAGCTCCTCTGGTGAGACTGACAAAACAGTAGGATATGGCTTTCACTATTCAGATCAGTCTAATCAAAGTGTGAGCGGGGACTCTATGGATGTAGGCAAATACTCTGTCAAAGCAAATGAATTCAGCGCATTGAACGCTTTCGTGTTAAAGTCGATGGTGACATGACATTAGATGTAAAGGAATTCCATTTCCAAGGCGCAGAATTGTTATCTTCAAAGAATAGTTTTGACTTAAAAATAGAACTGGATAAAACAACATTACAAGCCAGTGCAAACTATAGTCACGGAAATGGAAGTACATTCAGCATCAAGCGTTGAACGTTGGTGGAAAACTGAAAATCCAAAATGCACAAAAGGGAGTTTTTGATTGTAGTCAAGCAGATATTGGGGAAATCGAAGGCGCAGTTGAAAACTTGGATATTATTTCAAGGACAGACAAAGAAAATGGGTTCAACATAGGATGTACAGTTGGTGTAGATGTTGTGACAAGAAAACCAGAAGGTGGCCTATCGGGGGGCATAAGTCACTCAGAGGTTGTTTCTTCACAAACAACTTTAAACGTTAGAGGCAGTAGCAAACAATTTGAAGTGGGTACATTAAAGATGAAAGGTGCTGTAATAACATTCGATGATGATGTACACAATTTTGCAAAAGAGATTATCACAGAAGATGTCAAGGAAACGGAAAGTAATTTTGACATTCAGTTTTCAATCAGTAGACCTAAAAAATTAACAAAAGGTTCAAAGACGTTAAGTCTGTCGGTAAACCACAAGGATGGCAAGATAAAATCTTGCATAGCATCTCGGCATGGAAAAGTTGATGACAAAATGAAACAGAGGGTTAATACAGATATTGACAAATGCCGGGAAGTAAATAGGGAGTTTTCTTTTTCCATTAAACATACTTTTAAAGGAAAACTGTCAAAAAATCTTGCTGAAATAGGAAAGAAAATAGCAAAATCAGCTGGGGAAGAAATTGCCGTTGCATGTCTTGAAGAAGTATCAAAAGAATTAGGTTTACCAATGGATATTTTGAAATCAATTATAGATATTGCACAAGGACAAAACCCTCTAGAGAATGCGTTTGATTATGCGCTCAAACAGATTGGCAAATGCGTTATACCTGATCATCTTCTAGAAGCATTACAAGATTTGTTGACAAATGGCAATCCTCTTAAGATTATTGTTTGGATTGGTAGTAAAACAAATATACATTCTGACATTATTGAAGCCATCCTTGAGGTGTTGCAAAGCGGAACTATCACAAACACTGTCGTTATCAAAGTTATCAAGACAGCTGCGTGCTATATCGAATTTCCAAAGGAAATAGTATCTATAGTTATAGATTTACTCAAATGTACCAACCAAAAAGGAAATATCAAAGACTCATTAGCCAAATTCCTGAAGTCTAAAGATGGACAGAAGAGCATTGAAAATGTCGCCAAATGGACTTGTGGAAAAGCAAACATACCACCTGAGTTAGTTGAAAATACACTAGAAATAGTGTTTCGTGGTCAAGTCACAAATGCAGCAATTGTCAATATTATACAGACGGCTGCTTGTTACTTCAAATTCCCAAATGAAATTGTAACCGTTGTTGTACAGTTATTACAATGTTGCTGCAAACAAGGAAATGTTAAAGACTCTACAATGAGCGTATTAAAATCAAAAGCAGGACAGAAGAGTATCAAGGATTTGGCAAAATTGCTTGATGTTCCTGTTGAAATAACTGATTTAATACTAGACATAATGAGTCAGCCAGACGCTGTGGCCGTTGGGCAAGTCATACTCCAGTTTGTAGCATCTAAAACAAACATACCGTCCCATATAGTACCAGCAGTCATATCTGTTATGAAAGACCCTAACATTAAAACCATTGCTACCGTTATTTTTGGAACCGTATGCAAAGACAAGAATCTAATACAGACTTTAGGAAGCTCAATCGTTGATTGCAAGGATACTGAATCGGTATTAAGAGAAATGTTCAGGGTAACTGCACAACATTTTGGAATCTCTAGAAATATTATAGACAAAATCCAAAAGATTTTACAAGGAAAGTGTCAACCAGACATACAAACGGGAATTGACTTTATCAGAAATCTGTCCGACATCATGAAGAGAGGGGAAGCCAGAAATCCAAAGTTGGAACAAGTTCTTTCAATCATACAGAATTGCTTCAAAAACTACGAGAAATTTTCAGCTATTTTTGCAAACTGTTTGCGTCATGGTTTCTCGATTTCTGCCTGTTTCCCTATTTTCGAGTTAATATTGGAGTTAGTTGGTGTGGAAAAAGAAGTGTGTGAGAGTTTAAAGTCCATTTTAGTTGACAAGAATTTAACAGCACTGAAGCGATGGTTACCAGTAATAAGAGAAGTTGACACCGACACCCTTTTTCTTGTAGCTAAAGATATCATCAATGGGAGCAACATCAAAGATATTTGTATCACACTATTAACTGTACAAGCAAAGAAACTGAAACTAACAGATGATGTTACAGCAGATTTAGTACACATTATCAATGGCAATAAACCTCAACGGTATTTTAGAGCAGCAGAGGAAATTGTTTCATCTGGTAAGGACGATCAGTTAAGGGGATTCCTTCGTGACAAACTGTCATTACTGCCTCATCAAATTACTCCAGTAATTCAAGTCCTGAATTGTTGCTTAGGCAATAAAACCAAGCATGTTGAATTGTTTTTTCCTTTCGACAAACATAGGAGTTCCAGGAGGGCTAACTACTGGGATCAAAGAATGGGTACACGGAGGGCATCCGGATGATTTGGCAGACTGGATTGAAGAGAAAACAGGTCTGGAAAAGCCTGTCACAATTGAATTCATGAGGCTTTGTTCTGGAGGATATACCAGTGAAACAATAATAGAATTTATGTTCTCGGTGTTAAAAAGTCTTGGCCTTTTGAAAATAGTTGAAAGCCTTCGACCAATTGTTCTGTCACACAGGTGCTTGGAATTGAAGGAGAAACCCGCTTTGATTTACACGATCATTATCGAGGTGGTGTCACCACATATCAAGGAAATAGCTAAGTATACTAGAATACCCTCTGAGACCATTGAGAAATTACTTAGTTTTAGTGCTCCAAAAGAACAGTGCCTTGCTGTCTTGGGGTTGATATGTGAAAAAGTAGGAATATCAAAGGATGTTTTCGATAAATTCACAGCATTTATAGTAGACAAGGACGTTGATCCTCTCGCAGATTTGATTGCCAGGAAGACTGAGATGGATTCAAGTTTAGTCAAAGCGATTTTATATGAAGTTCGCAATACCAAAAGCGTTAAAGTTTGATTAAAGAGATTCCAATGTGTTTACTAAAACACGTTGGGTTGTCAGGAGAATCAATTTCTTGGTACAGCAGTTATTGTCTGGAAAAATGCCCAAAGGTGCCAAATCTAGATTGTTGAAAGCTGTTATTGAAGACATCATGAAATCAGAATTCGGACAAAAAATTATACAGAAGATATTTGGTCAAGCAGACAATCAGGGAATGACAGATGTGTTTGTGTCATCAGTACAATCAATACTAACTTCCGACACTCCGTTAGAAGCTGTATGTTTAAGTATAGAATTGTTATCGGAACCAATCGGCATTCCTAAGGATCTTTGCAAAGGAATTTCAAAACTTGTCTTACGCAATGACCTTCAACTCTAATTCCGTATTTAGCCAAAAGCACAGGGTACCACACCATTCCATGGATACAGACACTTATCGAAACTATTCTCAATTATGACAATACGTCAGATGCACTGCAACAGACTTCATCGCTGTTAATGACAGAAATTGGATTTAGTTCAAAAAGTGTCGACTGTGTTTTGAAATTTATGAGGGGAATTGTCAGCCTCTTTTCATCCTTACGTCATTGCTTTTTGTGATGGCAGATATCGTAAAGATATGTCAACCCTCGGGCGTGAGGAGTCGTCGTTCTACTCGACAACAGTTATCTTCTTGCTGTAGAACGCAGTTTGGCAGATAGTCATGACAATCCGGATACCTTGGTCCTCCATCTAATAAGTCTCTTTTGAACATCACCGGAATAGATCGTTCTGTTTTACGTGAACTTGAATCGTTTATTTCCTCCGGTAACTGTGAATCTTTTATAACACAGATATGCAACCATCACAATGTTGACCACGAATTAACATCAGTGATTATTAGCATGTTTTCATCAGAAATATCCAACAAAAAAAGTTACAGAAAGTAGCCATTTTTAGTATCCAGCGGTGCAGATTTCCAAAATCTGTCGCTGAAAATATTATAGATATTATACAAGGAAATACAGTCAACAAAACAGCATTACTGCAAGAACTAGGACACTCCTCCTGTTGTGGTGATATAGCATCAGACGTAGTTCAAATCTTAGAAGAAATATCAGATTTGCGGACATACAAACAGAGGACTTGTTGAAACTGATATCCGTTATTCAAGTTCCTGATTACCAAGCACCTTTGTCAATGCTCTGGTTACATACGTTTATCAAGGGGAATTGGAACCATTTGCAAAATGGATTAGCGAATACGTTCAAATTGATACAGATATAATCAATGCATTTCTTGAAGCTGTTTTTCATAAAACAGGCAAACAGCGTATAATAGAAATCATAGCAGCCTTTGCAAAACTGACTGGCATGGAGGATAACATGGTAAAAGATTTAGGGTTATTTCTGGAAGGACAAGTATCTCTGCCTCGAGGACAATCTCTTCTGACAAAACTAGTTCGATTTATCCTGTCGCAAATTGCAAATATTGCTGCTGAAAAAGGACTGCTTCCAAAACAAATCCTGGCTCCAACTAATCAAATTATCAACGGTGGCGACTTCAAAGAAAATGTCACATTAGTAGTGTCTTATTTTCTGCAGCAACTGGGGCTCCCAAAAGACCTTATTGAAGGTTGCTTTGCCTTTATTCAACACAGAAAAACTCAGGCGTTAGGTGAATGGGTAGCTAAAGCGACAGGTGCCGATAGAGCTCTTATCTTCAAGCTTCTGGAACCTTTTGAGGACAATGAAAATATTTTGTCTGGAATAAGACGTATTCCCAATCAAATCGTCAGGTATTTAGGAATGTCTGATCGGATGGTCAAATTAGTGGAGGATTTAGTTAATGGAAGGCGGCCTGAAGGAGATTTAAAATCCATAATACAAGATGCTACATTAGAGGTTTTAAGATCAAGGGTTACAACATGGCAGTAGAACATTTGTCGGATAGGTTCCCAGTGATCAAACATTTACCAGGTATAATAGATTTGATCAGTGATATAACAAAGGCGGAAAATGTCGTCCAGATGGTAGTTGTTTGTGTCAGATATTTTGCTACCAAATTTGAAATTCCAGCCGAGATCGTTGAAGGGGGTATTGATTTGTTACAAAACAGAGATCCAACGAAGCTCGTCTCTTTATTGGCTCACAAAGTCGGAATTGATCAGCGTCCTTTGATGGTACTGTTAAAGGTTTTGACAAACCAGGAAATTATATCCTTCGCCTCTGATTTACTTAAAGGTGGCGGCCAGATTGGAAATGTAAAAGACACCACCGTAAAATTACTGAAATCAAAGGAAGGTCAGGTACAATTACAGAATTCGCAAACGTGTTCGGTGTACCGACCCAAATTACAGACCTGATATTAAATGTTATAAATCAATCCGATGCATCAACAATTGGTCAGTCTGTTTTTAAATTTATTGCATACACAATTGGTTTACCTGGAAGCATAGTAGATGACATCATATCTGCTGTAAAGAATCCCAAATAATATCATTGCTGTTGTATTTCTTGAACAAATATGTGACGACAGGAGTCTTATACAATCCCTAAGGAAATGCTCTCTTAATGAGTGTACGGATATTGAATCTGCAATTGGACAAATATTAAGATAACTGCACAACATTTTGGAATGTCAAGTAAAGTTCTGAATATATGGAGCAGATTTTACATGGGGAGTGTCAACTAGATTTCCAAATTGGATTGGAAATAGTAAAAGACCTGGTTAACATGGTCAAAAGAAGGGAATTCAAAAATACTAAACTGGACGAAGTACTTTCGGTAATGCAGAACACTTGCAAGCGCCTCGAACAATTTTCAAGCGTTTGTAGAAAGTTGACACAAACAGGTTTCTCCATTTCAGCCTTGTTCCAATCGTACAGCTTATACTGGAAATGATTGGTGTACCTAAGGAATTGTGTGATGGAATAAAGTCTGTTTTGATTGACAAAGATCTGACACCTTTTCAGCAATGGTTACCAAAAATCAAAGAACTGGAACCTAAAATATTGATACTTTTAGCAAATGATATCATGAATGGGAGAGGTCTCAAAGATATTTGTCTCACACTGTTAAGTGTGCAAGCTGAGAAAATGAAACTGTCAGATGATGTTACAACAGAATTAAAACGCACGCTCCAGGGTAATGAGCCTTTGCAATGTTTGAAAGCAGCATATAAAATGTTTTTGTCTTGTGCTGAGGATATGTCAGAAGAGTTGCTTTGTGAGAAGTTAGGATTATCACCAAATCACATGGATAGTAAAGCTATACAAGTCCGACTGTTTACATTCCTGGCGACACATTTAGGAGTTCCACAAGAGATAACAAAAGGGATAGAAGAATGGATGGATGGGCGAAACGAATACTTGGCAGGCTGGATTGACGAGAAAACTGGTTTGCAAAAATCTATCACAATTAAATTTATGAGACTTTGTTCTATTGACACTGTCAATGAAACAATGATATTAGAGTTCATGTTCTCTGTGTTAAATTGTCTTGGCCTTTCGAGAATAGCTGAAAGCCTTCGACCAATCGTTCTGGCAAAAAGGTGCCTAGAGAGGGATGAGATGCGACTTTGATTTACAAGATCATTCATGAAATATTATCACCACATCATGGAAATATCTAAATATACCGGGCTTCCCATGAGATCCTTGAGGAATTACTTAATTTCAGTTCTCCAAAAGACCAGTGCCTTGCTGTCCTTAGATTAGTTTGTCACAAAGCAGGAATACCTAAAGAACTTTTAAATGTAATTACAACATTTATTATAGACAAAGACGTTGAACCAATGGCAGATGTGATTGTTAGAAAGACTAAGATGAATTCGGTTTTAGTAAAAGCAATTTTATATGAAATTCGCAATACCAAAAGCATCAAAGGGCTGATCACAGAGCTTCCAATGTGTTTACTAAATCATATCGGCTTATCAAGAGAAACGATTGGATTTGTTCAACAGTTACTAACTGGGAAAATGCCTAAATGTACTAAAGTTGGACTGTTGAAAGCCATAATCGCAGACATTATGAAATCATCAGTTGGAAAACAATTATCTGATAACTTCCCGATTGTCGAACATTTACCAAGTGTAGTAGATTTGATCAGTGATATAACCAAGGCAGAAAGTTTGATTGGGCTAGTAGTCGTTTGTATAAGGTTTTTGGCTCCAAAATTAGAAATTCCCGCCGAGATTATGGAAGGGTTGGTTGTGTTGTTGCTAAGTAGAGATCCGGAAAAATTAGTCTCTTGGCTTGCATCTAAAATTGGAGTTGATAAGAAACTGTTGATGGCGATAACAAAAGCAATTGTTAATAAAGAAAAGCCATTTAACATTCTAAAATCGGTGGCAAAACTATTTGGCCTTCCAGAAGAAGCTGTTATCTTGTTAGAGGAAATTATCAAAAACAAGAAAGGACCCGTGAAACCCCAAGGACAGAAAAAACAGCCCAGAAAAAAAGGTGGATCAAATGTTGCACGGAATATGATAAAAGTTGTTGCCTAGTGGAATTATATAATGTTATACTAGAACCTTAATTTCTGTAAAACTTAAGAGTCACAAATTAACGATTTGTGTTTTGTTTTCGACATTCATATGCATATAGACAAACAATTTTGACCTGTCCGCTTGACTTTTTATATGGAAAAGTCATATACAACAATCCACCCAACACATATGTAATGTTAGGATCTGCAGTTAATACATATATAATACATGTACACAAAACATCTGTGTTCCCTATACATAAATGTCCTAATTCATGAAAAATATTTAAGTTAAAGGTCAAGCAGAAAGGTCAATGTTGTTTGTCTATACAACTATAGGAAGGTTGTACCAGATTTGAGTCTACCGTGAAACAGAATATGTATGTAATATTTTGGACTATTATACATTCAGGAGAATTACATCAATCAGTCTTAAGTCAAGCTCATCGTTCGGCTCAAGAAAACTGATTTAATCATCCCGTTGAACTTGGAAATGTTGGTCTGAAGTCCGACTTGCAAGTTATATTAAAATCTTTCCCCATCGATTAATAAAACTCGAGTCTGGTCTTACAAAATTTTGAAAGAAATTGGTATATTTATTTGATAAACCAATTGATTTTTACTTTAGTTGATTGATACATTTATATCGCTTCTATGAAGGATTGTGTGGGGTATTTTTCTATTTACATTTCGTGCATTTTATTCTTTTGACAAGATCTAGTACATTGTATACGTCTTTGGTAGGTCAATCTAGTTGGATTTAACACACGAACTTACACCAGTGAGGCAGGGTGCTCCGGAAGTGTAAGCACCTATCTGTCAACTGGTTATAAAGCATTTCAAATAGCCAGTTTCCATAAACCTCTACAACTATTTATGGTGATAATAATCGCACAATTTGCTTTTGTTTATGAAATAAAATTCATATAATTAGAAATCAGTCAAAATAGTTTCACATATTTATTTGAATTTCTATTGCCATGAATTTAGCCCTTCCGGACAAGGCTAAAAAGTAAACTGTTATTTCGGATTTGTGTCACGAGATAAAAAATGTCATGTCAGATTTCAGTCGAATTTTGACTTAAGGCAGATATATGCAATCGTTCCTATGTATTTAGTATTTTAAACATACCTCCGTGTAATATAGTACAAATACTTTATGTCTTTTTATTTAGCTAATGTTTTGTTTTGTTTTAAATATTACACACAGACATCACATAAATATTGTATATAATAAAAAAAAATGTTTTTTTCTATTTGAAATATTTGTATACATTGATTTTAAGTTGTTATAAACTAGCTTTTATGTTTTCAAAATGTTGAAATCATTTAATAATTCGTTTTGGATTCTAAATTCATTTATTTATTTTTTGCTTGTCTAAGAAGCTTGTATATAAGATTGTATGGTTTTTGAAATAGACTAAACATAAGATACAATACAAACCTGTCAAAAGTTTAAATTTTAAACGTTTAAGATAAAGTTATTGATTAGTGCTAAACCGGCTTGACAGCTTTCCTAAGTGGCTATTTATCTCTAGACAACTTTATGGACTTTAGCTATAATTATCTCGGTCAGTCGGCAGCCGAACTTCGATTCAGCCTTTTCGTTAGCTCGGTGGTGTTAAACTTTAGACAGGCTTGTACTCACTTTTTCAATGACAGACTTTGTATATATAGTGTGTAGCCAGCTCTGGATTTATTCCAGCGTCTATTGTACTTATCTTGCAATTTAATGTCTGACATATAGAAACCAAGTACACCTGGTGTATATTTAGTTTTTTTTTAAATTATTTGGCTTAAGAGTTCATCTTGAAAATAGATTTGAAATATAATTTTTAATTAATTGTTGCAACTCCTAAAGAAGCAAAAGTCTAAAAAAATGTGTATAATATGAGACAGAATTTTTAAATACATAACTACATAATGTACATATAATAGTTTTTGTTGGATTTTTTGTTATGTTTGTTTATCAAGCATAGGCAATCAACATTGACCTTTCTGCTTGACATTTCACTTGGAATATTACCCCATGGGTTGTGTTAGGATTCACGGTTAATACTTTAACAATGGAAGTTTCACAGTGATGTAGGCCAAAAATCACTTCTGGTCGAAACACTTAAATATACTTGTCCATAATAAATATTTAAATTAAGGGTTAAGCTGACAGGTCAATATTGTTTGTTTATATGCAATGTTAACTCAAAGATCATAAATATATATAAGCAATGATTGATAAGTAGGACCAATGTGCCTCATGTACACAATATGATTGTTATTGAGATATCTGTAATAACCCAACAATTAGTAATACATCTTATATCTTAAATCTAGACTTAGTTTATACTTGTGTTTTTTAATTTTTTTTTCTTTTTTTGTAATTTTACTATAAATGTGTGTGTGTGTGTGTGTGTGTGTGTGTGTGTGTGTGTGTGTGTTATCGGAGACTTACTTTTTTAAATGTTAAGAGTCATTTCTTTACGCAGTTTTCCCATTTTTGTTGTTTTCGTAGACACCCTGGTTAACATTTCGGCATATGAACATTTCGTTAATCACGAAATACATTTTTTCTCAAAACTACGAAAATTTGACACATGATTTAAAGGATTTTATTGATTTACAGTGATATAAATCAGCCAGTGTTTTAGAAAACATGTGCCAAAAGCCATAGTTGACACTGCAAAATAAATTATTTTAATGAAAATTATTGGTTTACAGTATATAAATCAGAGTTTAAGAGAAGATGTGAAAAAGGCTTTTTGATAAACTTTTCACACCATAATTTAATTATGTGTCCTGTACATAAGATCAATGACATTTAATTCATTTGTTTTTAATTTTCTGAATTAAATATTTAAAAATTTTAATATGACAAATGATTATTTTTTAATATTTTATTCAGAAAATTCAAAAATTTTTAATATTTCTATTATAAATCCTTTGTATATAGATAATGATGTTTTAAAAGTGTCTTGTAGACCAATTAAGGCTGAAATCTATGAGTATTTCAAATAGGTTGTATTATAAATAAATTAATAGATTGTGTCATTTTTAATAAATATGTACTTTTTTATTGATTACTCACGATCTGGTGGGTGGTGGCAAATAAATTTTCATTTGGCTCTATAATAGTATTATAGCAACAAATCTCAACATTTACTCCATTGCTCCATTTACTCAGAGTCAAGTTTTGAGTTGAGACCGATTAGTGCAATTGGACGGTTGAGTCTTCTGTTGAAATTATATTTTTGGTGTATTTATTCCTATGTCCTGATGGGATGAATTGGCATAAAAAGGCCTAGCTGTTTTGGAATGATTGACGTTGTTCCGTTTAATGACAAAACCAGTGGATGAAAAATGAAAACTAGTATTTTGGTATCGCGAATTATTAGCAGAATTACCAACGATTCATATTGTAAATATAAGAAATAACTTTCGTTTTGTTATGTTTTACTGAATATTATAAACAAGATTTTTGAAATGTGTGACAGACACAATACAGTCGTGAACGATCCAGTGTCCGTCGATAACTCGCCGGCCTAAAGCTACAATCCTTTGCCATCAGATCGTGAACAATCTTTCACAGTTTATTTTGTTTGTATTGTAATTGTTTTTGTTTGTTGTTTTTTTAATTTTAAGTTTTAGTTAATCTATAGATTCTAACCCGTTATGTCCCGTTGCTCCGTCAGCTTAACCGAATGGTTAATGAAATGAGATTAGGACAATAAAATTTAAAAGAAAACAGTTTTATAAACATAAAGTTTTGAATTTAATCACTTCTTTTGATAATTGTAATTGTTTGCATTATTATTTTTTTACTTTTTAAAGTTAAAAACATATTGTACAGTTCACAAATTTTCGTTTATCAGGTGGTTAAGCTAACGGATCATTGAACAATCGATGTCATATAAAACTATTTGTATAAACACGATTGTTACAAACTTTTTTATTTTAATTTTATTTTTTAATACAATTGTTTTATAAATATGCTGTTATAAATCATTTTTTAATACTTTATATTTATTCTTTTTGAAAGACTTTTATTACTTTACAGTAGCGGACCCAAGACTTTGAAACACGACAGGGTTTTTTACGATAATGCAAAAAGAGGTACGGGGTTTTGGGGTATGCTCCCCGAGCCAAATTTTAAGATGTGGAATGAAATCCTACGATTTCCTGAAATCTGAGCAAGTGATACAATAGATTTAATATAGATATAATAGATATAATATCATGGACAGAAATAAAGAGGTTACGAGGATGAACCCACTCTGGGTCCGCTACTGATTTATTATATGGCTAATTCGATGTTCTACTTGTTTCTAAGGTGTCATGAAATTACAGATATGGGATTTTAAAATCGTGTTTTAAAGAAAGAAATTTTGACATAATAATAATAATAACTTTATTAGCATACAACAAATTACATGCTTGTAGGCTAACTATTTACAATAATGCATTGGATTGATGGCGGCAGAATACAATTCTGAAAACTATAAAGGTGGGACCAAATAGAAATATTTGTAATAAATGATATATATATATATATATATATATATATATATATATAACAAAATCAAGGATCACAGAGTAGAGTTATACTTATAATGAATATAGATAATAAGTATTTAATATAATAATAAGAACAACAACAACAATAATAATAATAATAATAATAATAATAATAATAAATGACATATATATAATGTTGTTTCTATAAGTGTCAGTGAAACTATCTTCTATGATTATACCATTATAATTATTGTATTATGATATTAGACTGTACATTAAAGGATTTTTTTACCTTAAAAGTTTCTTAAGACGACATTGTGAAATATTTATGTCGCATATATTTCTTTTTTATGATAGATTATGACGTTTATAAAACGTTTATGTGAGCCAAAGATATTTTGCTTCGAAAATTTTTTGCCACAAATAATAACTCTAAAACCATTAATATTTATGGGATTAAATTAAATGTTGTGTTTTTTGTGATTTTATCCAAAAAAATTATTTATAAAAACTTAATGTAATAGTATCTTGTAGAAATAAATCCCATTAAGGGTAATGATAATTAAAACATTTTGTTGGTGTTATTTCGTGGTATTCAATAACCCACGTAAAATTAATTTAACCACCAACTCCCATGAATATTTATGATTTTATATTCCTTTTTGTCCAATAACCCACGAAAATAGTGAAATTTAACAAGCAACTCTCGTGAATATTTGTGATTTTACAATTTTCTTTGTTATGCAATAACCCACGAAAATAGTGAAATTAAACTACCGACTTCAATAAATATTTATGATTTTATAGTATTCCATTTTGTTCAATAACCCACGAAAATAATGAAATTTTACCACCAACTCACACGAATATTTATGATTTTACAATATTCCTTTTTGTTCAATAACCGACGAAAATAGTGAAATAAAACCACCAACTCCCACGAATATTTATGATTTTACAATATTCCTTTTCATGTAATTACCCACGAAATAGTGAAATTTACCCACCAACTCCCATGAATATTTGTGATTTTACAATATTCCATTTTGTTCAATAACCCACGAAAATAATGAAATTTTACCACCAACTCACACGAATATTTGTTATTTTACAATATTCCATTTTGTTCAATAACCGACGAAAATAATGAAATTTTACCACCAACTCCCACGAATATTTATGATTTTACAATATTCCTTTTCATGTAATTACCCACGAAATAGTGAAATTTACCCACCAACTCCCATGAATATGTATGATTTTACAATATTTCTTTTTGTTCAATAACCCACGAAAATAGTGAAATTTTACCACCAACTCCCACGAATATTTATGATTTTACAATATTCCTTTTCATGCAATAACCCACGAAAATAGTGAAATAAAACCACCAACTCCCATGAATATTTGTGATTTTACAATATTCCTTTTTGTTCATTAACCCACGGAAATAGTGAATTTAACCACCAACTCCCACGAATACTAGTATTTGTGATTTTACAATGTTCCTTTTACCAAATAGCCCACGAAAATAGAGAAATTTAACCACCAACTCCCACGAATATTTGTGATTTAACCATAATCCTTTTATAGTCTTATTTGGAATGCTAATTATTACCTTTATGTTTTTGATAATTTTTTTTATTTGAGTTAAAATATAGATTGAATATTACAGATTAAAATAATGCCATAACTGCTTGTAATGTCGCTGTAAATCAATTTGGTTTTTTAATAAATATGATTTTTGATGTGTTAATTATTTTTCTTTATATTTTGTTAATATATCCTAGAAATAACATGCAGTCAAACTTGTCTATTAAGACTACCTAAATGGCTTTCATAGGGAGGTGGTCTTTATCTAAATGTTTTAGTCAAATGAAAAACGAGCAATTGGGATAATTTTACTGACTTCTAAAAGCAGATTATCCTTATATAGAGGTGGTCTTTATGGCAGGTTCGACTGCATTGGCATATTATAATTGCCAGTTCGTTTGCTGAAGGTCAGTAGTTTCTTCGGGCACTACGGTTTCCTCCACAATCCCATGAACTGACCGCCTTGATATAAGTGAAATAACCTTAACTGGGCGTACAAAAATTACTCCACCATTACTCTGCAATAAATTGCAGCTTGTCCATTTTCAATAAATTCTTAAAAGTTAATATAAGCTCCTATTTTACTGTTACCATGGTTACTTGATACACAACGTACTTATCACAAGTTTAAGAAGCATCGAGGGTTCGAACTCCCACCGGCATCTGCCTAAGCCTTGAAAATAGGTAGGGACTGTTCTTTTTCTAAGCACTCGGCATTTAGAAATGAAAGCCATGGGTCCTTCGGAAAAGAGCTTAAAACCGATGCCCAGTGTCACGACAGGAGTGACACGTAAAACCCTTGCACATTGCATTTTACCTGAGGTGACGTGACGTAAAACGTAAAGTTACGGTACGGAGTAATCACTACAAACTGAGCTAAGGTACGGAGTAATCACTACAAACTGAGCTAAGATACGGGATTATCACTGCAAACTGAGCTAAAAATACGGCGTAATCACTGTAAACTGAGCTACGAAACGGAATTATAAATGCAAACTAAGCTAAGGTACGGAGTAATCACTACAAACTGAGCTAAGATACGGGATTATCACTGCAAACTGAGCTAAAATACGGCGTAATCACTGTAAACTGAGCTACGAAACGGAATTATAAATGCAAACTAAGCTAAGGTACGGAGTTATCACTGCAAACTGAGCTAAAATACGGGATTATCACTGCAAACTGAGCTAAAATACGGCGTAATCACTGTAAACTGAGCTACGAAACGGAATTATAAATGCAAACTAAGCTAAGGTACGGAGTAATCACTACAAACTGAGCTAAGATACGGGATTATCACTGCAAACTGAGCTAAAATACGGCGTAATCACTGTAAACTGAGCTACGAAACGGAATTATAAATGCAAACTAAGCTAAGGTACGGAGTTATCACTGCAAACTGAGCTAAAATACGGCGTAATCACTGTAAACTGAGCTACGAAACGGAATTATAAATGCAAACTAAGCTAAGGTACGGAGTTATCACTGCAAACTGAGCTAAAATACGGCGTAATCACTGTAAACTGAGCTACGAAACGGAATTATAAATGCAAACTAAGCTAAGGTACGGAGTAATCACTACAAACTGAGCTAAGATATGGGATTATCACTGCAAACTGAGCTAAAAAACAGCGTAATCACTGTAAACTGAGCTACGAAACGGAATTATAAATGCAAACTAAGCTAAGGTACGGAGTAATCACTACAAACTGAGCTAAGATACGGGATTATCACTGCAAACTGAGCTAAAATACGGCGTAATCACTGTAAACTGAGCTACGAAACGGAATTATAAATGCAAACTAAGCTAAGGTACGGAGTAATCACTACAAATTGAACTAAAGTACGGAGTTATCACTATAAACAAATCTAAGGTACGGAGTAATCACTACACACTGAGCTAAGATACGAGATTATCACTGCAAACTGAGCTAAAATACGGAGTAATCACCGTAAACTGAGCTAAGATACGCTACACACTGGGGTTAGGCACGGAGTAGAAACTACAAACTGGGGTTAGGCACAGAGTAGAAACTACAAACTGGGGTTAGGCACGGAGTAGAAACTACAAACTGGGGTTAGGCACGGAGTAGAAACTACAAACTGGGGTTAGGCACGGAGTAGAAACTACAAACTGGGGTTAGGCACGGAGTAGAAACTACAACCTGGGGTTAGGCACGGAGTAGAAACTACAAACTGGGGTTAGGCACGGAGTAGAAACTACAAACTGGGGTTAGGCACGGAGTAGAAACTACAAACTGGAGTTAGGTAAAGAGTGATCGCTGCAAACTGAGCTACGATACGGATTAATCACAACAAACTGAAGTAATCACTACATAATGAGTTAAGGTACGCAGTAATCATTACATAATAAGTAATGGTACGGAGTTATTACTACAAACTGAGCTAAGGTACGGAGTAATCACTACAAACTCAGCTAAGGTACGGAGTAATCACTACAAACTGAGTTAAGGTACGGAGTCATCACTACGACTTGAGCTAAGGTTCAGAGTCATCACTACAAACTGAGCTAAGATCACCACAAACTGAGTTAAAGTACGGAGTGATCACTACAAACTGAGCTAGGATACGGAGTAATCACTACAAACTGAGCTAGGGTACGGAGTAATCACTACAAACTGAGCTAAGGTACAGAGCAATCACTACAAACTGAGGTAAGGTACAGAGTAATCATCACAAATTGAGCTAAGTACAGAGTAATCACTACAAACTGAGCTAGGATACGGAGTAATCACTACAAATTGAGCTTAGGTACGGAGTAATCACTACAAACTGAGCTTAGGTACGGAGTAATCACTACAAACTGAGCTAGGGTACGGAGCAATCACTACAAACTGAGCTTAGGTACGGAGTAATCACTACAAACTGAGCTTAGGTACGGAGTAATCACTACAAACTGAGCTTAGGTACGGAGTAATCACTACAAACTGAGCTAGGGTACGGAGCAATCACTACAAACTGAGGTAAGGTATGAAGTAATTACTAGAAACTGAGTTAAGGTACGGAGTGATCACTACAGACTTGGGTTAAGTAAGGAGTAATCACTACAAACCGAAATTAAGTACGGAGCAATCACTACAAACTTAGCTAAGGTACAGAGCAATCGCCATAAATTGAGCTAAGTACGGAGTAATCACTACAAACTGAGTTAAGGTACGGAGTCACCACTACAAACTGAGCTAGGATACGGAGTAATCACTACAAACTGAGTTAAGGTACGGAGTTATCATATACAAATTGAGCTTAGGTACGGAGTGATCACTACAGACTTGGGTTAAGTAAGGAGTAACCACTACAAACCGAGATTAAGTACGGAGCAATCACTACAAACTTAGCTAAGGTACAGAGCAATCGCCACAAATTGAGCTAAGGTACGGAGTAATCACTACTAACTGAGCTTAGGTACGGAGTAATCACTACAAACTGAGCTTAGGTACGGAGTAATCACTACAAACTGAGTTAAGGTACGGAGTTATCAATATACAAATTGAGCTTAGGTACGAAGTTATCACTACAAACTGAGTTTAGGTACAAAGTAATCACTACAAACTGAGTTAAGGTACAAAGTAATCACTACAAACTGAGCTAGAGTACAAAGTAATCGCTACTAACTGAGCTTAGATACGGAATAATCACTACAAACTGAGCCTAGGTACGGAGTATTTACTACAAACTGAGTTAGGGTACGGAGTTATCACTACAAACTGAGCTTAGGTACGGAGTAATCACTACTAACTGAGCTTAGGTACGGAGTCATCACTACTAACTGAGCTTAGGTACGGAGTAATCACTACTAACTGAGCTAAGGTACGAAGTTATCACTACAAACTGAGCTTAGGTACGGAGTTATCACTACAAACTGAGTTAAGGTATGAAGAAATCACTACAAGCTGAGTTTAGGTATAAAGAAATCACTACAAACTGAGTTAAGGTATGAAGAAATCACTACAAGCTGAGTTTAGGTACGGAGTTATCACTACAAACTGAGCTAAGGTACGGAGTAATCACTACAAACTGAGTTAAGGTATAAAGAAATCACTACAAGCTGAGTGAATGTACGGAGTTATCACTACAAACTGAGCTTAGGTACGGAGAAATCACTACAAACTGAACGTAGATACGGAGTAATCACTACAAACTGAGTTAAGGTACGGAGTTATCACTACAAACTGAGCTTAGGTACGGAGTAATCACTACAAACTGAACGTAGGTAAGGAGTAATCACTACAAACTGAGTTAAGGTACGGAGTTATCACTACAAACTAAGCTTAGGTACGGAGTAATCACTACAAACTGAACGTAGGTACGGAATAATCACTACAAACTGAGTTAAGGTACGGAGTTATCACTACAAATTGAGCTAAGGTACGGAGTAATCACTACAAACTGAGCTTAGTTACGGAGTAATCACTACTAACTGAGCTTAGGTACGGAGTAATCACTACAAACTGAGCTTAGGTACGGAGTAATCACTTCAAACTGAGTTAAGGTATGAAGAAATCACTACAAGCTGAGTAAAGGTACGGAGTTATCACTACAAACTGAGCTTAGGTACGGAGTAATCACTACAAACTGAGTTAAGGTATGAAGAAATCACTACAAGCTGAGTAAAGGTACGGAGTTATCACTACAAACTGAGCTTAGGTACGGAGCAATCACTACAAACTGAGCTAAGGTACGGAGTACTCACTACAAAATGAGCTAAGGTACGGAGTCATCACTACAAACTGAGCTAAGATACGGAGTCATGTAAGGTGGTGAATGAGATGGTATATAAAAGTATAAAGGTATTACCAGATTTTTATTAAGATATGAGAATCGTTATGAAACAGAAGCCAGTAGGAATTTCTATCACAGACATCGATAATATGGATCAGTATATGAAACATTGTACTAAAGAAAAAAACGACCAACAAACACGCAAAAAATCCTTGTTCTGTGTACGTTAAAATACAAAAGTATGTACTTTCTGATGTTTAAAATTTCCAATCAGTATACAAGATATTATACTAATTCAAATTCTTGATTACTTTAAGGGTTGTCTTTCTTTAACTGGTGCCTTGAATGATTAAAATGACTATTTCAGTTGGACACGTTCTACTGTGATTCTAACAGCCATTATTATCATTATACATTGACCTGACAGATAGAATATTTCATTCAGTCATTTAGTTGTCACAGCATAAATTTTTGAACATTTTATTTTTCATTCATTTATATAAAAAATCTAGTTACTAGGTCCCTTCAATCTTCGTAGATATTTAGGGTACGTCATTGTTTTAAGTCCGCGTGTAAGGCAAGATGTTGCTAAGACTGAAGGTTGTATAGGATTATATAATAGGTGAATTAACAGCATGTATGTGGAATCCAAATCACTATTGTAGGAGGGGCTGGATGAAAATTGTGTTTTTAATTATTGACACCATTTCATATTTGATAATTTACGTTAGGTATCGTTACAGTGATCGGTTTTTAAAATCGGTTATTAGACAGTGTAAAAAATACACAAGTACTTTACTAAGGATATGCAAGAATGAAATACGAAACTATGAGGTACGCCCATATTACATAATCATTGATAAGTTTCAGAATCAATATGAGTGCCTAATTAACGTTCAAGTGATGAATAGCTTTAAATTGTGAATTTTGACACTTGCAAGAACGATGCAAAAATACATATGACATGAACATTAATTATTCAATGAGTTTATATATCTGTCATGTGCTGATTTTGAATTTTTATTTAAATAAGGCATTCAAAATTAGCACATGACAACTAGCATATCTGCTTAACTAATCCTCTTCACATCTCTGAGTTTCACATAAGACTGTCACCAGAGACATCCATTTCTGCCTGCCTTGGGACCAGTGCTGTATTTGTCCCCACATCCAATCTTTCTCTTGGGTCTCTTTTATCAGTGGATCTTCTCCACGTCTCTCTTGGTCTGCCTCTCTTTCTCTTGCCTGGTGGTGCCCATCTCATTGCTATCCTTGGGCGGATTCAGGGTGTATTTTGTTAACATGTCCTACCCATGTCCTTCTTTTGATAGCCAGTGATAGAGATACAGTGTCTGTTTTCACATAGTTCCTTGTTGGAGGTGGTTTGTGACCAAAAAATAAATAGATTTCGACGTAGACAGCGCGTCTGGAAGACATCTAGCTTGTTGATGATGACATTTGTGGTCTTCCATGGTTCTGATCCATACAGGCGTACTCGTGGAATGTTGCTTTTGAAGATCTTTAGTTTGGTTTTTGTCCTGATTTTGAAGGATTTAAAATGATGAGTCCTCGGCGAAAGAACAGCCACTACCTTTTTTCAAGTCTTAGTCTGATAACTAACAGGGTTTCTAACTCCATGACCTGCCATATACGAAGCAAACATTCTTCTCTAACTAAGCCACTGTACAAAGTGGGTGGTTCTATCCTAGAGGAGTTTTATACTTGTAGGAACTATTTGGTGGGAATTCTTCTGTACACCCCCTTACTAAATTCTAGGTAAAATGTTTAAAAATTTTATTTTACAGAAATTTTGAAATGGTTTGATTCCGTGATCTTTAATTTTTTTCAGTCAAAATTAAAATTTTAGTGGAAGGTGCAAATGGAAATCTTTTGAACCATTTCCATGGCTAACTTGAATGACAAAAAATGTTTACACAAGATAAATAATTAAGTGTTCTCATTATGTATACAAAATAAAACTGTGTGGTTCCTATACATAAATGCAGTCGTCCATTATAAATATTTAAATTAAAGGTCAAACTGACAGGTCAAAGTTGTTTACCTATACCAATACATAGGGTGGATAGGTGTATAGGCAAACATTGACCTGTCCGTTTGACCTTTCATACACACCCAACACATGGGTTAGAATTTGCGGTAAATTCATACACAATGCACGTGGACAAGTTTTTCCCACTATTCGAAATAAGTACTTGTGTTCCGTTTTCTATAGATACATATTCTCGTCCATGATAAATATTTCGAATTAAAGGTCAAGCGGACAGGTCAAACTTGTTTGCCTATACACATACTCGCCCATGATTAATATTTAAATAAAAGGTCAAGCGGACAAGTCATTGTGGTTTACCTAAACTGTTTAATGTTTGTGTTTAGCTAACACACCAATGAAATACGATTAAATCCTAATTGATATTAAATAGGTGTTGTATATAATCGACTTACAACATTTCAATTGCTTTTAAAACGCTTTTCTATTGAAAGCCTTTCATTTTAACATAGGTATAAGTAAGTTGTATACATATAATAAGTATTTATAAAGTCATAGAATTGAAAATAAAAACTAATTTGAAATTAATTGATGTAAATTGTCAAAATTATTTAAAATTTTTATTGACTTAATATAAAGACATATTGTATTGCTCACGGAGGTATTCATTTTATAACGGCAATTGAAGAGCAAAATTCAGTGGCACTCTATTTCCTTAGAGTACTAATATTGGGTACAAACAAACAAATTTAAATGGGCGACATCACTCTTCATTAAAGAGTGGTATTTACCAAATACTTGACTTTTGGTATAAAACCTGTTGTACAATATGCTTTTCAAACAATTAGAAAAACTCCCGAACTCCCTGTTTTAAATGATGTCCCATGTGGTAAACATGTCCAGTTACGTTTTTACTGTGACAAAATTATGTTGAGTATACCGAAACTGGATGGTCTAAATTTATTGGCTCTATTTGTAATGCACTATTTATACCACCACTGTAGCTCAGTTTGTAGAATGCTCGCTCCGTGAGTGGGAAATCGTGGGTTCGAATCCCTGACGGGTCTTACCAAGAGTTGAAAATAGATAGTGTCTGTTCGTTCGCCAAGCACTACCCATATAGAATTGGAAGGCACGGGGTCTTTTGGGAGAGACATAAAAAACGATGCATGTGACACGTTAAGCATGTATATTTTTCGCTTGTAATTTCGTGGCTTCGGTAACAATTTTCAGGCTAAAAAGAAATACAATGTATTTGCCTTAGTTACTGTCTAAATTTCTTATTGTCTAAATTTCCTGCAAGTTAAAATTTGAAATTTCTCAAAAACTAAGGTATACTCCCTCATGCAAAGTATTTCCTAAGCTTAATTTGGTAATATATATATTGGTCCTTTGGGAGCTTTTCAACATTTTCAAAATAATTTTGGTTTCATAAGTTTGGTTAAAGCACTACTGATGAGGAATTGTATTCCGAAACGGCCGTCTAGTGCTGTCAAATTAAAACTGGTATAATATGTAATTACTACGCTACTATGCCGTCACAATTACGGAGTGGAGATTTAGCCAGTATTAAGATTTCGAGGTAACCTCGGCACATACGTTCTAAATCCACAAGTTCAGTTAGAGCATGTAGAATTATGTATTCAAATCACACCACATACCTAAACCTTGAATCTATACCATATTAGGTGAAAGTTTATGCATTCATTTTTATTAAATTTTCAATCACTATTTTGAAGGTTCTATGGGCAGATTTTGGTCTAGAATATTACCTAAACATGTCATTATAATTGAGTATACGTATTAAATTCTACTCCTTAAGAAGGTCTTGTTTTTATATAAAAGTTCGGGTATGACATCAGTTTTAATGAAAAAGCAACACGGTGCACACCAGCCTATATTGTGCTGATAATGTGTACATAATTCCTAATAATAAAAAACAAAACAACATCAATAAATTCTAGTTATTTGTGAGATCTCAAAATTGACAAACAATTTGAGATGAATTTTAATTTGGTATTTATGAACAGTACGGGTCTGTCGAAAGTGAAATACTGAGCTATCAAAAGGGAATTAAAGCTCATTTATCGAGCCAATTAACTAGGTATTACTAGGTATTGATAGATAAATAAAAATTGTCGAAAACCTGAGGTATATAGCAAGTGTCCAGATAATGCTAAGAAGGGACCGAGATCGATGCGCTGTCGATTTGGGCACTAATTCGTTAGTTAAGTGATAAACTTTGGTCAGGCCTATAGCGTATTTACTCACTGTTGTACTGAAAAACCGGGACATAAAGGGTGTAAAACCATATTCATATCAATAAGTATTGTGTTGAATAAAAGCGTAATTACGACATATATGTAAGGGTAATTTATGTAATATTTACCACGCTATCAAAAATTACAAAAAGTTGTTTATATTTAATTTTTTCACTGTAAGATCTTTAAAATATTATCTATTTTACATATATTGAATTGCAATAAATAATATCTAGTATTAAAGTTGTGTGTATGTATTTAAAAAATTGTTTTATGTTGAAATATTGATCAAGCCGGTCTTGCGTTAATGCTCGGTTTTGTGGAGTGAATTGTAAAGGGGCTGAAGCATAGTAATTTTTTACATTATATACAACTATTTTATGTCTTTATAATATAATAACGGGTCGTTTGTTCATTGAAAAAAAAAATTATTTTAAACAAACAATGCGTTAAGGACTGTGACAAAGTTCGATCAAAGAATTATTGACAAATAGGCCAGTTTTTATTAAAGACACGTTACGGATCGAGTAGATTTTAAAACCAACCATTCTCTAGAATTGTCTGACCAGATTCAGTCATTCTGTCGGTCGGTGGTCGGTCGTTCATACATAACATGCGTGTTTTACCAGCTATCAGACAGGTGCGTGTGGTTCAGTGTTTCTTTATTACAGCGGGACGTTTTAGCATTGTATCTCTTAGTTACACTGTTATCTGATCTGCAGTAACCAAGAATGACGCGGTATACTATCCACTGATTAACTTAAGAAAAATAGATTCTTTATTAAGATTATAGAATTGCAACACTTTATTGTAGTAAGACAAGTATCGGGTATCTAACTTAGGCAGGTTTTTATAACCGTTTTATAATAGGAATAACAGTTAAATCCGATTAGGACTGAAGTGTGTGTTGTCTGTATACACTAAAGTTAAGTGAGATCGAAAAGCTGAATTGAAAAAAAAAGATTACGATTTTTGGAATTACGTATATTTACGATTTCTGGAATTACGTAAATAGGTCTGGTCAAAATGAGCAGGAAGGCTTCAACAATGGCTGAGGCAGGAAGGAAGCAATCCATGATGCCGGAGACCGGACGAAAACAATCCATAATGCCGGATAGAAAATCATCTATAGAACCGCCACCGAATAGAGATCGACGTTTGTCCGTTGTCGATTCAGTTGTTGGTGGACGACGTCCGTCTGTCGATATGAGACGAAAACCGTCGATGGTGGAATCGACGACAGGGAGATCGACGTTGATAGTGACATCGGCTCATGGAAATAGACCTTCTAACGTTAAGTACGAAAATACGTACAAAACTGAGCCGGATAAAAAAGTGGGAAGTGATCTTATAAAACAAGTTATTTGTGATCTTTTTGAGGCAGAATTAAAGGACAGACCTTACAATAAGGAAGAATGCACAGCTTTATCAAAACGTCTCGCAGAATCCCTCAAACAAAGAGTCAAATCCCTGGGTTACGCTAGGTATAAAATCGTTACCGTGGTTGCTATTGGACAAAAACAAAGGTTTAATCCATCAGTAGCATTTACAAGTCGGTCAATATGGAACGCCAATTTTGACAATTTTTCCGAGTACACATTTGTGAATGAAGGACTTTACGCAGTTGGACTAGTTTACTGCTTATATGCGGAATGATAGGTTTTTAATTTTTCTGGAATTATTTATTAAAGTTTAAGGAATCTATCCTTACTAAGCGGTAAGTGTTAATACAACATATTGCACATGTTTACGCAAATTTACGTTTTTACGTAGGTTTTCTCAGGGCAACAACTTTATACTACGATATGAATTTGTCTATGTAGATGAAAACCTGAAACTATTCTTGCGCTTTTTATTTTATGTGATATTTTATATTTATATTGCCTACCACTAGTGCTTTGACGGAGTTCTAATGCCTTAACGAGGAAGCAATACGTTACCAAGGCTAAAAAGCAAAGTTTTTGAAATTCCAAAACTGTCGTATTAATACATACGTTACCAAAGTCAAAAAGCAAAGTATTTGAAATACCAGAACTGTCGTGTTAAGTGACAGAGGAATTACTGGTTAATTATTCAATTTCTGATTGACTAAGGAGAATTAAATTTTAAAATTTCAACAAAATTCACAGGACGGAAAAAGTGCTGCAATTCCAGTGTCGTTTAAGTTTCAGTTACATGTATAATGTATTTCAAACCTTCACTCAGAAAATATTTTCTTAGTTTCGAGTAGAACTTTAGCGTCTGGAGTATTTATTATGTATGTGATTTTGAAATCAAAACATCTCCACATCAAAAGCACTTAAAGTATTATAACATTTTCAGCTGAAGTGATTATAGTGAAGTGGACACGTCAACCAACACCTACTAAATTGATATACTTAAGTTACCAAACTGTATAACAAATATTTTGTGTTCATGTTAATTTTCAAAATTTATACAAGCTTTGTTGATATTCAAATTGGTTTTTAAAATGATTAATCTTTTGTTGTCACAAAACATTAAGTTTGAACATGTCAAACTTGATATACATATTAATGAAGGGTTGTTTAAATTTAAATAAAAATATATACTTAATTTATTTAATTTAAGGCGATTTTTAGATAAATGTCTTGTGTTTCAGTCAGGTATATAGTCTAGTGTTCTGCAACAATGATTTACTTTAATAATGAGAACATTAATTTAAATATATTCATTGAAATATAATTTAGTTTACTCATTAAACCCCATTAATATCACACACACACACACACACACACACACACACACACACACACGTGAGAGAGAGGGGGTGGGTGGGGTTTCTATTAGTTCATGCTGTAAATTTATCAGGGGCCAAGTTGAACAAAGCTTAGTTAAAGTTATTTATGAACCAAACTAATTAACACAACATTGAAATGACTTGCATATTTATTGATTAATTAATGAATAGTCAAGCTTTGTGCAACTGGGCCCCGGACCTTGAAATTTATTACGGAACATCTTTGTTCTTGGTTTTTGGCTACACTGTTGCAGCTACAAGATCTTATTTTGGCAAACTTGCCAAAAAATTGCACAGATTTGGCAAAAATGTTTTTGCTAGGCATATTTAAGCATACATGTGTATTTATAAATCGATTAATAATCCATTATCCAGCTCGGTAACATAAAACGATGGTTGTTGAGTCGAGTTCAGATTGGACACTTTGAGTCATATTCCAAATCAAAAGCACACATGCTACTGTAATCCATGTCCCACATTAATCTACGTCCGATCACCATTCAAAAGTAAAGTAAAAACTTTGAAATTGACAAATTAGGTTAAACACGTAAACTTCCACCAGGGAAGTGAGGCCGGGTGCTCCGGAAGAATGAAGACATCCTGTTTAGTTACTAGACCCGCCACGTGTGCAATCAAAATTGAGAGTGAAAGGAACATGGACAGTTCGGAACGTCAAGTATATCCAGGGTAATTTTGGACACAGAAAGAGCATACTTTTCAACAACATTGTAATGGCGACCGTATAGCTTTTGAAGACCCTGAAAAGCCTAGACTTGCAATATTCCCGAGTAATATTCCCGAGTCAACAAGTTAAATGTTATCAGCTTGCTTCGTTGTAATAAAAGTTCTACCAAAGTAATACAGTAACATGAAAAGGGACTGAACTTTGATTCTAGTTCACGTTAGACATTTTAGCATAAGAATATGTCGAGTCTTGTTAAGGTGGGACACTTTGAGTCTAATCCAAAATCAATACAGTTATATAAAAAGGGTTTTTTGGATTTACTATGAGTCATATACCAATGGTATACAGTCACAAAGAGGGTTGCTGACTCTACTTAAGGTGGGCATTTTGAGCCGTGTCCTCAAACCAATACAGCTACTAAAAGCGTTGTTTGTGGAGTGAAGTAAAAGCAGAAAACTTTGAGTGAAAATCCAAAGTAACATACAGTAATAACAAAAAAGGAATTGTGAAGTCTTGTTAAGGTGAGACACGTTAGTCATATCCAAAAGTAATAAAGAGAAAAAACGGAATGTGGAGTCTAGTTTAGCATAAATCATATTTTGCAATTAAAATTTAACCAGATACATTAAAACGGCGGGATAATTTTACACAACATTTATTACTAAAGTCTCCTCAGAGTTTTAAAAGTAATAAAGCCTTTGAAATTATATTCCTACATAAATCGTCAATTTTATGTCAGTCAGACATTTGCATTTATTATATATATGCACACCATGGTACAGTAACCAGTGTGATTATATATGATAAATGTTTAACTGTATATCTTAAATAAAAACTTTATCAAAAACACATGGGAGTCGGTATCCAACAACAGTTGACAAACATATATAACCATTTCACCTGTTATTCAATAAATTTAAGTATGGACCATATCCGTTTTATTGAAAAAAATTCGACCTTTTGAAATAAAATGGTTTTAAATGCCTATGCTAACACGCGGTATTTTTCCCATGTGTCGATATTCGATACGGTGTGAAATACTTGAGACGATTCTTACAAGGTCGTGTATTGCAGTTTGATGAGCTTAAAGTGAATTTTGTACTTAAATTATGTAAAAAGAATCAAATCATTTGAAACTGAATACGTGTCATTATAACATAACTTTTAAAGTTATTTTTTATTTTGATTATCTTGTATGAAATTTTAACTTTAACGAATTTATTAACTGGGGACTGTTAAAGTAAGCAAGGTTTCTGAGATATTTAGTCATGTTGGCTTCATATTATTAATGTTAATTGCAGTCTGGTTAATTCGACGGATTTATCCGTTTTTGACGGATTTGTACCATAAAACGGATAAACGGACAGACAAAATGAAAAGGTCAAATTAGCGGATTTTTCTCATTTCAGTGACGGCAATTTTTAATTAAAAGTACTAAAAATTAGTACTTTTGTATGGAAATTGTACCAAAATCAAACACTTAACGATAAAACATAAATAAAATGGCAACATTGCGCACTAAAATGTACCGATTTTGACGAATAAATAAATTTGATCGGTCAGCCTGTAAATGTGTCTAACTAACTTTTGTAACATGTACAATTTTTCAACATAAAACAACATGGTAAAAATACATGACAGTGGGTGATATAAATATGAATAACCTAGTTGAAACAATAAAACAGACATGGGGCTTTTTTAATAAATAAAACACAATCATAAAGACCCAAGTTCAAATCATTATGCCAAAAGTCAAACACAAACATAGCGTTCCACGTTCAAAACACAATCCAAAACATCCATCACATACATAGCGTTCCACGTTCAAAACACAAAACATCCATCACAAACATAGCGTTCCACGTTCGAAACTAACAAAAACATCCATCACAAACATAGCGTTCCAAGTTCTTAACAATCTAAAACGTCCATCACAAACATAGCGTTCCACGTTCGAAACAATCCCAAACGTCCATCACAAACATAGCGTTCCACGTTCTAAACAATCCAAAACGTCCATCACAAACATAGCGTTCCACGTTCTTAACAATCCCAAACGTCCACCACAAACATAGCGTTCCACGTTCTTAACAATCCCAAACGTCCACCACAAACATAGCGTTCCACGTTCTTAACAATTCCAAACGTCCATCACAAACATAGCGTTCCACGTTCTTAACAATCCCAAACGTCCATCACAAACACAGCGTTCCACGTTCTTAACAATTCCAAACGTCCATCACAAACATAGCGTTCAACGTTCTTAACAATCCCAAACGTCCATCACAAACACAGCGTTCCACGTTCTTAACAATCCCAAACGTCCATCACAAACATAGCGATTCACGTTTAAATCATAATTCCAAAAAGCATGTTCCGATCGTAATCTCGAAAGCAAAGTAAAAACTTTGAAAACTGTCAATTAAATTAAGCGTGAACAATCACCAGGGAAGAGAGACCGGGTGCCCCGGAAGGGTATGTACCTTCTTTCTAGCTAGATACAACCACCATGTGTGAAATTGAGAATGAAAGGAACATGGACATATATCGAAAAAGATTTGATGAGATTTGGCTTGCAATATTCTTGAGGCAACAATTTAGTTGTAAGCAGCTTACTTCGTTGCATAGAGTCATCACGATTGTCATATACGGTAGCTTCAAACTTGTTTAGCATTTGTGGATGTCACAATTAGGTCCAAATATGAAGTTGAGCTTGAACATACAGTCGTATCTTTTACTTCAAGCAGACTAGGACAGATGACATAAACATAGTCAACAGATTATTCAGAGACTGAACGTTATCTATATATAGGGAGTTGAATGGCGTCAGTTTTCTCTCCAGATTTAACAAGCTTATGGATACGAATAAAGAAACAAATCAGCAAGCAATGGTGCAATGTTTATGACCATTGGTGTACCAAATGCTTGATGGAAAATTATATTAACAAACACAACAAATGTCATTTTTAATCTATGTTAAGAACTACACATTTGTATCTTAGCTTACCATTTAAACTTTTTGTAAAGAATGACAAGTGAATAATTTGTTTTAGATGATCTTTCAATTTAGGTGTAGAAAATTTAAAGGTTTTTATACTTTTTACAATAGTATTAAAAATAGGATGTTCAAGTAATGTTTGATTATTACTTGAAAAATTCCAAATTAATTTTTTTTGCTTCATTTTTTAATAGTAATGCAAATGCCAATGACCTTAGTCATCCAACCTCTTCTACTTTATTACCCTAATTATATGTACTGCCCCATTTCACAATCATTGCTTAGCCAAGATTTTCCTTAACTTAAATTTAGCCAATTCTGGTCATCTCTTTTTGGAACTATTGGTGAATATTTTTATCAAAATTAAATGCAAATATTTTAATCTAGATGTGATCATAAAAAATTGACAGTTGAATTTCCAAAATATCTTCAAAATTAACAAAATTATAATGATTTGAAATTTTGCAAGTGTCAAGTTAAGGAAAATCTTAGCTAAGGAATGGATTGTGAAACGGGACCCGTTTATCAAGTCTGCTGACAGTCTATTAAATAAAACTTGTCAACTTGTCAAGTCCAGTATCTGTACACAGCAACAAGTTTTATAATCAGTAGTCAGTCACAATACATGTTTATCTTGTCTTGTCCTAATTTGCGATATTGTTTCATTTTTTTTTAAATTTTTTTTTCGTTTCTTTTATTAATACTATTTGTTCTTTTTGGTTGCATTTACTATTTTACCTGTGCATGTTTTCCAGCAATATATCATTACATGGCCCATCAGCAACCTCAACAATTTAAAAACATTTTAAGGAAACATTAACAAACTAAACAGGGACAAATGCCACCAGATTGTTCGCCTAATTAACAGCACCTCATAAAGATACCAGTTACCAGTACACAACCAGAGCCTGTATCGCTCACCTGACTAAAATGCTTTTAAAGCAAATTTGTATTCCAGTGATGAACAAATGCACTGTTTATATCAGACAGAATGGCTAAGGAAATCACTGTACCATTCACAGTTTTTTCAATCTGATTAAAATCACATCTCTCACTTGCTCCCCCATTTTTGATATAGGCGCGGAGTGGGAGATCTGAGGAAACACTGTTTAGGGGCATATGTGAATGACCCATTGTCGTAACATTTATTGTCCAATGAAATTTCAGCTTCCGAGATTATGAAAGTGTTATGCCTTTATTGTAAATGAAACGCGCAATTTGAATGGTCAGTTTTAGTTAATTACCATAAGGTCATTCACATATGACCCTCAACGGATTGCAGTTTTTTGGGTTTTTTTTTTTTTTTGCATTTGGTCCCATGTTCAACTATAAATAAATAAATAAGTTTTATTTAGAGGCGGCATATACATAGATAAATTACAAACATAAGCTCTGATGGCTTTTGATCGATCGACTATGATCAGCTTTTGAGTGACTATGTACTCCACTGGAAGTTATATTTTTTGTTGATAAAAAAATTTGGTCAATGTTACAGTTCAGCTAGACTTTCCAAGATAAATCACTGTGATCGACATATCAAATGGAATGCAGCTTTTTTTCCCTGGTAGTGCTATTGACAAGTTTTCTATTGTGTTTAAAGTTGCACAATGCATCATTTTAAAGAACCATTCATACATCATTCCTGTAAAGTTTGATTCCATTTGCTTTAGTAGGTTCAAAGGAAATAGCATATATATGCTTTTCCCATAGGGTCCAATGTTAAACTATGTTCTCCGCTGGCAGTCGTGTTTTTTGGCAGATCAGAAAAAATTTGGCAATCTATGTAAAGGACATTCTATACATCATTCCTGTAAAGTTTGGTTAAATTTGCTTCAGTCATTTCTGAAGACAAAGTCAAAAATGCGTTTTCCCCATAGGATCAAATGTTAAACTATCTTCTGCCCTGGCGGCCATGTTTTTCGGCGGATCAGAAAAATTTTGGGAATCTAAGTTAAGGACCTTCTATACATCATTCCTGTGAAGTTTTGTTAAATTTGCTTAAGTCATTTCTGAGGACATAGTCAAAAATGCGTTTTTCCCATAGGGTCCAATGGTAAACTATCTTTTGCGCTGGCAGCAATGTTTTTTGGCCAATCAGAAAAATTTTGGCAATCTATGTTAAGGACCTTCTATACATCATTCCTGTAAAGTTTGGTTCAATTTGCTTCACTAGCTTCAGAGGAGATAGCATATATATGCTTTTCCCATAGGGTCCAATGTTAAACTATCTTCTGCGCTGGCGGCCATGTTTTTTGGCGGATCAGAAAAATTTTGGCAATCTAAGTAAAGGACCTTCTATACATCATTTCTGTAAAGTTTGGTTAAATTTGCTTCAGTCATTTCTGAAGACAAAGTCAAAAATGCGTTTTCCCCATAGGATCAAATGTTAAACTATCTTCTGCCCTGGCGGCCATGTTTTTCGGCGGATCAGAAAAATTTTGGGAATCTAAGTTAAGGACCTTCTATACATCATTCCTGTGAAGTTTTGTTAAATTTGCTTAAGTCATTTCTGAGGACATAGTCAAAAATGCGTTTTTCCCATAGGGTCCAATGTTAAACTATCTTTTGAGCTGGCAGCCATGTTTTTTGGCTAATCAGAAAAAATTTGGCAATCTATGTAAAGGACCTTCTATACATCATTCCTGTAAAGTTTGGTTCAATTTGCTTCACTAGCTTCAGAGGAGATGGCATATATATATGCTTTTCCCATAGGGTCCAATGTTAAACTATCTTCTGCGCTGGTGGCCATGTTTTTAGGCAGATCAGAAAAATTTTGGCAATTAAAGTAAAGGACTTTCCATACATCATTCCTGTAAAGTTTGGTTAAAATTGGTTCAGGGGTTTCAGAGGAGATAGCCAAAATGTGAAAAGTTTACGGACGGACTGACGGACGACGGACGCCAAGTGATGGCAAAAGCTCACATGGCCTTTAGGCCAGGTGAGCTAAAAACTAAAAACAAAAAAATAAATAAATAAATAAAAATTAAGAACCACAAAATAATTTACTAATCACAATATTTTATTTTATTTCATATTTCAATGTCCAGTTTTATTAAACATGGACAGGTAAAAATGTTGTAAAGATAACATTTCATAACATTTAATTATTTCTATTTTTCACCAACCTTAGCTTCTGCTAATTCCAAAATCAAAGGAATGCGATGCAAGTCAGAAAAACCTTTATTAAAAGGAATAATTGCAAATTCTTGCACCAAGTTAAAAACAAATTTTAAAATACAAAAGAGAAAAAAAAAATCATACCACATTTTCAGCATGAAGAATATGCAGAACTACATGCATCTGTTGACTATCCTTAAAGAAGATAGTTCAGTCAACGTAAAGGTTAACTTATGCCAATTTTGTAAACTGTTTGTAATAATTATATCTAATAGTCTAATTCTTGTAAATTAACTCTAAATGGCAGCTTTAGTTAATTTTAAAAAAATATCTTTCAATCCATGACAAAAAGGTGAAAGGTGTAAGGTCACTGTATCCTTCATTGAATGTCAAAGTCAACCATCAGACACGTTTGGTAAAGCATCAGACAGAGATACTATATAGTTTCAAGCTTTAAAGCTTTTTAGCTCACAAGATATCATTTAAAGCCAAATAAGGACACTGTAACCTTGTCTGGACATCAAGGTCAACACACTGGCAAAGTTCGTAGAGATACAGGCAATGATCCTATTTAGTTTCAAAGTTCAAGGCTTTTCTACTCACAGATATGATTTAAGTCCAATGTGACCTTAAATGAAGACCTAAGTAATCCAGCTTCACAAACCTGTTAACTGTGTATATGTTTTAATTTTGAAGTTTTCAAACAAGAAGATAATGCAACATTTTAATTAAGGTCAATGTGACCTTGAATGAAGGTCAAGGTAAACCAAATTTGTAAACATTCAAATACTTTTGAGCTTTTGTTGTCATTAGTTAAGTGATTCTGGAGAATAGGTCACTCAGGAGAAAGGTTTACAGACTGATAGATGAAGACAAAACAGCATCACAGGGGATCTACAACACATTTATATGAAGAGCTACTGAAATATCAAGTAAACACTTGTACAGTTTATATTTTATTTTACCAGTACTTGTTTTCCCTACATCACCATAACTTACCATGGTAAAGGCAAACAATATTGACCCGTCCGATTAACCTTTCATTAGGAATATTCATACACCTGAATCCATCCAATATATGGGAAGTGTTAGAATTGGTAGTTAATATATAAACAATGAAAGTTTTCCATGATGTAGAAGATGTTAACACCTGTGTTCTTTATACATAAATGAACTGGCCCATAATAAATATTTAAATTAAAGGTCAAGCAGACAGGCCTGTGTTGTTTGCCTATATATAAAACTCAAAAGTAATGGAGGACAATATGTAGGAAAACAAAATCAGATTTATTTAATAAAATTTAAATTTCGTCTACTTTTAAAAATGATGAAATCTGTTTTGATAATTATTTCAACAACCACATAACAATTGATAAAATAAATTAACTGTGTAAGCCTTTTCACTGTACACAGTGGTTTATATAGACAAAACGTACCATTTCCAAAATGTACCCTGCCAGAATGTACCCATTTTTGGACAATATGTACACATACCAGAACTGAACCAGCCAAAATGTACCCACCAAAACATACCCCTCTACATATAACTTTTACCACCAAAACTTTTGGTTGCACCCAACATGGTTCAGAATTTATTCTATATCAACAAACTTTGCAAAAATTATTAAAATCAATGAACATTTAATTAAGTACAAATCTAGTTCTAATTATAAAATTAATTCAACTTTTGAAATAATAATAATAATAATAAAATTTGGATCAATACACAACAGAATATATTCATATGGTCAAAAAGGAGTGTGCAATGCTTAATGATAGAAGTGAGATCTAAACAATATTTCACAAATAAGACTACTATTTGTAAAGAGCAATAATGTATATTATTTATTATTATTATTTACAGGTATATATGTAATGGGGTTACCTGCTGTATCACGTGATCAATACCTCTTATCTTTTGGTGTGGAACATTTTGGAAAACATTAATGCCAAAAAATCCCGGAATAACGTCATTTTTACGGAAAAAAGTCATCTTTTTGGGATTACATATTCATTGGAAATAAGTGTTATGCACAAATGTGGGGGAGGGTATTACATGGTACAGAGGTGAACCCCATTTACATTAAAATTTTAACAACAGTTTTAAGGCACATATCCACAGTATGTTTATCAAGAGTCAACCACATGCCCTGGACTTTTAACATTACATGCCTCAAATACTTTACAATAGGAAATTCTTTAACAAAATTTGTCCATCCTTTACCTTTTGACATCTCCTGTTCTGCTGAATTAAATACTAGTAAAATATCTGATGTTTTTTCCAATCTTTTAAAGAAGGGAATATCTAAAGTACAATTAAGTTTATTTTTCAAAGTAGAAATCGCTGCTAGTGGCTTTATTCCCTCTGTAACTAAATCAGTAGATAACTACTGTATAATGCTTATATTTCGCTATATTCGCGGTCAAGTGTATTCCCGTGAAAATTAAACCACCGTGAATAGACACTGGTATTACCAGCCCATTATTCTTGTTAGAGTCGTTTTCCTTGAATCAGATAAGATGCGAAAATATGACACAGTGAAAATAAAGCAATATACAGTATACACTTTTATATTTATCATAGGATCAAGTCAAATATTGTTGTTAGAATTAAAATATTGAAGTTATTTCAGTAGCAGATATCATAACTTAATTATCTAAATATATGCAACAAAATAAGTTGTTTTTTTCTTATTGAAAAAACAATTTTTATTGAATTTTTTTAATATAAGAATATGGAATTTTTATTTTTTATTTTTTCAAGAAAAATGGCGTTTTCGACAATTTAATTTTGTGAAGATTTTCAGTCTATAAGTGTATGACCAGTTTTAAACTTGAATGGCAGTTATATATATAGTCAGGCATAGAGGATAAGCTAACTACTGAGTTGCAATACTGGAAATGTCCCCAGACAATCTGACCAGATGTCAGCTGTAGCAGGTTAATCATGGCCGTCATCATACATCATCAACTAATGCTGTCATCGAAACCTCAAATAACTGGACTGTTCATTTACCAACAATTAATTTATTCATTTAAAATTCATTCACACAACATTTTAACAATAAAACATCTTTGATGGATCTGCAGAGCACCATTATTGTGGTACGGTATTACTAATTTTGTTGTCATAATATTGAAATAAAACAATCACTGTTTTGGACCTCTGTAGTAATCATTTGGTATTGTTATGCCTGAAATAATAAAAAAAACGGCATTAGGGTCTTTAGAACACTATATTTTGCTAATATTTCAAATCTTGTTACACACCACAAGGATGAAGCTTAACTATTTTGAGTTAGGGGCCCAACTCACTTTAGAAAAGAAGATGAATAGTAATAAATAGCTAAAATGTATAAAAATATAGGGGCCAAGACTGATTTTTAGGAGCCATGGGCTATTAAGCCCCATCTAATCTTAGTTCCTGCACCAGAAAATTAAATGAACAGATTATAGGCGAACTGTTGAGCATTAATGACTGCTATCATAGATCATAGTAAAATGAGTAATAAGATTAAAATAATGAAAAGTACTTAAATGGTTTCAATGGTTCATATTCAAATGTAGACAAAATATTTTTACTCTACTAAGTACAAGATATTTTCTTGATACAGAACCTAGTGTGAGAAACTTTGTTAGTTCGCTTGCCGAAGGTTGTTGATTTTCTCAGGGCACTCAACACATGCTACGCCAAATTATATATACCATACATTGTTTCATCAACTCTTGACTTCATGCTAATATCAGAATCTTAAACAGACTGGATCTAGCAACAAAAAAAGATATATTCTGAACTTATAAGGCAGAAAGAAAACACACTTCCTGAAAACAAGCATTAGGAGAAACCTACCTATATTATTACCTCCCTTGTTTCCTAGGTAACCAGGAGCAGAATGTTCTCTTGTTATTGGTCTCCCTTGTGTCCTTCCTGAGTTATGACCTACATTCTACAATAAATCAGACAGGCTTTAGTATCTGTCAGTCCAATTAAAATGTCTGTCAGATATTTGAGAATTTAGTGTCACAATCAAGTCTAATTCATCTACTGTTTACATTAAGATGTTGAAAAATAAAAAAAAATCATACCTTTGGCTTTGATTTATGGTCTCTCATCACCTTGGTTAGAATTCCACTCGCGACAGATCCTAGTGCGAAAAAGTTTTGTTAGTTCACTTGATAAAGGTATGCGTTTTTCTCCAGGCACTCTGGTTTCTTACACCATTTCAGAACAGATTTCTTCGATATAAGTGAAAGAATCTTGACTTGGACGTAAAACACTGCAGTAGTTCAGTTGGTAGAGTGTTCACTCCAAATGTGGGAGGCCAGGGTTGGGAACCCAGCTGGATTTGACCAAGACTTGAAAATAGGTAGACACTGTTCTTTTGCCAGGCACTAAGCAGTTAGTAATGAAACTCATGGGACCCTTTGGAAGAGACATTAAAAACTGATGTTCTGTGCCATGGTAGGCATGGCACACTAAAGAACCCTCTCGGCACTTTGCCTTGATCACACAGCAAAGGTCAAAATTTCACCTATAGCTGATGATGTCTTAATATAAGTGGATTTTTTTTTTACTGGAAATTAAAACTGCATTCATTTAATCAATCAATCTAAAAACATATTTTAAAATTAGGGAACGTTAAAGGCACATGCTAAAGTCATTATTAAATGAACACTGAACAGTGACAAAAAAATAATACATGCAGTGACTTGAACATTAAAATGTTAGTGAAATGAAAACTGTCATAGGAACAGTGTGGCTCACCTGACCACCTAGTCCCTCAACAACTTAAACCAAATAAATTCAATAATGGATGACAAGTCACACTCCTGCCAAGGTAAGAATGGGAGGGCTTGGGTTGAAACCCTGGCCAGGTCATATATAACATTTTACAATTTGATATACTGCTTTCTCGCCTCATGCTCAGTATTTAGAAGGCAGGGTATCAACTGGGTTCAGCCGGTGTCAGGATAATGTGACTGGGGAATAGTATGCTTGTCTGTGGCATACTCTGTGAGTTAGTGCCCTTAAGTTGCCCTGAGTATGAGTAAGTATAACAGACAATAAAAGACACTTGCACATAAATGAACTTGTTTCAAGATTTATAAAACTTACTCTAGTCGGAATTAGCTGAAAAAACTGCTGATGTGAGGTTAAACACTATTACAAAAACCAACCCTGTCAGGTTATGACATATGCTAATCTGTGTAAAAATCAAATGATAAAGGTCAAACCACTGTAAATCTAGACATGTAACGGTGCCCAGGAATCATTTGTTACAATGGTTACTTGAAAAATAAAATAAATGACTATGATGTACCTGCTGCTGGCTAGATGAGGTCTGGTAAACCATTGGTTGTACCAATCCATACTGAGCAGACAGCAGAGATGCTGGTGACATCATGGTGGATGACGGAGGTGAAATAGAGAGCGAAGAGGGAATGTTTACGACTGGAATGTAGAATGAATTAGTAGAAACGCCAGTGTTAGATTGTGATGAAGGTGAAGACCCGAGGATGTGCTGGCTAACCATTTCATGCTGTGATAACGAAGATGCTTGCTGTGACGGCAACGACTGCCCATGCTGCTGATGTGACTGTTGTTGAGGTTTTGTTTGCATAAACTGATGTATCCATGGATGAGCATGCTGCTGCTGCTGTTGCTGTGGAAACTGATGGTGTGAAGTTGTGGGTACCTGTCCTGTACTGCTGCTATGCCTCATTTGTTTGGTAGGTGATATGTTCAGTGTACATCTAGGTGTTGGTAGTGACATCAATGGGGAGGGGGCTGAGTTAACTTATGTGGCTGATTTTGATTGGAGAAACTGTTGCCTTGACGATAATGGTCCTGTGATATGTGAACTGGTAACTGACCTGCTGAACTGGGTGGATACTAAAATGAAAGAATATCAAATAGGATTTATGTTCAAATTAACAGAAGTTATATATTTACTGAAAAACAGTGAAAATATGATAACTAAAACAGAAATAAAATTGTAAAAAATGTTTTATTATCATAAATATGTCATTTTCTTCAAGTCTTGCATTTGCACTGATTGTCATGAGACATGAAAATTTAACTATGCAAATTATTTGTAAAAATTAAATGTAACAAATCTTTCCTGATTTACAACATATATGCTCTTAATTTGTGGAGCCTGGGCCAAGCGCTCCTTATAATGAAAGGTATCTTATAATGCTTTATATTTACTTTGAAGATATACAGTAAAACAATGATTCAGCACCACCATTTATTCATTGAAATTTTGGCATAATAAAGAAGTCTGACCAAAAATGAGAGTCTCTGATTTCTTAATGAAAATATACAAGAAATACATTGGTAATTCAAATAACAGTGCAATAAGCAAGCTAGCAATTATCAAAGCACAGTATAACAAGGTTTTACTGTACAACATATCCACAGATCACAAGTCACTGACTATAAGACTGAAATACATGACCTTGGTACAAGGTTATCCATCCTCCATCTTCAATATCAAATTCTGTAGTAAGTTCTATGAAGAGTCTCCATCGTAAGCTATTATTTATATAGGAACTTACTGTTTATTTCATGTCCGACAGAGCACATGTTTTTCAAGCTTTTAGATATGAAAATCAATAAATTTTCTATCATGTCATATACCGTTGTTAAGTATGCATTTTGTCGTAATAAATGAGCACCAAGGTACATACCATCTCATTCAGAAAATAAAAACAGTAGGTGGCTTAGTTATCTAAAACATGCACTTATGGATCACAGGGCCTCTCACCGCCATTCAGGCCAAATTCTAGTTTGTTTGCTGAAGGTTGGTAGTTTTCTCCAGGTACTCCAGTTTCTTCCACCATTCATGAACTGATCACTTCAATATAAGTGAAAAACATCTTGACTGGGGCGTAAAACCCATTATTCTACATCCTCTATCACCAATAGTTTTAAAGAAACTATAACCCAACAGTCCACACCAACAAAGATGACCACAATGATGACTGCTTAACTGTTATGCCGAGCCCTATTCAGGCGGGATGAAAAGCAACCAAGTATTTTTCTGGTATAAATATTTATTAAATCTTTGTTACTTACTTGTAACGATCTATCTTGTCCATTGTGATTAGATGGTACAGAGTTAGATCTATGGGACGAGCTATAGAAATATTGTCTTTGGAATGCCTGTTGTTGTTGTTGTTGCTGCTGCTGCTGTGTTTCTTCTATAGAATGTGATGATGACTCTGATACAGTTCTCCTTCCTTAAAACATAATATATTATCATTATTAACAACTTCCTTAGTCACTATCCAATCAGACAATTTTAGTAAGCCTTACACTTGCATGAGTGCATTTTAATCTTAAAACTTTTAAACTGTGGTATTAGTGTCACCTAGATCACACTAGACTAACCCAATGTGACCATGACTAGTAAGCCTTATGCTTGCATGAGTGCATTTTAATCTTAAAACTTTTAATCTGTGGTGTTAGTGTCAGCCAGATCATGACTGGCAGTGTGTATTGTGTGTATTTCTGCTTTGTACTAGTGCACACTCAGGATGACTTTTTAGGTACCAGCTCACCAAGACAGCAGTCACAAAGGTTCTAGTACCACCGATCCGTTATTCTGACAACTGGTATGAAATGAAGCAACTTGCTAAAGGTTACAACATGCCCCATCAGGATTTGGCTATAAGTCTTAGGTCCCAACTAAAGTATAACAATGCCTCTCAGAATAGCAGTCTGGACAGATCCTAGTGTAAAAATTTTGTCAGTTCCCATGTTGGAGGTTGGTGATTTTTTCCAGGTACTTCAGTTTCATCCATCATCCAAGAACTGGCTGTCTTGGTATTAGCAAAATATTACTGTCTAGCGGTAAAAGTATTTTCAACCAACCAATCAATTGACGGATCGCCGGCCTACCCACAATGTTCCAACAAAGGCCCTGCATGCTTGAATTACACACAAAAAGAACAAAAACTCGGCCTGAATTGTACCATTTAATGACGTCACTGACACTAGTCTGTCATTAATTGTCATGAAGCTGCTTTAGTACCGTGATGGCCGCCAGTGTCGGAACATAAAAGGCGTGGCCGGCGATAAGTCAATTTTATTTACTTATATGTGATGTCTAAATAATAAATATTACCCACCTCTTTGTATTTGTTCTTGTCTATTAAAATCATCTGCCCTTCTTTCTTGTCGATTAAAACCCTCAGTCCTTCTTTCCTGTCTATTAAAATCTTCTGTCCTTCTCTGTCTCCTCTGTTTTTCTTCCCTTTCCTTCTTCTCTCTTTCTTCCCTATTCACGGTATATATAACAATCAATGTTAATGTTTTACCAGCAGATTTAAGACAAACTGGAGGCAGAAGGAGAGAAAGGGAATCCAGCAAAATACATTAAAACCTGTCTATAAAATCAATCCAGGGAAACCAGTAAATGTGGCCTTTATGGACAGGTGGCCTTTATATACAGATTCAAATGATATGAACAAAGAACAATTGGGAAACTATTCTACTGGCTTTTATAAGCAGGTGGCTCCTATATAGAGGTGGCCTTTAAGGCAGGTTGGACTTGTTTTTAAAAAAATCATTATCTTAAACCAAGAGATGTTGCACAGACTACATCATAAGGTATGTCTTTTAATTAAGTTTTTGTGTATTGCTTGTTATTATATATTTTTTCATTGTTTATTATTGTTCATTGCCATAATAATTATATAATGTTCAAGCAATAAAGATTTTCAATTTGAAATTTTGGGTACTAGGTCTGTATTTAAGCAAAAGCAGTTTTCATTCTTTGGAACATGGTATATTACGAAGTGGGATAAAAAATAATAAATTAACTAGAACTGTCTCTTGAGAGCCATATACCCCCCCCCCCAAAAATTTAAAGTTTTCCTGCGACCTTGACCTTTCCAATATGACCTTGGTTCAAGGTCATGACACACCTTTGGACCATGAAGATGATTCATGTGAAGTTTCATGAGAGTGGTCCAAAACATTGATGAGATGTGGCCCGGAAACGATTTTACATGGACAGACAGCAGACGGACAGATAGACATGGTGATTCCTATATACCCCCCTCAAACTAGCAGAGTCTTTTGATAGACAAATAACTAGTATTCAAAATTGTCAGGTTGTTGTTTCTAAGGTTTGACCTTGTGATCTTGACACATAAAATTTCTTATGCATCACATTGTCTCATTCATGTTGGTTTATATTTATACAGCAAATTATACCGCATTTTTATTTTTTATCAAAATCCATACAAAGACATAAGATATGAAGCAGACACAATATTGGGACTAAAAGCTAGACAGATGGTCAGACAGACAGGGTAATCCATACATGTATATAACCCCTAAACTCTGTTGGGGGGAGGGATAATATGTTTCTTTTACCTTTCTTTCCTATTGGTAACAATAGGACATTCTTTAGCAATATGTCCTATCTTATTGCAGACTCTACAGCACCTGTCGTTAGGGGGCATCCCCTCTGTCAGCTTCTGAGAGTCAAAAAAGTAATCCTAAAATTAAACATACAAATTAATTATTGTATACTGTAGAATCTAGTCTAATGGATTGTTCAACTGTATATTATGATCGGTGTATATGTTTATTAATGGTAACCAAATTTTATTGCTATTACATGTATTTCTAGAACAAAATCCCTAAAATAAAACTACAACTAATAGTCCAATTGATTCATGGAAGAAATTGCTAAAATTGTGGGTTTTTTTTGTTTTTGTTTTTTTTTTTTGTTTTGTTAAAAGCATGAAAATTGGCATGATTATAGTTCATGTCCTGGAGATTATTTTTCAGATATGGGCCGTCAAAAAAATCAAATATGGCTGCCAAAGTACATTAAAAACAATATGTTTTGAATAAATTGAGCTGAGGCAGGTTTTCAATTTACTTAATGTCTTGGTTTTACAAATACACAAATTCAAATTCGGCAAAGGATGATCATAGGTATCCTTATCATAAAACAAACCATAGTACCCAACTGCTGTGTTTATATCTTGTATTAAAATTACTCTAACAACACTTACCCCTACTGATTGATATGACGGTGGTATTTTATCTATTGGTGACCCGTACAAATATCTCCCTCTGATGAAAGCTTTTATGATAAACTGGTTCACTGAAATTAACAATTAACAAGGTGTTTAGAGATTACTATCTCCCCGCAATGCTGAAAATCAGTGAATTCCATACAAAGTGAAACATGGTTTAATGACTACTGGTTGTAAAATACATGGGGTAATTGAATCAATCACCACCATAACAAATCAACTGACCAAGTTCAGCTTAATTGGATGAACAGTTTTCTTTTAAATGCACGGAAACCATGAATAAGGTGAAAAAGTCTATTCTTAGTAACAGTGGCCATCTTGGATGCATGATTAGGTTGTCGCCCAATCAAATACCAATCACTACCATAGCCAATCAACTGACCAAGTATCAGCTCAATTGGATGTACAGGTACAGTTTTTTTTTTAAATGCACGAAAATCAATTGGGACATGAACAACACACACCATGGTATTACTATATCCCCCCTAACAACTGGTGGCGAGGGAATAACAATTAATTAATCTTTTACTAGCTGCACAAGCAAATTCAGTGAATTAGGATCTCAGTAGGTACTTTTTTTTAGTCAAACTATCAAAACTCCCAGCAAAATGAGCAAACCATCTCTGGTAAATGATATGCCCATCTATCAATGTTGATCTTTGCACCAAGTTTGGAAAAATAGTGCTTCATATATTTGAGAATTACTCTAGACAAGAAGTGTTTAGACAGACAGAAGGACAGAAGTCCAAATTCAATATCCCCTTCTTTCTTTTAAAGGTGGGAATAAAAATGTTATTACCAATAAAATTACTTTCTGTCACAAATCTGTTCACAAGGTGGCTAGGACGACATCATCCACCCCCTAATCAAGATGTTGTTTTTATGTAAATATGGGAAAGTCATTCTGCTACACTGCATGGTATAACAATAAACAAGAGGCCCAGGGGCCACATCGCTCACCTGAGCAACTTGCTAGGTAGAAGCCGAAATGAGTTCAGTATTGAAGTGAGTGCAGGGGAGGGAGGTTTTGTACAAACTGAAATCTATACTTCCTACCGATGCTTTTCACTAAACAATTTGTAAGTATTTCTATGTACCGTAAAAGGTTGATGTTTCGACAAGCCTCGGCTTATTCCGTTACCTTTTTCTTACAGCATTTCAACCAATGAAATAATTTTAAAAAAAATTTTCATCATGCAATCTACCAATCTCAAAAGAGAGAAAATGCATAGGCCGAATACTGTAATCGGGAAATGGCAAATAGAAATTATAGAATACAGCAGGATTTACATTAAAAATTAGCTTTTAAATACAAGTACAATTAATATATTTCTCATGAACAATATATTTAACTTTATATCAAAATACTTATATAAAAGAATACAGCATGGAAAATACACTATTATTTAACCATGATTTGAACAAACTTGAATCTACACTACCTGAGGATGCTTCCATTTTAATTTGAGCTTTCCTGGCCTAATAGTTTTTGAGGAGAAGATTTTTAAAGATTCTCTCTATATATTCCTGTGTAAAACTTGACCCCCCTCTTGTGGCCCCACCCTACCCCCAGGGACTATGATTTGAACAAACTTGAATCTACACTACCTGAGGATGCTTCCATTTTAATTTGAGCTTTTCTGGCCTAATAGTTTTTGAGAAAAAGATTTTAAAAAATTTTCTTTATATATTCCTATGTAAAACTTGATCCCCCTCTTGTGACCCCTCCCTATCCCCGGGGACCATGATTTGAACAAACTTGAATCTACACTACCTCAGGATGCTTCCATTTTAATTTGAGCTTTTCAGGCCTAATAGTTTTTGAGAAGAAGATTTTTAAAGATTTTCTCTATATACTCCTATGTAAAACTTGATCCCCCTCTTGTGGCCCCTCCCTACCCCCGGGGACCATGATTTGAACAAACTTGAATCTACACTTCCTAAGGATGCCTCCACAAAAGTTTAAGCTTTACAGGCCGAATAGTTTTTGAGAAGAAGATTTTTGAAAAATACCAACAAAGTTTCAATAATTCTCAATTATCTCCCCTTTAAAGAGGGTGTGGCCCTTCATTTGAACAAACTTGAATCCCCTTCACCTAGTGGTGCTTTGTGCCAAATTTGGTTGAAATCTGCCCAGTGGTTCGTGAGAAGAAGATGAAAATGTGAAAAGTTTACGACGACGACGACGACGACGACAGACAACGGACAAATTGTGATCAGAAAAGCTCACTTGAGCCTTTGGCTCAGGTGAGCTAAAAACAGAAAATTCAAACTTAAATGTGGTACATATATAAATTTTGGTGTTATGTTGACATTAGCCTGTACTTACTTTTTCTAGACAGTCCACTTCCAAGGTTATGATTTAAATCAAATGGGTCTACAAATAATAATAAATAAACAATAACAACAATAAAAACTGAATTGAAATGGGATGGCATTGACCATTCGCCAGCCACGCCCACAATGTTCTGACAAAGGCCTGGCATGCTTGAATTACACACAAAAAGAATAGAAACTCGTGAATTGTGTCATTTAATTATGTCACTAACACTAGTATGTCATTTGTTGTCGTGACGCTGCTTTGGTACAGTGATGGCGGCCAGTGTCAGAACATAAACAGCCTGGCCGGCGATACGTCAATTGCTTTATCCTTTAAAAGAAAGCCATCTTGGTCCATCTAATATCCAAAAACGGGCCACATGGATCCTGGTCTAAAAGGAGTAGTCAAGAGCAAAACTGCACAAACCTTATTATTGCTATGACAAGCCATATATAAGAAAATCTCCAGACAAGGGTTGAAATGGAAAATGAAGAAACCAAAAAATTTAAAGTAAGAAGAAATGTAGCAACACCATATATGGCCAATATGGTGCCACCCCTCCCCCCCCCTTTGTTTGGGGACATAATGATGGCTACTGTTTGACAAAAATATTATTCAAATACAGTCAAACATGTCTATAAAGGCCAACCAAGGGAACCAGTAAAAGTGCAGGTGGCCTTTATAAACAGGTTCAAATAATATGAATAAAGAGCAATTAGGATACAATTCTACTGGCCTTTACAAGCAAGTGACTTTTATATAGAGGTGGCCTTTTAGGCAGGTTGGACTGTAAGTTGATACTAAACTACAAGTTGAATTATTTATTGTTGATAAGTATAATGTCCGTTTCTAAATTATCCTGGATGTATTTGATGTCTCATAGTTTCATGGTCTTTTCATTTTCAATTTTGATCCCACACGTGGGGGGTGTAGGTAGGTAGACAAAAGGTGCTCACTCTTCCAGAACACCTGGCCTCACTTGATTTAACTTAATTTGGCAGTTTTCAAAGTTCTACTTTGTTTCTGAGATTGCGATTTGAACATGGAGTGGTATGTTTGTTTTTTGATTACTGAATAGAGTTGAGAAATAAGCAATACTATATAAAATATTATACCTAATTCATAATACTGATGATTGGATGAGCGCAATCACATGGCCAGGATAGAAATGTCATATTTCTCTCACATGATTAAGTTTTCATGCAATATATTCTACTTCAATTTGAAACACACGCTAATATCATAATGATACAATGTAAATAAGCAAGAAATATATCCCAGTATGATACAAAAACTATGTTTACCTTCAATTGCCAGACATTTTCCGTTCCACAACTTTTCAAATCTGGTCAATGGTTCCAGCTGCCTAATACACACTGTGTAGTCCCGGAAGTTAAAGTCTTCTGTGTAAAACCTAAACAATCCTACCCAAAGTTCTCCAACAGTCATTTTGTTTTTACCAAAATCAGGCCAAACCTCATGCTACAATGAGAAAAATTAAATCCATCGTTAAAATATCCAATAAACTATCATCTGTATGATGGTCTAGTGAATCGGTTAGCAGAAAACCTGTTTGGATTTGATTCGTGAAAATCAACTAACTTATTCTGTTATGTTGAATGTAGAGAATGTTCTGTGGTTCATCCTGAAACTAACAGACATTGTGATGCATATCATTAACCGTTTAACCATTGTCACATTCAGTTTAAAAGAGTAAATGGTAAGGAAATGGCAGAGAATGTATCTAGACTGCAGACGGTCGGTCCGTGATATTGATAGTGAGTAATGGAATATAACACCTCAGTCGAGCTTCTTTCACTTATATGAAGGTAGTCAGTGCTGTAATGGTGTAGGAAACTACTCCGAGTGACCAAACTTTGAGAGGCGATCTTCATTAGATCTAGGGTTCAAGTTTCTGTTTTAATCAACAGTCATAAGATCGTAAAATTGAAAGACGCCATAGAAAATTAAATGTCCCTTAAAAATACTGAATTCATGATGATACCTTGAAGTTTTCTAACTTTATTTTTAAAATAAAATGTTGAACTTCGAATTGCAAATCTATCGATATATATTGACAATGCATTTAAATTAATACACATTGCCATGAGCATTCCAATGAAATGTAAATTACTAAATCTTTAATTCCGCGTAAAAGTCATTAATCCAGCATGGACTCAGGTGTTTTACTGATCAAATACCCACGGGTTAAAGTCGGATTAATAGATTACTGGACCGGTCTTTAATTACTAATCACTCAACGACCCAGATTAGTCCTTTGGCTTCGCTCTATAATTTTTGGCGAAATCTGTATCATGGCTTCAGCTTGTGTTTTGTTTACAATGACTGGCCACATGTCATTCTGATACAAATTGTATTCGAGCAAAAGAAGTTGAATTTTCATCAAATATACACCTTTGAGAAATATTTATAGTTCGAGCGGGCAGGGGTATTTGGGCTATCATAGTTCGAGCGATCAAAGTTTATTTATATAGGATTTAGTGGGAACTGACAGACGACTTCCGAGTTATCCTGGGTATTGGAGACATTGACGTTCGAGTGATCGAAGTTCTACTGTAGTAACAAGTTAAAACTAATTATATGTAATAGATATTTTAGTTACCAATTTATCAACTTTTTCAAAATACCAGGTATTCCAACTTTCTACCATAAACTGAGGTTTATTTGGTCCTGCATACAACTGTAAAATAATACATTTGTAAGTGACACAGATTGGTAAATAACACATACATGTACCGGTATGTACTTTTCCAAGATCATCAAAGTACAAGATCATCAATCAATGAAGCCAGCTATGGATTTATAACAGTATTTTAATGACATTCACTTACTCCACATTATTCATGACTTATGTTGTCTTTAATTTTGTGAGTTCAAACCTACGGATAAGTATTTGGAGGTAGAATCGAGCTTAGCTTTCTATAGGTTTGCCTCTCCATATAAACTGCTACAATAAACAAGAGGCCCATGGGCCTTATACCCTCACCTGATAACTAATGGCTAGCTGATAGATTTAAAGTAAACGTAAATACTAAACCCCAATGACTTTTTTCTTTACATCAAAATGATCATTGTATCAATACCTACAACATTCTAATATACATGCCTATACAAAATGTTTATAGTTTTCAAGATAATTAACCATTTCAGTATTGTTTTGCATCTGTGACCTTGACCTTTAAACCCATGACCTTTTTCTATACATCAAAATGATCGTTGTATCAATACCTACGACATTCTAATATACATGCCTATACAAAAAGTTTATAGTTTTCAAGATAATTAACCATTTCGGTGTTGTTTCACATCTGTGACCTTGACCTTTGAACCCATGACCTTTTTCTATACATCAAAATGATCGTTGTATCAATACCTACAACATTCTGATATACATGACTATACAAAAAGTTTATAGTTTTCGAGATAATTAACCATTTCGGTATTGTTGTATCATGACCTTCGTTGTATCATGACCTACAACATTCTAATATAAATGCCTTTACAAAAAGTTTATAGTTTTCGAGATAATTAACCATTTCAGTATTGTTTCGCATCTGTGACCTTGACCTTTGGACCCATGACCCTTTTCTATATATCAAAATGATCGTCATATCAATACCTACAACATTCTAATATACATGCCTATACAAAAAGTTTATAGTTTTCGAGATAATTAACCATTTCGGTATTGTTTCGCATCTGTGACCTTGACCTTTGGACCCATGACCCTTTCCTATACATCAAAATGATCGTTGTATCAATACCTACAACATTCTGATATACATGACTATACAAAAAGTTTATAGTTTTCGAGATAATTAACCATTTCGGTATTGTTTCGCATCTGTGACCTTGACCTTTGAACCCATGACCTTTTTCTATACATCAAAATGATCGTTGTATCATTTTGAAGATACTAACAAGAAGATGTCAAAACTGAAAACCCCATGTCATTATCTGGTCAAATAGTCAAGTTATAACAATTTGAAGCTATTTTACGATTTTTTCAAAATTAAACGCAAAAACGCGTAACCCATTTTTCGACCGAATTTCACGAAATGAACAAACTACAGGCTTAAGACCCTAGAGAAGCCAAATATCACATCAGATTTTTTCTCCAATCAATACTTTCGGAGAAGAAGATTTTTTAAGATTTTTGCACCCCTAGGTCACCTTGAACTAGTTATGGTAGCCATGGCAACGCCACGAACAAATGTGAATTGCACCGACCCAGACATGCTTCTGACCAAGTCTCGTTGAAATCTGCCAAGTACTTTCAGAGGAGAAGTCGAAAATGTGTGTTAACGACGCACGCACGCACATACACACGCTGCACCATACCATAAGCTCACATGACCTTTGGTCAGGTGAGCTAAAAACAAACATACTTATCCATGTCCGAATCACAATCCAGAAGCAAAGTAAATACTTTGGAACTGACAAGTTAGGTTAGACATGTGAACTTCCACCAGGGAAGCGAGGCCGGGTGCTCCCAAAGGGGTAAGCACCTCCTGTTTAGCTAGCTACACCCGCCACGTGTGTAATCAAAATTGTGTGAAAGGAACATGGAACTATGAGATATCAAATATATTCAGGGCAATCCTGGACACAGAGACATCAAACTTATCAACAATACTGTGATGACGGCCATAAAACTTTTTGAGGGCACTGATAAGCCTAGGCTTGCAATATCCCTGAGTCAACAATTTATTTGAAAGCAGCCTACTTCTTTGAACAAAGTCCCTGTAAAAATTATTAATGAATTAAATGTGTAAATACAATCAAAGAAAGAATGGTGTTCAAAATGCCTGAAACTGCATGGAAGAAAATTGAAAAAGAGCACTCCTACAGGTTCCAAAAGGTTGAATTAGTTTGAAGGCAGTGACCAAAATAGGCTAAAAAAAACCTGAATTAGTGAGTTAACCGCAAATAGCAAATTGTTAATTCATTTATTACCCAAATTGAGCAATCACAGAAACTTTATGATAAAGCCCCACATTATAAGATTATCTGGCAGGTGTCAAATCTGTGTGATTAGTTGGCTAATTATCAATTATCTCTCTAATAAACACAAGACTTAATCCTTCAAATCACTTACTATACCTTCACAATATGAGTAAGGCATTTCCAGCTTCATGTTTTTTTCCTTTACAAACTGTTTGTCTTAACCATCGAATGATATTTTTGGACTTTGTGGGACCCTGTTTAAAACTGACTACCGACAATGTAAAAGTAAAACCAAAGTCTTGGCATCAACAGCGAGACGAAAATGATTTACATGTACTTACTTCTTGTAAGACTGGTATAACTGGAGGTTTACACTGCTGTAGATAATACAAAGCCATCAGTATATAGGCGTAAGATGACAGACTCCCTCTGGAGGCATCACCTATATCACAAACCTAAAAATATAAAGCATAGATAACTGAAACTGGTATGATCATTTAGAAAGGATAAGAAAGTTCCTTGATTCACATTTAAATTGTGTTTGATAAGTTTTGTACAAGCCAGTAAAATAATTATCTCTTTGATACAAAAAAGATTCTAACATGATCTGCATTTTGAAACATGAAGAGAGCCAACCATGGTAAAACAAACGATAAATCTATGGTTGTTCTATTTTACTGTTGTACTTCTTTGCTTGCGAAACCACTGCGGTAGCTCAGTTGGTAGAGTTCTCGCTTCGTATGTGGGAGGTTGTGGGTTCGATCCCCGGCCGGGTCTGACCCAAGACTTGAAAGTGGGTATTGACTGTTCTTTCGCCAAGCACTCGACATTACGAAATGAAAGTCACAGTTCTTTCGGATGGGAACTTAAAATAAACGAGGTCCCATGTCACGGTGGGCTTGGCACGTTAAAGAACCCTGCTGTATAATGCTATCAGCGCAATGCACAGGAAAAATTTCTGCACCTTCGCCTATAGCTGGCGACGTCTTGATATAAGTGAAATATTCTTGACTGGGACATTAAACACCATTACTCAACTCTAAACTCTTTGCTTGCCTTGTGATGTCATACAGTGTTGCGAACAAAGAACCTTTTTGAAAATAAATAGTAAAATGTACGTCTGAAGAAATTATTTTCAATGCTAATTACAATGCTTTTGATTGAAATCATGTTACCGGTAGAATAGAAATCATAACATCTACCTACGGTTTATCGTCAAATAAACACAAGCTGTCTTTTTACATGCGACAAATATAACTCGATTGCTTAGCTACCTCAGGAGATATTTTTCCACATGTGAACTCAGACCCATGTTATTCAACAATGTACCATGGTTAGGTGTTAATTATTTCTTAATTAATCCATTGCAAGATGTGCTTTGAAATGCCACGCCAGGCAGGAAAATATGCAGAAGGACGAAAAATTGTCAAATTATTTACAACAGAACACATTAGAAGTGAAATGATAGTAAACTTACTTTAGCAAATACTTTGGGTGCATACCCCAGGACTTTGACTCGACTGTCAATTGACAAATTACCATGGCAACAGAACACATTACAAGTAAAATGATAGTAAACTTACTTTAGCAAATACTTTGAGTGCATACCCCAGGACTTTGACTCGACTGTCAATTGACAAATTACCATGGCAACAGAACACATTACAAGTAAAATGATAGTATACTTACTTTAGCAAATACTTTGAGTGCATACCCTAGAACTTTAACTCGGTTGTCTATGGAACTGTAAAGTCGTACTAATCTGGTATTATGTAATGCCTACAAGTACAAAAGTAGTCAAATTTATATACAGTAGAATGAAGTTTTCTTATATAACCAGTGATCATTACTATACATGTGAATTTGACATTTTGTACATTGCATAATTCATATTCATTTTTTTAAGTACTTTTAACAGGTATACCAAGTAATTTTTTCAGGTAAACCAAGTACTTTCTACAGGTAAACATAGACTTTTTTTTACAGGTAAACCAAGTGCTTTTACTGTTAAATCAAATACTTTTACAAGTAAACGAAGTACTTTTTACAGGTAAACTAAAAGTGAGATACTATTTATATATTGAATTACCAGTAAGTTATATAGACTGATATCCCCCTCTAGCTGACTCCGTCTGTGTTTAAACTTGACGATGGGTACTTTAGCCGTAGTTATAGGGAACACATTATATAATCCTTTATGTGTCTTCAATTTTTTGGTCAACTCCTCTATAATACCGACAACATCCATGTCCTAAAAAGGAAAATGGGTCAATAAAAGTTATATATCATGAAAGACTTGAAAATACACAAAATGTAGTTAGTTGCTGTTCTTTCCCCATCATTTCGGCATTTAGAAATGAGAGTCACAGTATTTTGGAAAATACAGTATAAAATGATATCCTATGTCAGATCAAGGAATGGCACACTAAAGAACCCGAACAATTTATGTGTATAACCCGATTAATAGTATGTTTGGCCAAGGCACATTTCATAGAGCTTAACCTATAACTTTCTTTACACTATTACTTTTGAAAAAAAAAATCAAAATGTTAGCACCAATGTGGAAGACAACACTACTAACACTAAAAAATACATGACTGCTATTTCTCAATTTTCAGCTGAGATGAGACAAAACTATATTATGTCAGTCCTTGTGTCTCCAAGTAAATATGGTGATGTCTGGATGTAAATAGTTTACCTCAGTATTCTCCACACCATTAAATGTTAGACATAGATCCATGTCACTTTGTTTAAATCCAAAACCATTGTAGGAAGAACCGAACAAATCGAGTCTGGCATCTGAAATAATATATTACAGTTTAATATCAATGTAGTCAATGCTGTTGTTGTTGTAATGGTGTTTCATGTCACATAAGCAATTTTTCAGCAATTAATGGAAAATCAAATTTATTAATCTCTAAGAATTAACCTAGGAACAATTTTGTTGGGTGTGGTTTATGTCTGCTTTGTACTACTCCAAGCCACTTTAAGCTGCTAGCACACAGTGCTAGTATGTTGCTGACAAGCATACTGTTCCCTCCGTCACATTGTACTTACACCATGTGACCTAGTAGATACTCCGGCATCTTCATACCAAGCCCTAGGCCAGGAAGAAGTTAATCAAGTTTTTAAGTGTTATATATGACCTGGTCAGGGTTTAAACCAACACCCTCCTACTCTTGAGAAAGATGTAGTCAAAGTTGGAAGTAAAGACTTAGACAATTATTAATCAAAGTAGAAGTTTGTCCATAAGGCATTACAGAAAGATAAATTCTTTTCTATCATTTATGAAACAGACATACAGTCACACCTGCCTTTAAGGCCACCTCTATATAAGGACCACCTGCTTTTAAAGATCAGTAACATTTAGCTCAATTTGTAATTTCCCATGTTAAATGAACCTGTAAATAAGAACCATCTGTCCTAAAGGCCACTTTTGCTGGTTCCCTTTAGTGACCTATCTAGGTAGGTTTCACTGTACATTTTGTCTCTCACCTCAATTCAAATTTACAGGCTTTAGTGACTGAGTGGTATAAAGTGCTGGTTTACGGAACGTAGTGCATCTCATTTTGTAATGAAATATGGTAATACCTCATAATAATGCCTCTTGATAAATTTGCAACCTTGCCGATTGTCATTCGCCAATTTAAACAATTGTTAATTTTTATAATTTCTGACTTAAAAATAGCTTTTGGCTGATATTTTTGCTTCAAAATTTTTATCAAATTCAATATGAGGCAGACAGAAATCCCTTTTTTTCCCTTTTTTATTGATTATAAATTGTTGACAATCAAGAAAATTGATACATCAGATTAAAACAACTACATTTCAGACATTTTTGTCACTTTCTTGGTTTTACTGGCTCCTTAACATACAAATTGATTCCAATATTTTAAAACTGGCTAATTTTATTAACCCAACATTTTGAGACCCAGAGCTAACACTCCCAAATGACACATTTTTTTGAAATACAAAATTTTGTTTGTCTAAGATATGTTAATATATAAATACCTGGGTACAGTTCCTGTATAAATCCTTCAAGTTCATGTCTTGCTCTTTCTCTTTCTTTATATTCTATTTCACTAGGTCCAAAATCCCCTACAATACAATACACAAGTTATTAACCAATGAAACAACCTAAGTGAGATAGCTCACATACCCCACATGCCCACATATTCTCCAGTTATTCAAATTCCATATACTGTTTTTCTACACTACAATACTATGTTTCCACAATTTTAAAAAATTGTTAGTTGCCAAAATTCCATGATTTGTGAAAATATAGTACTTTTTAAAGTAATTTTTCACAAATTTGTAAAAATAGGCTACTTTTTGAAAGCATTTCTCAAAAATGAGTACCCAATGGCAATTTTGGCTCCAGGAATAGAAACATTAACATCAGGAACCAAAGGAAGAAATACTTAATAGGAACTAAAAAAACTGCGAGCCACAAGCTCACAAAAAATACACCCCCCCCCCAATCCATCGGATCAAATTTTTAAATAGAAGGTGCAAATCTACATTATATCACAAAGATTGTGTGAAAGTTTCATGAAAATCCATTCAAGGGTTTAGAAGGAGTTGCGGATAAGAGATAGGTACCCTAAGGTATAACAGAAGGACGGATGGACACACAGACGGACACCCCTATCACTATATACTCCCCACTTTTTAAGCGGGGGGTATAATAAATCATTTCTATCAAAACTAACCAGTAATATATATAAACAGTGTTGTATTGTTCAGGAAAATATTGAGGATTGTTTATTGACTTTTAACTCTAGAAATAACATTCTCAAGGGACCACATTACACTAGACACAAGTTCACGTGATGTGTGAGGTTTGTGCAAGTGTTTCTGATCTGCTTTGTACTAGTGCACACTTATGGTGACCATCAGAGTGCTAGTGCACTCTGCTGCAATGCAGCATATAAACATCACATGTCAGTAACCTTTGTTTGAAGACTCATGTCTTAACCACTCAGACCACTGCAGTAGCTCAATTGGTTGAGTACTTGTTCCGTAAGTGGAAGGTCATGGGTTCAAACCCCGATCATGTCTGATCCAAGACTTGAAACTGGGTAGTGAATTTAATTTTTTTTTGCAAAGCACTCAGCAATATGAAATGAAAGTCATGGTTCTATCAGATGGGGACCTAAAAAAAACGAGGTCCCATGCCACAGTAGGCTTGGTATGATAAAGAACCCTGCTGTATAATGCTATCAGTGCAAAGCACGGGCAAAATTTCTGCACCTTCGCCTATAGCTGGCAACATCCTGATGTAAGTGAAATTTTCTTGACTGGAATGTTAAACACAATTACTCAATTCAACTTGTAACCACTCTAACGCAGCAACCAATAAGAAAAAGACAGTTACAAAGATCGAGAGAGCGAGAGCGAGAGAGAGAGAGAGAGAGAAAGAGAGAGCGAGATCTTACTTGGAACTTGTCTCAGTAGGTCAGTTAGTACTTGAAGATGATGATTTGTCATGGGTAGCAATGGTTCGAGATCAGGTAGATGCTCTTCAGGACAACTATGTTTTAAATGTCCTTCTTTATCACAAATACAGCAAATAATAGCAGGACCCTGAAACAAATTATAGATCTATATATGTATGCACCTGCTCAGTTAGTAGAGTGCTGGCTCTGTAAGTGGGAGGTTGTGGGTTCGAACCCCGACGGGGTCTGACCCAAGACTTGAAAGTGGGTAGTGAATGTTCTTTCGCCAAGCACTCGGCATTACGAAATGAAAGTCATGGTTCTTTCGGATGGGAACTTAAAATAAATAAGGTCCCGTGTCACGGTGGGCTTGGCATGCTGAAGAACCCTGCTGTATAATGCCATCAGCGCAACGCACAGGCAAAATTTCTGCACCTTCGCCTATAGCTGGCAACGTCTCGATATAAGTGAAATAATCTTGACTGGGACGTTAAACACCATTACTCACTCACCTGTCTGAATGGTTGCTAAGTCTAAAACCCACGAAATTACAAAGACTACAAAGAGTTAGCTTGACCCTGTAACATACTGTATAAGAAGAAATATTCACGTGGAAAAAAATATTCGTGATTTTCACCGTTAAGCTTTTAACGTGAATATATCTTCTCAGCAAAACTTTCTTATTTCCTTTGGTACACTTTCTCTACAGTTAGAACCATAGAAAATTCTTACTGTGAAATAATTTAGAAGGTCAAAACAGCAAAAGCTTACTACCGCTATAACGTTTCTTATACAGTAATATATGTGAGAAATATACTGTACATGTACATAGACCTGTCTTCATTAAATTAGAAAAAAGATGCATGTCAATTTATCTGAACTAGTCTCTACTCATTAAAATTTTCAGTTTTATTAAATTCTGGCAGCCAAATATGACCTCTACCTTACTCAATCATTCAGAAAATAAAAACGTAGTTCTGACTGTACATGACCAGACTTAAGGTGGCTGAGAAGCTCAATCTGTAGTGGTCCCAGATCAAATCAAAATTTCAGGACTTTTCAAGGCCTGTACGAACCCTGTACTAACCTTGCCATCTGTAAAGGAATCTTCTGAGAAACAGTAATCATATTTCAGTGTAGGTAAAGTCTGATTGTTACAACCCTCTTCACAAGCCTGATCAGTTTTATCACTGGAATGATTGTCACTGTTTACACTACTCAACTTATCCTGCTGCTGCTGATGAGACAATGGTCCTATTTGTTGTGAATTTTCTAAACTTTTCAACCCATCTAAAGTGGTATTAGATGCCTCACTTTGTACCTGACATTCAGTCTGTGAATTTTCTGCTGCCGATTTCTGAACACTACTGTCTAATAAATCATCTTTTATTCCTGAACCTAAAACTAGGTCTCTTTCTAACAAAGAATCTACACATTCTGTTTTACTTAATTTACTTTTTTCATTAGTTGAAACATGTGCATCATGTTCAACATTTTTACATGTTATCGTTTCACAACTGTTATCGTCACATTTTGGAGGTGAGGTCGTCTTACTTACTGACGTATTTAAGGATACAGATTTCAATGCACTAGTGATTGCATTTGTAACGATTTCTTTAGCAAATGACTGTAGGTCAGAGATCTCACTTTCACGGTAAAGTCTGGCCCTATCACTATTCTCACTACACAATTTGTCACTACTTGTTTTATCACTTTGCGGTGTTATTTCACTGTTTTCAGTGATGTCACTTGTATTTTCACCATATGTAACTTTCTGGCCCTCGGTCAATTTAAAAATTTTGTCCATCATTATCCTCCTCATGTTTAGATTTCTCTCTAGAGTAGAATCATTAGCATCTTCTGAATCAGAAACACTGCAGTCATCATCCATCATCATTTTATTATTGTCATTATCTTCTTTCTTCAATTCCACATTTTCTTCCTTCCTTTCTTTTTTAACACTGTCAATTTCATCATTCTCACAATCTGAGTCACTATCCGAATCTTTATCTTCTACACATTCATCTAAACTTTTATCCATTTTCCCTGATGTATCAGTTTTATCAACTTTTTCTCCATCCTCACTCTTCTTGTTCCCTCTAGTATTTTCCTTCATTTCTTGTTTACTCTGAGCACTAAAAGTTTTTAAGTACTGTTTCTCCTCAATTGTCAACGAATCGTAATTGGTAGGAAGTCCAAAATAATAATAGGCCTTCCTTAAACAGTCCCAAATATACTCAAAAACAAGGAAACTAGTCACACACCTAGCAACATTTCTCTTGTTAGAAAACGGATCTGAAATAAGAAATAACACACACGTAAACTTATTAGTTCCCTTCAAAAAAAAAAATATAATTAATTGGTTGAAGTCGGTTGGTGCTCCTGATAAAGTTTTACTGATTATGATTGGGGTGTATAAAAACTGGAATGGAAATAGTGAAACACAGGTAATACCAAGGGCAGACAACCATAAATACAGGTAACAACACATGTATCTAAATTGGTTGGCAGATAAATCTTCATACATGTAATTCCATTCATTCAGTCAAATTTTGGCATCATAAAGGGGTTTGGGAACTTATTAAAGGGCATTAAAATAAATTTTACAATGAGATAAAATACCTTCAACTGCAACCCTCTTGCTGTTCCATTTTCTCTCTGCCCTGGAAAGTCTCTCGAGTTGTCTGACACATATAACATGTGTGCTACAATCAAACTCGAGACTGTAAAACTTCAACAGACCAAGCCATAAACTACCAACTGACTCGGTATTCTCTGTCTGCCATTTGTCTGCCTTATAACAAAACAAAAACAGACATTTAATGTATTGTCACAGTCATCAGTTAACATTGGAAGTAAAATACATTACAAAATTAAATTGATTGAATGGAGTGCCAGATAAGAATATTTCACTTATATTTTGAGATGTCACAAGCTATAGTTGAGGTTGAAGAAATTTACCATTGCAGTACGCTCAGGACAATATGCAGGGAGGGTTCTTTAGCATGCAACATTTACAATAACATGGCCATCAGTTTTAAGATCTCTTTCCAAAGGACCCCCGTGACTTATATTTCTAACTGCTGATTGCTTGGTAAGGAAAAGTCTTGGTCAGACCTGGCAGAGTTTTTACTTCTAACATTTGCATCTAAATTTATTATGAGACACATTGTTTTCATGTTGGCTTACATTTGGGTCAATTTTGATGAAAATCATCCATACACATGAAAGACAAAGAAACAAGATATTGTGACGGACAGCCAGATGGCCCCCTAAACTCTGTTTGCAAAGGGTAAAAAATATTAAATGTATGGCTGATAAGTTATTACTTACATTTTGATTTAGCTGATCAAAATCTACCTGTACAACTACATTCTTCTTAGATGCTGCTGCTGCTGTTTCATAAGCCTGTAAAGAAATAAACAATATGAAAATTTGTAAACTCAGCTGTTTGTGAGGGAACAATCTGAAGAAACAAGTATCATATATTTTAATGATGGTTACTGAACCATTGTAAAAGAATAACAATTCAATGAGGCACATTTGGTGCAAATCAATCTCCAGACCTGATCATTTACTTGTCACAGAGTTCAGCTTATGTTATCCCAAAAACTTCCAAATCCATGGAAGTTATGATGTCATTACATCAAAATTTCTGTAGTAACAGTCATAAGGATCATTCTGAGCAAGTCTGATGAAATTTGGACTAAAATTGTGACCTTAAGAATGTTAACAAGTTTTTCCTATGATCAAACATGATCCATATACAGACTTGACCTTCCTTTTGTCAAGAAGATCATTATAAGCAAGTTAGAGAAAATTTGGACTAAAATTCTGGCCTGAAGAGTGTTACAAAAGTTTCTCTTTCATCTGACCTAGTGACCTACATATTGGCCCAACATGGCTCATATAGAAACTTGACCCAGATTTTGTCAAGAGGATAACTGTGGCTAAGTTTGATGAAAATTGGATAAGAATTGTGGCCTCTAGAGTGTTAACAAGCAAATGTTGACTCACACAACATGACCGACACACTTTGTGCTCAGGTGAGCTAAAGAATTTATATTACTTATAACATCAAACAACACAAAATATATATATATAAAAAAAAAAAATTAAAAAAATTATTCACAAGTATTCAAACTATAAAGTTCTTATATCAGAATTTTTAAAATCAAATCTAGTGTATGGCAGTCGGGCCTAAAAAAGTACCATAATCAAATTACCCAAGTATTCAAATAATAAAAGTTCAAATAATCCAAGCTCACTTTACGCTACATAAAAGCAAACCACTCCCCTTTCATATAATACTGACATAAGTTGAATCAGTTGAAACTCTGTCCTCCAAATACTAAGTGCCAGGTGAGGAAGCCATATCTCAAATTTAGAAGTATTATGTATGACCTGACAGGGGTTTAAACCCATGACCATCTGCTCTTGAGACAGATACCTTACCACTGGGACCCTGAGCTGGTCTAGTAAAGTCAGGAGGTTAATTCTAAAGTCTATAAACTCACCATTAAAACCGGTAAAACTGGAGGTTTACGCTGCTGTAGATAATATATTGCCATCAGTGCCAGACAATATGACGGCAGAGTTCCTTCTTCTTGTCTGTCAACTCGGCAAATCTGTAATAAAAATGATGATTAAAATTACAAATGTATTATCAATAAAGAAATAAAAATATTTTATCATCATACGTTTTGCTCTTTTGGACATTCAAAACTTCATAAAAGTTGATTGTATTTTAGATTTCTGAACTTTAATTTTATCTTTATGAGAAATTATATCTTCAAAACAAACTACCATCAATGAGTCGCAAGTTAGCTTTCTTTCTTCATCCTTTTTGTCATACCATGCTGTCGCCACTGCCGTCAACATTGCTGCAGGTTATTGGTTAATTTTTTTTCCGATGTAACATTTTGCACTTCTTTTTGGATTTTTGATTTGAAAATTAACCTATATGGTAAGTTCATTGGGTGATAAATAAAGATTTTGCACAAGTAATTGAGCAAACTTTCCAAAAATTTTATGACAAATTTTGGGAAAATCAATCGGTGTTACAAGTCATCTTACCCTGGCCCAATGTCGGAGAGCTACACATAGCTGTACAACTCTGGGATCTATCCTTGTGTATATAGATAAAACCTGGCTAGTTTTATAAGCTAAAACACTGTTTATGGTCAACTGACAAAGTGCCTTTCTCTCAGGATCGGTAAAATAAACTGACGGGATCTTCGCAGAAAAATCACTCCTGACTTCTTCATACTTATCTAAAACAAAATACTCAAAATGTCAATTAAAACATCTTAATTACAATACTACTTCTCTTCTCCATGCATATTTCTATTTCAGCTAATTAATATTGCTAAAACATACTATTAAAACTGACCTGCATCCTAAAAAGTATTTTAAAAATTATAAAAATTCTTTTGGAAGTAGGTATGTGGCCTAGTATTGTGATGGCGGCCAGTGTTGGAACATAATAGGCATGGTCGGCGATACAGTACTTGCCAAAGGTTGGTGGTTATCTCTGGTTTCCTCCATCATTCCCAAATAGCCTTGATATAAGTGAAAGAATTTTGACAGGGGCATAAAACAGCATTACTCCACTCCATTCTGAAATGGGTCACTTCCAATATGCCTTTCTTTTTCTGTGTGTGTGTGTGCTTGTGTCTATGTGTATACGTGTGTATGTGTGTGTGTGTGCATGTTGATAACACAATCATACCCGATTCTTTGATCAATTTAAACACTTGAGTTAAACCTTTAGCTGCAGATATAGAATCAGGCACCACTAAATCTATGTTGACATCACTCTCCTTCAATCCGACACCAGTCAATGATGAACCATACAAATACAAGGACATGCCTAAAAGAAAGAAATAATGATTTAAAATAAGTCATATTTTTAAAATTTAAAAATTATGGGAAAATGAATCCATTTACATATGTAGTGATTAAGGTTTGTTGGTGGAATGTGAATGTGTTTCTGTGGCTCTATATGTGGGAGGTCATGCCTGGGTTTGGCCTTATGGTAAATATTCTTGACATGGACATAAAATGCCATACAATCAATTAATCTCTCTCTCCTTAAGTTATTCTATAAACATACCTGGTATATGAGATTGTAACATTTTCTCTAGATCTTCTGTTAACTTCTTCCTGTACCGTATGTCTTCCTCAGAAAGACCGTGTTCGGCTACAATATTCTTTATAACCTGATCTAAGGCTTTCATTTGCTGTTCTGATGGTGATGGCATCTTCTTCAACTTTTTCTGAATTATCTTCACCTGAAGTTATTAGAAAAAAGTTATAAGTTATTATACAGTCATGCAGCAAAAGTTTTGGAAATCCTAAAATATTTACACATTGTGCCTTCCATTAAGTCTATGTGTTGATTGATTGGATAGGGTTTCAAGTCCCAGTCAAGAATATTACACTTATATTGATACATCACAAGCAATGGGAGATATTTTGACCTTTGCAGGGTGCTCAGGGCAATATGAAGGGAGGCTCTTTAATGTAAAATGTCTGCCATGATATGGGGCTTTGGTTTTTAAGGTCTCTTCCGATGAACCCTGTGACTTTCATTTCTAAATGCAGATTGAATTGCGAAAGAAAATAACTATTTTCAAGTCTCGTTTAGAACCCAGCTGGGGTTTGAACCCACAACCTCCCACAAACAAAGCGAGTACTCTACAAACTGAGCTACCATAGTGGTAAAAGTCTATGTATGAATAGAATCAATCACATACATGTAATAAAATAATTAAATAAATGAGAACAGAAATAAAGGGAGGATACTCCAGAAAAAAAAAACTTGCTTAAAATTCCTACCTCTAGTCTTCTAGCGTGTCTGGAATCTTTCATGTGTTTTCTACAATCTTCTACCTGATCCATGTGATACTCACAAAGACGACAGAAAAATTTGGCATGGATAAATCGCGTCGATTTCTGAAAAAAATCCACAAATGTCAAAATATGATTATAATTTATGATTAATAATATTTTAAATTACTTCAACTTAATTTTGGACAATTCTATCAATCATCTATAGCAATACAGGTAAATTTCTTAAAACATATTGAACAGATGTTTTAAAAAATTCCTTCAATCTTTGAATACCTTGAAAACTTACAAAACTATACATATTTTAAATTTAGCAGATTTAAGCTACTAGTCTAGTAGGAGTAGACGGAAAATGGAGTTTTACACCCCAGTGAGGATTCTTTCACTTATATCGAGATGGTCAGTTCAGAGTGCCCAGAGAAACTGATGACCTTTGGCAAGCGAACTGACAAACTTTCTCACACAAGGATGTTACAAGTGGTGCGGTAAGAAGCAGTGTAATATGTGTAAGCATGCACCTTAGACCACTTAGCCACCAAGATTCCTTGATTTTAGTTAGAGGAATTCTTAGTAAAGGAAATGAATGTGAAACTAGAACCAAGAACTTACTTTCTTCAAAGGAAATATCATATCTCTCTCTAGTTCTTTGATTACATCATGTTCAGAGTTATTGCCGTCTGTTAGGAAAGAGAAAAACATACTTAATAATTTACAACTGTAATTTAAATTTTCAATCTGTCACTCTGGTACACTAATTAGCCATCAAGGTCCAATTAAATATATATATATTATATATATATATATATATATATATATATATATATATGTACTTAAACTACTAAAAAAAACTTGATTCATCACCTTATTTGATATTTTATGCCGTATAAGTTTTTGGCCTAAAACTGTGAGATGCTAATTATAAGCAACATAAATAAAAACCCCATATTTTGGTACTTCAAAATAGTTAAACAAGCGAGGTGGCAAAATTTGAAATCTTGGTACAAAAAGAAAAATTAAAAATGAAACCTTACAGACTCCACTAGCATGACCCAAGCATGTTCTAAAGTGATTGGATAAAATAACGACGTTGAAGTTGATGTCATAGAAAATTTTTGTCTTTTTATGTAACTGATAGCAAAGTTTGTGCTATCAATGTATCAATCAATGATTTAGGATGAGATGTATTGGCATGACTATTGTCTGTATCAAATAATGACTCTGATGTTTTAAATAAGTCTTGGAAATTTAGCTACTAATGATTTCAAATATGTGGATTTAACTAGATAACAACTTTGAACTTTTAGGTGTTTTAAGTGAAACATTAGGAATTCATATCACTTTGGCCTACCTTTGTTTTCTACTACAGTTGTTTTATCACCATCAATACCCTCCTCATCTCCTTGTTTGTTCTTCTTTCTCCTTCCCTTCTTAACTGGCATATCCCAAAACTTCTGTACACCTTTTTTGTTACCAGCAGAATTGCCGTCATATCTTTCTCTGCTTCTAGAGTTGAAATTTCCTCTTTCATTTTCTTCACTTTGTTGTTGGTTTTTATCTTGTCTTGGATTTCTGTTTCTGTTAGTTCCCTGTTGTGAGTTTTCCTCGTCTTGCCTTAACCTCGAGTGAGGATGCTGATAAATTTCTGTATTTGAATTCCTTTGGCTGTTGTTATTTTGTTTCTTGCCATTACTTATATTTCCACTTTCAGAATTTTTATCACTGACTGTGTTTTGTTGCTGCCCTTTGCCTGGTTGGTCTTTAGATCTATAAGCTTGATCTTTTTTATTTTTCTGTCTAACTACCGTCCGACCACTGTCAGATTTCCCGTGCTCAGACTTGCTATCTGTATTATGTGCAGTAATTTTCAATTCTTCTAAGACATAGCTACCTTCAATTCCTGCACCACTTCTTTCAGCACCTTGTCCTAAACCTAAATCTTTACCTGCAGTACTGTTCTTCTTTGGTGCTGCCTTATCCTGCATGTAGCCCCCTGATTCATCACCTGTTCTTGAATTGTTATTATTTTCTAATATGGACGGCCATTCTGATTGTCTATTACATGTATCTACATGTGTCCCATCATCATTTTCTGATGTTTCATCCCCTCTGCTTTGGTTGGCTGTTTTCTTTTTGTTTCTCTTATTTCTTTTCTTTTTCTGTCCATTCTGATCTTTTACAAAACCAGCTCCACAAGCTTCGCCAAACCCCTGGTGGTCAGGAAAGGCATTACTATGGCCAGCAGGTGCTTGTTCATGTCCATCTTCTTCATGGATTTTTAATTTTGACCATTTATTTTTCTTTTTTCTAGGTGTAACTTTGACATTATCAGCATTATGATACCCCTCTTGTTTACTTGGTGGGTCAGTATTTTGATATTTTCTAGTGTCTGTACTTGGACCACTTGTTATACTGATCTGATCCACTGAACCAAAATTAATGAGTCTTTTTATTCCTTGTTCAATTTCATTTGTAGTTAAACTTTCTGCCATAACTACTTACATTCTGTAAATAAACAATATATAAAGTAAGTTCAGTATAGGGAAACAATGTTGACCTGTTCGTTTGACCTATTATTAGAAATACATTGAATATGATGAACCATCCGAAACATGGATAATACTGGGATTTGCAGTTGACAAATAAGTTTACATTTAATGTATGTTTACATGGTGTAGATGAAATAAACATGTGTGTTTCCTATTAATAAAAGCTTGGAGCATCCAGCCAGCACCAGCTGAAAGCAGCATAGATGATAGATGTTAGGTCTCTGTATCTAGTACAGCTACTAAACTTAGCCAGAGATGAAATCAAAGAAACACCTAAATGACACCAATCCAGCCAGACAAGCAATGACTCAGTCAGCATCCCACCATCACCAATGACACCCCATTAAAATGGACAGATTCGTGGCTAGTATAATTACACCAGAAAAGCAGCCTTCACAAGACCTACCCATGGCTACACCAAATTCACCTATGCATTCTAACACATGCTGAAAATGTTGAAAGTGAAAGTCCAGGAGAACGCCATACCATTGAGCGACCAAGGCTGTCACAAACAGAATAGATTGTTGACTAAGGGATATTGCAAGCCTAGGCTTATCAGGGCCCTCAAAAAGTTTTATGACTGTCATCACTGTATTGTTCCATGTTCCTTTCACTTAATATTGATTACACACGAGGCGAGTGTAGCTAGCTAACAGGAGGTGCTCACCCTTCCAGAAAACTCAGTCTCACTTCTCTGGTGGAAGTTCGCGTGTTTAACCTAACTTGTCAGTTTGTGCAGAACATTTTGGAAAACGTCAACGTTACAAATTCCCGGAATAACATCATTTTTACGGGAAAGCGTCATATTGTGCGATTCCATGTCCATTGGAAACAAGCGTTTCACAGACACGTTAGAAGGTATCACGTGGTACAGTGGCGAACCCCATTTCCTATCACTTCTTGTGTTTGTTATCCAATATAAACAAAATAATGCCACGAACTTGAGGTTTGGCACTGTTGAATAAATTTACAAAATAGATCTATATGTTTAGGTGCAACATTGTTTTATCTAGCAAATATGCTAGTTTGATTTACATAATTTTATTTGTCTCTTTTTGTTTAAAGGCGACATTTTACAGCTTATTTACTTTTCATTTTTAAATGTCATCTTTTGTGTGGGAGTTCATGCAAACTAAAGTGAAAGGCCAAGCACCAGTTTAAAAAACAAACCTCATAAAACACAACAATAATCTGAAATATATACCAGCAATGTTTGATCACTTACTCCAAAAGCATGCAATGAACAGCATAGAATGTATATTTAAGAGGTCGAGCGAATATAGTTCATTTTTTTCAAAACAAATCATGGGCGCTGCCATTTGCATTATAGAATTATGGGAGAAAAATATTTCTAAGTTTTTAAAGATAAATAAAATGTGAAAATATTTTCAGATATTTTGTACAATAAAAATTAATATTTTATCATGAAAAATAGCATTTGATGAATATTATTTGAGAATCATTCGATCACGTTTCGTCGAGATATTGCAAAACACAATGGCGGCCTCCGTGAAAAATTGCCGTCAAAAATGATTATAAATAAACCTGACTAATGCTCGATTTTTAGCTTACTCGTTGAAAATGTTTGCTAGTGCTGGATATTTTAGGGGTTTAAACTGTCCATACTTCGGGAGTGGATTGTGTGAACGCCCTTATTGTCACTTCAGACATGTAAAAGATTCCGGAGGTACATCAGCATCTTCATCATGTTTTTGTTTTGGTATTGCATAATTAAACAGTAACATGTCGTGTTGTTTTCTGAATATTTTGTAGTTTAATATTTACCACACGGAATTTCGGTTGTTGTTATTTTTTAAAATTTGGTTTATTTTTTATCAAAGATTCACTTAGATTTAAAAAAAAACCTAAAACTTAAAAAAGGCTACTTCAACTTTTTTTTTTCTAAAAACTTGAACTTTAAAAAGGGCAAAGATGGCAAAGCTGAAAAAAGTTGCTGCATATGCCTATTTATGATTGACCATGCTTGTTACAAAGTCCTGTATCTCGGTGCATGTAGAAAGTTTGGATCTTGGTTCTCTGTTACTCCATTTTCCAAATTTCTATTGCTGATGCACCCATTTCTCATGATTTGTTACAGGAAATTTTGTCCATCAGACACCATTTCGCAGGACAATTGGCACCATATCTCTTAAAGTCTTTGGCACTTATTTGTCTCTTGTACGGTTATGCCCCATACATTGGACTTTTCGTCGCAAGCATCAACCACTTCATACAATTACCTCTACCACTTGCACACCAATATTTATCTCTAAAAAAGTGAATTAAAATAGGTATTTAATGTCTTCATTTTCCATATACAAATTAAAATAATTCTTTTCAGAAGATTGTGTTTTTAATATTTCGAAAATGGTACAAAAAAAATGTATTTTCTGGTTAAAATTTGTTAAGAATTTTATCTTGTCATGGAGTCGGAAAAGTTATTAAACATGAGCTAAAGGCATGATGAACGTCAAAGTGAAGAAAAATCTTTAGGAAGTTGGCAAAAGTTATGAATGTAGTATATATGGTTGTAAATAGACATAAAATACAGGTGAGTTTGAATTCAAGTTTTGGGGGTGAGGGAGGGGGGAGGGGGTGAGTGAGAGGAGTGTATCAGAGTTCAGAGTTAAAATTATTCCAAATTCCAAGATGTAGAATTTTTATCAGTTACAAATTAAGCTTTTTGAAAATCTTAAATGATATTAAATTATATTTCCAGGTAAGTCCGATGAAAAATCAGGAACCGGGCATGTAGGAACAGTGGATGGTCCACCAACTGGACCAACATCAAAAATCATACGGACCGAGCCAGTAGTATCAGATGATTTTGGATTTCAAAAATCTGTGACAAGTCAGAAAACTGATTCTGTAGAGTACAATAAGTACACAGGAGAACCAGTGAAATGTGTCGAACAAGGCATTAATAAATATACTGGAGAAGTTACTGGTGCTAATGGTAACACATATAGAAGTCTAGAAAGTCTTGGTAAAGATGAGCGGAGTTTAAATGGAATAAAGTTTAATAAATACACAGGAGAACCTATTACTGGGAGCCCTAAAACTGAACAATATAGTGCTGAATATGTTGTAAGTTCACCTGTGATTGAAATTAACAAATATACAGGGAAACCTGTGTACGGTAAAAAGGTGCCAGAAAAAGTGTTCATACCGGACAAGGTAGTAAGTACGGTAGCAACATGCCATCTTACAACCCTACTCCACTTACGGAGCTTAAAAAACGACCAATGAATAAATACATCCTGGCTTCATCTGCGGATAATGGAGAGGAGGAGTATGACCCGGAAAGTAATTACTCAACGCTGTCCACAAGCAGGTATAAAAATAACCAACCACAGCTGAAACGAGCACACAGTTATGATCCATCAGATCCGAGTTTTGACGTAGCGTCGAAAAAAAGCAAAGGTGATTTTCAGTTTGATATTTCTGATTTAGCGATGATGATAATGATGAAGAGACTGAGGAAAAATCCAGATTTGGAGAAGATTTTGAAGACAAAGACGATGGATTTCAGGTGAAAGATGTACAATTTTTTGAAGATTTATTAGACAAAAAAGAAAGTAATGAGATTGATGAAGAGCCAGGAAAATATTTCTTTTCAAGTAATTCAGAAAAAAACTGAAAGCTCTACCAGTCTCATTAGTAAGTTTAACTCTGTAAATAATAAAATCAAAAAACCGTCGAAAGCCTTTCAGAGATCCATTAGTGAAAAAGCATCCAAAAGAAAAAGATTCAATTAAAGGAAACTTGAAGAATTTTAAAGCGTTCATTTTCAAACCAAAAGTGCAAGTGAGAAAAAAGTGACTCCAAGAAATCCAAAGAAAAACATAAAGTTGACAATTTGAAAGAAAAAATTAGATCAAAAGACAAAATTTTACATGAAAATCATAAATCAGACTCTGCTAATGGTCATAAATCCTCAAGTAAACTTACTTCATCATCAAGTAAATCATCAGATCATCACAAGTCGTCATCAAGTAATCATAAATCATCATCAAGTACTCACAAATCATCAGACACTCAAAAATCAACACCAGACAATCATAAATCATCATCATCTAGTAGTCATAGGTCGTCATCAGATAGTAGCAAGTCCAGTAGCCACAAGTCATCATCAGAAAGTCATAAGTCGTCATCAAGTAGTCATAAGTCATCAAGTAGTCATAAGTCATCGTCGTCAAGTAATCACAAGTCATCATCAAGTAATCATAAGTCATCATCAGATCGTCACAAGTCATCTACCTCGACATCATCACATAGTGGTCACAAGTCTGACAAAGAGAACTCTGTTAAAAACCATGAACACTCAAAATCTAAAAGAACTGGTAGTGAAAATGACTCTCATTCTAAACACAAGGAAAGAAAATCCAGTTCAGAGGATCAAGAAAGAAGGAAATCTGTGGAAGAAAATGCCAAGAAAAAAATAATAAATTTAAACGTTGATTTATTTGGTGAAGATAGTGATCTTGAAGAAGAGACAGAACATCATAACGGTGACATAGGATACTCGTCGGACTCGTCACATGGTGATTTTATATCAGTTGGTAGTGACATTGAACTATCTGATAATGATACGTATGAAGAATGTTTCCGGATATTTAAGGAGGGCCACTCTCGGTCCAAGGACCAAAAGAAGAAAGTCGCAAAGAAAAAGGTAATTTAAGATCTAGAGGTGCTATATGCTTATCCATTTTGATTTATATATCATAGATTTGGTTTTTGTTTAATGCCAGTAATGATGTAGACATTTTATGCACACTACTGGAGGACCTCAGTAGCCGAGTGATCTAAAGTGCCAGTACAGGTCACAGTGCCTCTTGCCCTCTAGGTTCAAATCCCACTTGGGTTAGATTCTTATGTGAAAAAAGTTTTTGTCAGTTCACATGTGGAAGGTCATTGGTTTTCTCCAGGCACTTCAGTTTCCTCAATCATTCAAGGATGGACTAACCTCCAATCTTATTCAGTTTGCTGAAAGACAATAAGTGAAGTATAAACAATAAGATATACATGTACAAGGTGACATGTAGCATGACTGCTTTTGTTCAAAATATTTTGATGTTTTATTAAGAGCTGAATATGTCAATTAATCTTATGTGCCAGAAATATACAGTCTCGTGCCAAAAGTATTCGCGGAAAATGGCCGACGTCAACATAGAGTTATCTCGCTTTGGACATAGTTTGGTTGTTAAAACACTTAAAAACTTAATGAAAATATTATAACTTACCTTTAGTATTTCGTAAGGTGGCCTTTGGACCTAATACATGCTAGAATTCGTTCTGGAATTGAGTTATACAGATTCTGTACGTAATCAACTGCAAAGTCTTGCCAGATGTCAAGAATGGCATCAAAAAGCTGGGTAGAGTTGGAGATCACTGGTGCACGCAATTGAAAAGTTCTCTTAATTTTAAGCCAACAATGTCCAGTGACTGGGCAGGCCATACCATGCCATGAATATTATTGTCATGCTTGTATCTTTCTACAATCCTTGCCCTATGGACAGGGACATTGTCGTCTTGAAAAAACGTACGAATTGTCTGGGAAATGACGGATTATAACTGGCCACAACTGATCTTCTAACACTGAAATGTATTTTTGAGCATTTATGTTTCCATTTACCTGACATAAAGTACCAACACCGAACCATGTAATACAACCCCATACCCTACCTCCCAGAACGATGGCTGTTTTCATAGCTTTTGCACTTGTTAAAAGTCTTAACAACTGATCTGCACATACTTTCAGGTATTGATAACACTCTTGAAATTTCACTAATTTTGTACCCACCGGATTTCATAGTTATGATGACTTCTTTCTTGTCTGGTGACAACTCTTTTGACTTGCGTCCCATTTTGTTTACATTGGTAAAAATACTACAATGACATCATTTAATGCAGGGTATGCTACTACGTCATCAGAATGGAATGTCTATAATTAGAATGGGTCATTCCCAACTTTGTATAGGCGGCAGTCGGCTTAAGATATCGTTTCAAAAACAGTGGTAAGGAAAGTGCAAAAGGACGGCGGCCATTTTCCGCGAATACTTTTGGCATGAGACTGTACAAACAGAATGGAAATTGAGAGTTTAAAGTGGAGCCAAAATCATTGAAAATATATTTTTGGACAAAATTATATCCTTTATAATGGGTTTCAAAATACATGTACCAGTATGTATATTCCCTGGTTGAAGTTCACATGTTGTTACTTAATTTTCCAGTTTTCTAAGTTTTTACTCTGCTTTTAGTATTGTGATTTGAACTGGTATGTTTGTGGTTGATAATATGTCATAAGTACAGTATTACATGGTATATATATAATATAGTATAAACAACCGTTTCGAAATATTTCAGAAAAAATTAGATGAAGATGGTGAATCTGGCACACCTACAATTACTGCTAAGAAAAGAAAAGCACACGCTGCTGACATAGAGGTATGACATTTAAATCCAGAGAGATTGGAGTCTAATTTATTTGACTGTTAATGTTTTATTAAGTATGCCCTAGGTGAGTTTGGAGAAGTATCTGTTATGGTTCCTTTTAATCATAAGATTAATTTTTTTGAAGTTAAATAATAAATTCCAAGTTCTGTCCTTCTGTCTGTGTGGATTAATTCACCAAAACTATGAAGCACTATTTTAAGAAATTTGGTGCAAAGCATCCACATTGATAGGAGATGTGCATATAATTAACATGAGTTGGTTTGTGCTAATTTTTACTGGGAGTTATGGCCCTTTGACTGAAAAACCTATTTCAAACACATGATTGAAGAAAAAGCTAATGTGATATTTGGCTTCTCTTGTTGTAAACTTATAACTCATTCAGTTTGTGAAATTTACTTGAAAAATGGTTTACATGTTTTTGTGTTTAATTTTGAAAAATGCCTTCAAATTGTTATGTCCATCTGCTTATGTATTTCTATTAATTGTTATGTTCTAGAGAAATAATGACCTCACTTAATTTTATTTCAGATTAGAAGAAAGTTAGGAACAGACAAGCCAGTTTCCAAATTATCTCCAGCTCAGGTAATGCATAACAGGTTCCTACAGATACAGCAGAAAGCTCTCAAAGAGGCAGCAGTGGCAGCAGCGTCACAGGCAGCGGCTACAAAGAAAGAGGCGGCATCATCATCATCGTTATCATCATCAGTAAGAAAACAAAAATAAAAATATTAGTTGTGTTAAGGTAAAATTTCAAAGCATGTAATGTTATATGCTTCTAGCTGCCATTTTAGTTCATCTGAGCCAAAGGGGGCCACCACCCATGTTTGTTCAGCTTCTTGCATCAACGTTTTACATTTTAATCTTGGACAATGGAATTGCTAAGCTAAATTTGATGATTTATGGAAATAATTATGTCTATGTAAAGGGCTTTCAAATTTACACAAATTAATGACTTTGGTTTCCTTGTGATCTTATAAAGGGGTTAATAGGGGAAATCTTCAAAGAATGACTGGTTCCCTTGTGATCCTATAAAGGGGTTAATGGAGGAAATCTTCAAAGAATGACTGGTTCCCTTGTGATCCTATAAAGGGGTTAATGGAGGAAATCTTCAAAGAATGACTGGTTCCCTTGTGATCCTATAAAGGGGTTAATGGAGGAAATCTTTAAAGAATGACTGGTTCCCTTGTGATCCTATAAAGGGGTTAATGGAGGAAATCTTCAAAGAATGACTGGTTCCCTTGTGATCCTATAAAGGGGTTAATGGAGGAAATCTTCAAAGAATGACTGGTTCCCTTGTGATCCTATAAAGGGGTTAATGGAGGAAATCTTCAAAAAATGACTGGTTCCCTTGTGATCCTATAAAGGGGTTAATGGAGGAAATCTTCAAAGAATGACTGGTTCCCTTGTGATCCTATAAAGGGGTTAATGGAGGAAATCTTCAAAGAATGACTGGTTCCCTTGTGATCCTATAAAGGGGTTAATGAAGGAAATCTTCAAAGAATGACTGGTTCCCTTGTGATCCTATAAAGGGGTTAATGGAGGAAATCTTCAAAGAATGACTGGTTCCCTTGTGATCCTATAAAGGGGTTAATGGAGGAAATCTTCAAAGAATGACTGGTTCCCTTGTGATCCTATAAAGGGGTTAATGGAGGAAATCTTCAAAGAATGACTGGTTCCCTTGTGATCCTATAAAGGGGTTAATGGAGGAAATCTTTAAAGAATGACTGGTTCCCTTGTGATCCTATAAAGGGGTTAATGGAGGAAATCTTCAAAAATGACTGGTTCCCTTGTGATCCTATAAAGGGGTTAATGGAGGAAATCTTCAAAAAATGACTTTTTAAAAAGTATAAGGGTTCCACTTTAGATTTTCATAGCATCCTTAGGGTTTGTAATTTGCACAAAACTAGACTGTGACACCCAAAGGGTAACTGAAAAAGGCCCTTATAAATTCATGATCATGAATATATATAATATATATATATATTATATATATATATATACATGTATATATATATATATAAACCATATTTGACTGATATATAATAGCTAGACCTTTGATATTTCTTAGGTCAAGTAGTTTATTAATTTGCACACATACATGTCAGCTGTTGTGAACGAATTGGGGAAACTGTAGAGAGACCTTTATAAAGAATTTTTAAAAACCCTATTATAAATTTGTTTTACAAATTTGTAATTCTTCCAATCTTAATATTCTTTCAGCTTCCAAGCTGTTCGATTGTAAAAGGAAAGAAATCTTCCGAACCAAGGACTTCAACCTCAGCATCATCGTCGTCAAGTAAATCATCTGAACCTTCAAAGTTTGTAATGACAACAGTATCCAAGAACGAAAAACGTAAAGCACATGTTCCTGATGTCGTAAGTTTATATATATAAAAAATAACTGACTTTTATTTCTATATGTTGAGTGCTTGATGAAAGAATTATGCTCAAGTCTTGCTCAAACCCAACAAGGAATCAAACCCTGACTTCCCATATATGGAACAAGAACTCTACCAACTTAGCTACCTACTGTAGTGGTATGACCTTTAAAGAACATCTGTTTATGTTCTTGACCATTTGATGGTCTAAAGTAGGATGTTGTGATTTCGATATCTGACTAAAGTGATATGGCTGACATTTTCATTAGATGTAGGTCATACTATACACAGATTAGGGTCTATGAGAAAATGATATTTATATATGTGCATGTAGTACTTCTTGAAATTCAAGAAAGAGTTCATCTCAGTTTTATAACTAGAAGTTGAGTGGTGTAATTGTGTTAAAAGCAATAGTCAAGATTTGTTCACTTTTATTGATGGGGTAAGTTAGAGATGGTGGAAAGGGGAAACTGAGTAGCTAAAGAAAACCTTCAAACTTCAGCAAATGAACTTAAAATCTTTATCACCCTAAGATCTGTCCGGAATAGGATTACAACCTCAAAGTAGCTAAAGAAAACCTTCAAACTTCAGCAAATGAACTTAAAATCTTTATCACCCTAAGATCTGTCCGGAATAGGATTACAACCTCAAAGTAGCTGAAGAAAACCTTCAAACTTCAGCAAATGAACTTAAAATCTTTATCACTAAGATCTGTCCGGAATAGGATTACAACCTCAAAGTAGCTAAAGAAAACCTTCAAACTTCAGCAAATGAACTTAAAATCTTTATCACGTTAAGATCTGTCCGGAATAGGATTACACCTCAAAGTAGCTAAAGAAAACCTTCAAACTTCAGCAAATGAACTTAAAATCTTTATCACGTTAAGATCTGTCCGGAATAGGATTACAACCTCAAAGTAGCTAAAGAAAACCTTCAAACTTCAGCAAATGAACTTAAAATCTTTATCACGCTAAGATCTGTCCGGAATAGGATTACAACCTCAAAGTAGCTAAAGAAAACCTTCAAACTTCAGCAAATGAACTTAAAATCTTTATCACGTTAAGATCTGTCTGGAATAGGATTACAACCTCAACATCAAGAGGCATTGTGATCCATAAACTTGTGTTTTATACCACTTGGCCAACAAATTCCTGGTGTTACAACTAAAAATGAAAATATTACTGCCACAGAGATTAAACTTAGGAGTACCAAAGACGTCGTCTTTTTTTCTCATCAACACTTAGTCAACAGTTATAAATTAAAGTGTGATGCTGTATTAACAATGTACTTCTTCCATAGTAAAACAAATATTATATTCTTTTGTTTTAGATAAAAACCAATTTAAAAAGACCAACCATTCCTTCTGAGTTTGGTTCTAAGGTACCAGTCAATATAAGACAGCGTTATTTGAATCTCGTCATTGATGAATGCCTTAAACTCTGCAGTAATGAAGAAGATGCTTACAAACGGGTAAGATTAGCTTGTTTCATAAATACTCAAACTGTAAATGTATTAATATGATTGGAGTTATACATTATGCTTCAGTTAAGATTCTTTCACTTATTTCCAAGTCATTTTAGGAATAGTGGAACCCAATTGTGATAAAAAAAGACAGACTCTATAGAGTTTTCATTGTGCATCATGTACATGTAGTTTATAGAATATAGAATATTTCTCTAATCAAATATTGAAAGGTTTTGACCATTCTATGTATGGAATGAAGTTCTTTTGACAACCCTGGATCTGTCCAGAGTGCAATTCAAACCTAAGCAGTAAGAGGCTCTGTGATCTGTAACCCCACACTTTAGACCACTGAGACACAGAATACTCAAGTATTTTTTGATAATTTACAGGGTCAAGATGAAGAACAGGCTGTGTACCAGAGAAGTAATACTAAAAAAGTCTACCTCAATGTCGTCATCAATACCATCAAGAAGTTACGGACAGAAATCTCACAAAAGTCTTCCTCTAAACCAAAGAAAACCAAAATAAGTCCTCTAAAGATTGCTCATGAGGCCATCCTTGGAGGAAAAAGTGCAACAAAAACTACATTTACCTTAAATAGATCTGGTGGTGGTGCCAAAGTTATTACTGAGAACTTCAAAGGTTTGTGATATTCAGCCTAAAAACAAAACAAGTGTGATTCCACTATAAACCCGACTGACACTTTGACAAGCACTGTTTAAATTGGCATCCTTGTCTCATATGGTCAAGGTAAAAAATATGAATATTTGTTTACCTTAATGTGACCACCATGATTTTTTTAAGAGTGTTAACAAAAGCACATTTTTTCTTTTGCCCAGTCAGCCTCTATAAGTAAGTTAAGTTATTTATTATAGTGACAGTTGTATATTTACAAAAACATTATTACGAAGAAAATATATTACATATCTGAATGCAGCTGGCCCAAAGGACCTGTCAGTCACTTAATATACATACTAATTATAACTATTTACTTGAAAGTTTTGATTGACAGAGTTGTAATACTGAATATATATATCTGGCAGTTTGTCTTGGGAATGAAGTTATTAGATGTATAAACAGGTCTGGAGTATTTTGCGAAGAAATATTGCACTTTCTATAACTTTCATAAAAAGGTAAAACTTAGATACAGTGGATGGAATACCGTAATCAGAGTGGTAATAATACATGTAAATTCATATTTGTTTGAAATTTAAGGGTGTTTAATTTGTATTATATACATATCAGTGATTTTGTTGCATTTCTAAAAAAAAACTACCCTAGATTGGTGAAATTGAAGTTTTGAAATAAAGTTAAACTGCATTATGTCATGGAAAATGCTATTTTTCTCCAGGGGAAACTATCTGTATTCTATGGTTTTTTTCGGCAAACAAAATCACTTCATGTATAATTATTGGTACTTTGTGAAATTATCCCAGTTTACAGGATTTTAAAACAGTGATGGCTTTTTCTTACAACAGGTGTGGAATTATTTAACCGGTTATCCAAATATGTATTGACGGAACAGCAACTTAAGGACAATGGTTTTCCCTTTCCATCTCCGGATACTCCAGGAAGTGCTATCTACTACACAGAAAAAGGTGTTCAGATGTCCCAGAAAACAGCATCTCATAATCCTATTGGTTGGTATTCATATCCCTTTAATTTTTTTATCCTTGCCTTTCAAAGAGGGGATATAAAATTGGAGCTTCCCTCTGTCAGTCATTTCTTTCATCCAACTAGACACTGTTTGTCTCCAGTAATTTTCCAAAACTATGAATTAATATTTTACAAAACTTGGTGCAAAGCTTCAGCATTGATAGATGTACATATCGTTAACACAAGTGGGTTTGCTAATTTTTCTAGGAGTTATTGCCCTTTGAACATAAGTGCAAATCATAAAAAGTACCTATTGGTAGGGGATCCCAATTCACTGACTGCGTGTTCTGAATAATTATTGTGTATTCGCTATTGTCATCTATTTGACTGAAAAGTTTCTTTTCTATCTTGTAAGGTTGATAAAGGACACATGAAAAATGGCTAAATATCTTCATTTCATTTCATATGTGTGTAACTTCTTTTTGAAAACAACTGTCATTTTTCTTTTAAAAAAAGCTGATTGTTAGACGAAATGTGTGATTATAATCACTGGTACATTTAATGTGTTTTGATGAAATCTTTCCCACTAATACAATAGTTTGCTTATTTTGTTTTGTGAAGTTTTGTCCTAAACATTTGGTACATTTTAAACCAATTTGATAAAATATTTATAACTTTAGTTAGTTGCAATAGGATTTGTCTTCTTAAATTAGTGCCTCCATGGAAGGGTGCTCAAAAGTTTATAGATCACAGTGCCTCTCACAGCCTGGGTTTGAAACCCATATCCCAGTGCGAGAAATTGTCAGTTTGATTGCAGAAAGTCAGTGATTTTCTCAAGGCATTCAGTTGAGGAATCCCTGAATTGACTCAATATTAGTGAAAAAAAACTGAACTAGAATGTAAAACTACATTATTTTAACTAGAAAAACTGTGAGCCACAAGCTCACAAAAAATACCCCCCACTCCCAAAAATCCATCAGATCAAATTTTTAAATAGGAGGTTCACATCTACATTATATTACAAAGATTGTGTGAAAGTTTCATGAAAATCCATTAAAGGGTTTAGGAGGAGTTGCGGATAAGAGATAGGTACCCTAAGGTGTAACGGAAGGATGGACGGACACCCATATCACTATATACCCCCCCCCCCCCACTTTTTAAGCAGGGGGTATAAAAAGCATATCTAATAAATTGTCAAATAATTGTTTGATATATAAAGTTATATAAAACTGTTTTACTTTTCCTGTATATTTAGATTATGAGAAAGTCTGTGTCAGATGTGGTAAGAGATTTATTGTGTATCCAAATGGAAAATATGCCAATGAGGAAGAATGTACTTATCATTGGGGAAAAGCATGGAAAAAACGAGGTAGGTGACATTTCCGGCAAAAAAAAAACAAAAACGAACTTACGGGCCATTTAATAAATTTTAAGACTTTCGTTTCTACTCAAACACTATTGATTAATCTGATATACAAACTGTACATAAAATCAGAGGAGGTACAACTGGTCAGAATAGAAAAAACTTGCATAATACAGAGCCAGATGGAGAGATTTCGTCAATAGTCCAAGCTTCAATGGGAGTTAATGGCCAAAAGAGAGAGACACAAAATCTTAATATAATGCCCAGAATCATGATTGAAAGTCATTTGTACCCAAGTCTAAAAACTGTTATGATTTCATGCATGATTTATGCTATGCCACATAATCTTAGAATAATTGACAGTATTTTTTCTTAATGACATTTGCAATTTATTGTAAATATATTTGATTGTGAAATTTAGATGTATATTTAAGATCAGTATGTACAGCATTACTGTATTTTCACATAATTATAACAAGATTTTTTTCATTCTGGAGATTAGACAATTTATGCAGAGAGAATTGTAAAGAACATAAAATAAATAGACTTTGTGATTTTAAATTTTAAATTAGGGTGGCGAAAAGCAAGATGTATGTGTAATAGCAAAGTTTGATTTTAATATAAATTTGGTTTTAATATATTGTAGTGGCTGGTGTTGTTGATACCCGGTATACATGTTGTCAAGGAGATTTTAATTCAGAAGGATGTCAATTTGCAAAGGTTTGAATTTAAACTTTTTATGGCAAAATGGTAGCCAAAATTAGCTTTATGTTTTATGTTTCAAATTGTGAATCTTTTATATGTCCATTATAATGAACCATTGTCAACTTAGGCTTTGCCATTATGTTACAATATACATGTATGTTAAGTTTCATTCACAGTTTTGCTATTGCTTGCCATAGAAAGTACAGGGAGACGTAATTGAGACATAATTTGTTTTTTTATTCGCAAAAGATCTTGATCTTTCTCGAATGTTGCTGTAACATGCAGAATTCTTAACCCCAATGTTCTTCCGTTACAGAGAAATCAGCTCTCTTGCCTGTAGATCAAAGTTGAATAAAGGCAGATAATTCAAATTTCAATAACTATTGTATTATATGGATTTTATGGATAAATTGTCATGTAAATGGAGTTTATTTATTGAGTAATATTGATTAAGTAAGAAATACGACATTAAAAAGAGCATGCTGCATTTTGTTGTATTTGAGGATAGAATATTATGTTGATGGCATCAGGCACTCTACATGCTTATGAACATACACATTAGCATATGTACAAACAGCAAACATGCAGCCACAAACACATCTGCACACATATGTGCATGACATGCACAAATACACATAAATATTGATGATGTTTATACTTCAGGTTCATGTACATGAGACAAACAAATTTGAGAACTTATCAGGCTACATGAAGACAATACCATGTTCTCCTCCCCCTGATGGTGATTACGGTATATTTGCTATGGATTGTGAAATGGTAAGTTTGATTCTATTCCATTCATATCTTGTAATAAACACTAGTTGGCACATTAAGACCAGGGGTCCGGAAACGGTCATATTTGCCGGACATGTCCGACAAAAAATTATTTTGACCGACGTGAAAAATCGCCAGTCGGACATTTTTTGTTTTCGGACATTTTCAATTTTACACCAGAAATATTAAACGGACAAATCAGTTTTCGATCCGACAAAAGTAAACTACCGCTAGTCTGTCTGTCGGTCTTTTAAACTCTACCTGACTTCACTAAGTGTATTGTCCTTACCACGCGTTTACCTGTCAACAACAGCAAGATCTAATAATCAGGTGATTGTTTATTAATCAGTAAATACCTGTGGACTAAGTAGTCGCGTGCCGCGTGTCTTTTTCTTTTGTTTCCCAGTCCGAATCATTATAACTTTCTTTAAACGTGTGTTTGTTTAAAATTCCCGATTGTTAGTAAACAATATGGCGGACATGCATATCAAGCATCGTGGACAGTGACGAATACTGATAATAACAGCATATCGGGGAAGCTTAAAAAAGCAGTAAACGTCTTAGTCTTGTAACAACGCACATGGATTAAAATTGGCAATCGCGGTAGCTAAAAAAAATAGGTTGGTTTGTTTGTCAAAATAAAATAATCCACAACATGCACTGCACGCATAGTCAGCCCTGTGCCGACGACCTTTTTTTTTTTTTTTTTTTTTGCTTGTACAAAATGTCCGACAGGCCAGACCGAAATTTCCGAAGCCCTGATTACCGTATTTATTTTCCATTGAAAATGGCATCACGTCAGTTGACACTTTCATGCAAAATTGATGTTATTCCGGGAATTTTTCAAAATGTTCCACACAAACATTAAGGGTATTGATCACATAGTATACTGGTGTAAACTATTTTGATCTTTTTTGTTTTTGTTTTGATCACAAAGAGTCAAATTATTATTGCTTATAATTATAGCAAGTTACTTGCAGTATAAACTTGTCAAAAGTTTAACACTAAGCTTGAATTTTCAGCTCATCTTGTCCCCTCTTAAGCTACATTGTGTATTGACAGCTTCTATCTATTCCTCTGCAGCTTTGCAGCCACTAGTTGTCCACATCTTGGCCATTTTGAAGTTTATCTTTGACTACTTTTTGTTAGCTCAGTGTTAAACTTTTGACAGGCCTGTACTGTAATATTTGACCACAGATTTTTACAAAATTATTTCATTCCAGTATCAGCCTGTAATCCAATGTATTACAATGAATTCCGAGTTACAATTATCTCTGAGTTTTACAATGAATTCTGAGGTACACAATGAATTCTGAGTTACACATTGAATTCTGAGTTTTACAATGTTTGGAGTTTTGCCATGTTCGGAGTTTTAACCATTTGATTTACTTGACTTATGTCCATCTCTCCTTGTGGAAAATTGGGCCAGATATCTTTCTCCTCCAAGAATCTTTGTTGGCACTATTTAGCAGCTTCACTCCATGTCCTTAGTCCAACTTTCAACAGTCCTGCTCCAGGTCTCCTTCAGCCGCCCTCTTCTTCTCTTTCCTTCTGCTGGTGTCCATTGCAGAGCAATCCTTGGATGTTCATCTGGCTTCTGTCTTAATATGTGTCCAATCCATTTCCACCTCCGATGTTTAACCATTTACTTGTGTGATAATCTTTTCTGCATTGTTTGTAGGTTTACACATTAGCCGGTGTTGAACTTGCCAGAGTAACAGTTGTGGATGCATCTAATGAACCGATCTATGAAACTCTGGTTAAACCTGACAGAAAAATTCTGGATTATAACACCAAGTAAGTCTATACCATCCTTAGTATTGAGAAATTTATTAACTCCATCTTATGTTCCTTTTACTTCATCAATGTAAAGGTTGTTCAAAATTAATTTTATGTAGGTATTGGTTTTTCATGTATTGAAGTTATTGCATATGTAATGTTTATTAATTCAGTATGTTAGTACAGCAAAACCCTGTGTAAATTTTTATACCCCCCGCAAACGAAGTTTGGGGGTATATAGGAATAACCTTGTCCGTCTGTCCGTCTATCCGTCTGTCCCGCTTCGTGTCCGGAACAGAACTTTTGAACCGTAGCACCTAGGATTATCAAACTTGGTATGTGGATGCATCATGGGAAGGCGATGTGTCATGTACCAAATTTAGGTCACTGTGACCTTGACTTTGACCTTTGACCTCTATGATAGTAAAACCTTGTGCATCTTCGTATCTGGAACAGAACTTTTGTACCGTAGCACCTAGGATTATCAAACTTGGTATGTGGATGCATCATGAGAAGGCGATGTGTCATGTACCAAATTTAGGTCACTGTGACCTTGACTTTGACCTTTGACCTCTATGATAGTAAAACCTTGTGCATCTTCGTATCTGGAACAGAACTTTTGTACCGTAGCACCTAGGATTATCAAACTTGGTATGTGGATGCATCATGAGAAGGCGATGTGTCATGTACCAAATTTAGGTCACTGTGACCTTGACTTTTACCTTTGACCTCTATGATAGTAAAACCTTGTGCATCTTCGTGTCCGGAACAGAACTTTTGAACCGTAGCACCAAGGATTATCAAACTTGGTATTGGATGCATCATGAGAAGGCGATGTGTCATGTACCAAATTTAGGTCACTGTGACCTTGACTTTGACCTTTGACCTCTACGATAGTAAAACCTTGTGCATCTTCGTGTCTGGAACAGAACTTTTGAACCATAGCACCTAGGATTATCAAACTTGGTATGTGGATGCATCATCGGAAGGCATTGTGTCATGTACCAAATTTAGGTCACTGTGACCTTGACTTTGACCTTTGACCTATAATATGAGGGATACCCATTTTGTGTAATCAACTCCTCTTACAGCTTTTAACCAAGAAGTCTGATACTTTGCAGGATGTTTCTATATACATTGAACATGTGCACCTCCTATTTTGGTTAGATTATATTATTTTGTTCATATTTTATGGGTAGTTTAACTTAGTCATTTTTCAACAATATTCCATATGAGGGATACCCATTTTGTGTAATCAACTCCTCTTACAGCTTTTAACAAACAAGTCTGAAACTTTACAGGATGTTTCTATATACATTGAACATGTGCACCTCCTATTTTGGTTAGATTATATTATTTTGTTCATATTTTATGGGTAGTTTAACTTAGTCATTTTTCAACAATATTCCATATGAGGGATACCCATTTTGTGTAATCAACTCCTCTTACAGCTTTTAACAAACAAGTCTGAAACAGGATGTTTCTATATACATTGAACATGTGCACCTCCTTTTTTGGCTGGATTATATAGTTTCTTAATTATATATGATCCAATTTTTTTAAAACTATGCATAGATATTGAGCATCATAAGAACATGTGCACCTGCCATTATTGGTTTCATCACATGTATTTTGTCGAATTATTTACATTTTCATACACAGAATTTTTCACATTACAATTTGGCCATACAATTTGTCCCCAGATCAAAAGTTGGGAACGGGGTATTAGCCTCTTTCAGAGACAGTTCTAGTTTTATATTAAATACAGTATTATACATTTCATTAGACCTTGTGTCAGTTTCATGAAGGATCTCCAGGAAGCTTTTGTCCAGTCACAAGGGTACTTATAAATGTGGAAAGGTAAATTGGTGATTTGATCTACATGTATATATATTTTGTTACATAGGTTTAGTGGTATAACAGAGGAAGACATGAAAGGTGTGACTACCTCAATAAGAGATGTACAAGCTGTTCTCCTGAGCTTATTAACTGATAATACCATCTTAATCGGACACAGTCTAGAGAGTGATTTAAATGCAGTAAAGGTATATACTATCTACTACCATATACCGTAGTATTGTAATAGAACTTTAGATATATAACATAAAACATCGATTCATTGCCACCATTAGCGTAGTCAGGTTTTGTATTGTAAAGGATTTAGGTGAAAATTGATGGAAACTTTTAAAGAAATAAACATAGAAGAAATGAATATGGGTCTACAAAATAGCGTAGCAATGTTCGTAATTGTTTTATCGTATTGTCACTGCAAAGGTGAGGAGAGAGAGATAATCGTGTTATTTTCCCATTTCCAGTGTGTCTAATGTAAAGCTTTTTGTCTGCGATGTCCATTGTTAATAATGAAAGACTTTTTATCTTGCATCTAGTCAGATTTTGCATGATAAAGTGTTTAAGCGATAAATCATCGGAAAATTATGAAGGAAAAAACCCATAAAAGAAATAGATTTAGGTCTACAAAATATCATAGCAAGGAATATGTGCATCCACTTGAAAAATTCATAATTGTTTTGTTGTATTGTCATTGCCAAGGGAGGAAAGGGAGATAACCATGTTATTTTTCCCCATTTCCTATCTGTTTAAAGACTATTAAAACTAAAGCAAGTTGTCTGTGATGTATATTGTTAATAATAAAGGACTTTATCTTACATCTGATCCATTAATTTAAATTTCAGTTAATACATAAAACAGTGGTAGATACGTCGGTTGTATTTCCTCATCGTCTTGGTCCACCCTACAAACGGGCACTCAAAACACTGATGGCGGAGTATATGCAAAAAATTATACAGGACGATGGTAAGTGTATCATTAGGTTCTCAATTAAATTGATTGATCTGACATCAATGAAATATACACATGTACGATAGGACCTTGGTCACTAAGTGGTCTAAAGTGCACACTTACAGATCACAGTTCAGGCGCCAATTAAAAGTTTTAGGTGCCTATTGAAACTTTTAGCAGTTTAGGCACTGGCAATAATATTAATCAATGTGATTTTATCCTAAAAATAATCTGACACATTGTATACTGTATAAAACAAACATTTATTATCAATGGATATATAGCCTGCTTTTTGGGAGCATCACACGTACTTGCTATGAAAAAGCTATCAATACACATTGACAACCACTTCCCAGCCATGATAACTGTTCTATTCGGCACACTTTTGACGTTTTGTATACATGTATACATATAGAAAGATTCCCTCTATAATATAGTCACGAGGCTGTCCGAGACGTGCCGGAAACCCTTTGTCAATATGTAAAACACGAATAGAAAAACAGAATCTGCCATGTTCGAGAATCTTGAACCTCAGAAAAAGCAGTTGCCAAATTGGGGACTTATGAGTAAAATTTGGTCGCCATGGGGCCTCATTTTGTCACAACTTTGAGCTCTGTAGTGTGAAAAATTTAGTCTGTTCACTTACCGAAAGTCGTGGTTTTGTAAGGCACTCTTCTATCCCCACCATTCCAGAATTGACCGCCTTGATTCAAATGAAAGAATCTTGTCTGAGGTGTAAAATTCCATTACCTCACTCCACCTTATTAAATATACAACATCTTATGTTAATTGATTTAGTCCTTGTAAATATAGTCAACAAAAAAAGTTAAGGACCACACCGAAAACATGAACGTAAATCATGTTATTTTACCTTCACACTTCTCGTAATTTCATTAATGAGATATAATTTCATGCACAAAAATCTAATTCATTTCATAAAAAATTCCATCATTTGAAACAAGAAGAGAACAAAACAAAATACAAAATGATGGTTATATTTTTTTTTAGTTTTTGGATTTCTAACTAACATTTAACTAACTTTTTTTGATGAGTATATATATAAAGATGTCATTGTTGTTGTTTCCTTTTTTGTGCAACAGTGAATTTAGGAAAAAACAAAAAACTTCCAATGTCTGTTTTATTTTTGTGATAAGTGAGGTGGCATAGTTATCCAGGAGCATTAAAACACGGTATTATTGTACATTAAATACAAGTATATTATCTTTAATTGTAGTTGGTGGCCACGACAGTTTAGAAGATGCTGTTTCTTGTATGGACCTGATGCATTATAAAGTAAGAGAAGATGCCCGTTTTGCAAAACGTAGCTGAAAGTTAGACTGTCATCAAATAGATGATTTTCTCGACCAAAGCTTCCAGGTTACAGATAGACTGTCGGACAGTTGGTGAGGAGCGATGACTATATACAATATATTGATCAAAGATCCCAGGTTACAGAAGGACAAAGGGCCAGGAGTAATGACTACATATACCATATATTGACCATAATTAATCATTGTACATTCTTTTGGAAGATGGAAAAATCATCTCATGACTTTATCACTAAAATAACAATGTGTACATAAACACTGCCACACTGCCATCTATAAATCATTATACATGTTTAAAACTGGTCATATCAATACAGACTGAAAATCTTCAGAAAATTAAAGTGTTGGAAACATCATTCTTCTTAAGCTGAGTGTTATTCAGCTAAATTAGTTTTGTTTTTGTCTTGAAAAATAAATTTTCCCCCACATCTTAATTTTTTTCCCAAAATTTCAAAAATTCCAATAAATTCTTTTTCAGGAAAAACAATTTTTTGCATACATTTAGACCATCAAGTAAAGATATAACTGTCAAATATAGGAAAAACTTCAATTTATTTTTATTCTAAGAATGAAAAATTACCATGATGATTATGATATAAACATATGACAAATATAAATGTGTATAGTTTATTAAGGAGTGGCAGTGTATGTATCCAATGTAGATAAAACGCATTACTTACAGTATTGATATGGAGACTTGTGTATTGTAGAAGTTAGTAATTATCTGTGATAATGTCCCAAAACTAATTATATCATATCATTAACTGCCTATTTATTAACAGTCAGGGTATATGGTATTCTACATTAACCATCAAGATCCACATTTTTTGTAATCTATCTTAGTGTTTTCAGTATAATGGTCTGGAGAATGACTAAAAATCCATAAAGCTTTCACAAGGTTGACTTGCTAGTACCTAGCATAAAAGTTATACTTGATATTTGCTTATATGTCTACTTACAAAGTGGAATACCGGTAATTTATTTCATTTTGGTGCATTTTTAATAAAAGTCTTTGTGAGAAAAAACACCATAGGTTGTTGATTGAAACAAGAAATTCAACCAGCATTTATAAATATATACATATATCTAATGTATTCTGTAAGGTCAAACTGTCTGTTTAGTTTTTTTTATTTATTTTTATTTTTGATGTCCACTCATCTAAATTATCTCCCTAATTACACAATGTTAAGGTCAGCTTGTTTGTATTTTTATGTCTACACATGTAAATTATCTCCCTTGTTGTACCCTGTTTTTGATTTTTGTTTGTAAATAGATAAATGTTTATTACAGAAAAATGTACAGGTTTACATTGTAAATATTATACTTGTTAATTTATACATTGTTTTACTTGTTGTTAGATGTATTTTGTCCACTAGGGGGCACTGGTGTTACATGCGCTTTGTTCACTAGATGACACTAGTATTAGACCTATTTTGTTCACCAGGGGGTGCTGTTATTAGATGTGTTTGATTCGCATAAAAAGTGCTGGAGTATTCATTTTACACTCTAAACGTTTTTGACTTTGACATACTTACAGATTAATTAAAAAGTAAAATAATAATTAACCATGTCTCAGAAATGTATGTTGTTTGCTTGTATGGAATGGTGTTTTATTTCCCAGTCAAGATTATTTCACTCAAATGGATTCGGTCATTTCAGGAATGGTTGATGTAACTGGATTATAAGGAGAAAACCACAGACTTATCACAAGAGTTTTAAAATGTAGTGGAGTAACAGCTTTATTTTTCCAGGGGTTTTTCTGGCCACTCACAAGGTCCTGTAAAAGAGCCCATTCTCAGTGCTAAAAAGATAACATTTTTCCTAATTCTGTAGGTAAAATTGAGGGGGAAACCGTATTATGTCTGTGTTCTCTGGTATTTGTTAAAACAAATATTGTATAATTCCCTTAAGATGTTTATATAAACACGGAATGTTTCATATTATACAAATTTTGTGATCTTTATTTCATTTATTTATTGTATTATGTTCTCTAGTTTTCTGCTCTCATTTAATATAGCATTCTTTTACTTTATTACAAATTTCTCTCTCTCTCTCTCCTACATCTAAAATTAAGAAATAATCAACATCTACCCGTTGTATATCGTCGAATAATACACGGGCTGGAGTTCACATGTGGAAGAATATATCACGAGGTGGCTGTGCCACCGAGTGATATATTCGCTGCATGTTAATGACGGCCTGTGTATTATTCGACGATATACCAGTATAATACCACGGTAAATGTTGATCATTTCAATTCTAACATGACTTAGATAAAAAGGATTGAAATATACATTGCGAACTCTTTCTTCGGAAGTACATTTTACTATCTATTTGTAAAAAGGTCCATTCAAACAATTCGGCTGTTAAGATTACCTCCATTGAAATCAATGATTTTATGAATGAAAATTACGTCACAACCATTGTTCACTACACATAGCATGACGTCATAAGATAGGCGAGGGAGTACGTCATTAAAACGGAACAGCGATGGGTATATTATTTGTTACACCACCGCTGGCTCTCTTCATGTTTCATACGAAGATAAACGCAGGTAATGTTAAAATAGTTTTTATTTGCATCGTGTATATTGGAGATATCCATCTGGTCAGTCATTGTCAAATCTTCATAACATGCAGGAACATCTCATAGTAAGCTAACAAGTCTTGCAGTATGAGCAGGCTCTCTCTCTCTCTCTCTCTCACACACACACACACACACACACACACACACACTCACTCACTCACTCACTCTTCGATTTCATGGTGTAACGAGAGCTAGTACAAATGTGAATCCTCCAGATCTGCCAACAAATACATTTGGCTTTTATATAAATTGTTATACCGGTACTAAGTAACCTTGGAAACGAAAACACATCTATCATTTAAAATCAATGTTAGCTCTCTAGAAAGCAATATGACAAATGCTGTAAAACTTTATTGTGATATTATTTATGAATTTTGCTATCAATACTTAAATTGTTTTGATCATGTAGGAATACTTGTTTTATTTATTTGGTTGTTCATTTAAGTATACAGTGTCATTACTGTCATTAAAATTGTTTTTCCTAGAATTTGTTTTATTTTGTTATTCAAAACATTCCAGCTAGTCAAGCATATCTGGGCCCTCTCTTGTTAAGCTTGACTTTACAAAGTACAGAACAGTTTGTAACACTGGAGACGATACAATCCACTGGTGTTGTCCTGCTTGGGAACACTGGCATAAACTTCATTGTTTGGATCAGTGTGGCATTTTGTCCAGTGTTTGACACTTTTACAAATCTTGTTTACAGCAATCCTTCATACTTGTGATAGTAAATTTTCAGCATTTGTAACAATCATTATATCCTGATATCAGTTGATGCAGAGATTGTCCAAAAACAGGAGATATATAACTGTGAGTTAGTGTTGTCCTTCAAGACTGTAAGAGAAACATTAACATTCCGCAGATGTTGTCCTTCAAGACCATGGATGTTATCCTGCTTCACAAATACAGGATTGATTTATAGATTGAATGGGGGTTTTACGGCCCAGTCAAGATTATTTCACTTATATTGAGACATCACCAGATATAAGTAATGTTGCATTGAGCTTAGGGCAATGTGCATGGAGGGTTCTTTAATGTGTCATGCCCGTCTTGACACTGGGCATTGTTCTTTAAGGTCTCTTCTGAAGTACCCCTTGATGTTCATTTTTAAATGCCAAGTGTTTGGCTAAAGAACAGTCGGTACCTATTTTGAAGTCTTGGTTAGACTTTTGTCAGGTTTTAAACCCATGACCTCACACATACAAAGCAAACACACTACAAACTATGTTACCATAGTGGACTCGCAAATACAGGAGAGATGTACTATCAACTGCTGTTGAGAATAAGAGTATACTGCTATTCACTAGTGATACCATGTTCAAACAATCCAAGAGAAATGTCACTATCCAGTGCTACCATTTTGCTCCAACTTTACAAGAGTGGAGTAATGCAGTTTTATAGGTCTCTAGTCAAGATTTACTTTTATTTAGGTGATCAGTTCAGGGATGGTAGAGAGGCTTTCATAAAATATTTATCCAATGAAACACCTTCTGGTAGAGGAAACTGGAGTGCCCAGAGAAAACCAGCAACCTTCAGCAAGTGAATTTATCAACTTTTTTTAATATGGTTTTGTCTTGCTTCAAAAACACCATGCAGAGAAAATGTTTATTGCCATTGGTGGATGGTACTTCATATTCACTGTAACTATCCTTCCACTTTGTTGCCTTTAAAATAAATAAATAAATAAATAAAATATATATAATAAACAAACAAATAGATAAATAAATATGTGGCATGTGCAGATAGCTAAACGGAAGGTGCTTAATTACCCTTCTGGAGCACCTGACCTCACTTCACTGGCCAAAGTTTATTCAAGCTTCAAGGTTTTTATTTTGCTTTGGGATTGTGGTTTGGCCATGAATTGGTATGGTTTTTTTTAAATAAATAAATAATATAGAGGATAATGATAATAAATCATAGAAATAAAATAAAATGGTTTATTTTGTTCTAAGATGTAATGAATATATCATAATATAATAATATAATTTTAATTTTACTTTATATAGAAATATAGATAGGTACCGGTATGTATGTATATACACATATATATGAGTGTATGTATATGAAAACATTTTACATGTATTTAACACATATACAAATGGAGGATAATTTTTCACTAGCTAATCCAGTATTGCACTGATGGACAACATCAGGTACTAATGTTTGTAATTCATTAGATTGCGGAGAGTGATTGTCACAATTATATGTACTGTTATGTTTATATATTTGATTTCTATGTTTTATATCATGTAATGGATGACACTGTATATTTCAGTTTTCCAATAAAAGTTATTATTATTATTATTATTATTTAATATACTCTGATTTTATTTAATTAATTGCTTGTTTTTATTGGTTTTTTTTTAAATTTTAATTAATTGTTTAACTTATTTTTGCATAGCGTTATCAGTAAGGTCTGAGTGGGGTATTCATGGTACTTCACATCCCACTAAAACATGTAAAAATCCTGAGTTTTTTATTCAAGGTCGATCACCCCTGAGAACCCCATTTTTACTTTAATCCGGAAATGACCTTGTTTTCGTATACCCATAATGCTATGCCTTATTGGCATGGGAAATGTTTCCTTATCGGGAATGAAAGGACAAATTATTTTGCATCGCATAAAAAAATGTGGTTAAAATTATGACAGATTTGAAGTGAGACATGAATTTAAATTATAAGTGGAACAAATGACATGTTTTATTTCTACAAGCACAGAGCAGTTCTCACATAAATTACGATAATTTTATGGCGGCCGTCAAGTTGTAAACAGTGAAGAGTTTACATCATCACGATGAGCATGGGTGTATGGGTCAAAACAAAACACATGTTGGTGTTTTGTGTTGGTAAGACTGACTCATGTGGTGAGGAATACAAAGACCTACAGTTATCACTATAATACTTTATATACTATTAGTTAATTGACATTTGTACACATTTTTGTCCGTTCGTCGTGGGAAATGTTCACGTTCTCCTTCGACATTGATATGATAAAGTGCCGTAATGGTATGGTTGGTCAACCAAAAACAATTATTTCACATTTTAATGTAGAAAATATGGTGGCCGTTTGTTAGTAAAAAAAATTGAAGAGGAAATAATGTCTGGTATGTGTTTGAAACAAAATAATTGTGTGTGTGAATCTTCTGCAATGATTTGTTTACATATGTGGATTGAAGAGACAGGGCCATTAATTAATCTGTAAGGTTAATTAATAAGGAAAGATGGCTTCCTCTAGAAAGTCATTGACAAATAAGTTTTCAGAGACAGTAGATCCCAAAAGTAAAAAACTCTCCTCTCCGAGTAAATTCAAGAAACCTAGTAGTGAAAGCACTCCAAAAAGACCGCTTGAGAGAACAAAGAAAGTCCGTAGTAAGTTGGTAAGAACTGACAAAGCTGTAGAATCTGACGATGTTGTTGTTGGAGAAAGACTGCTACCGGGCTCAAAACAAGTTAAACGAACTTGTCTGTCTAAACTGTCGGATGAAACGTCTTCACCGCGAACAAAAACTAGTGTGACTGTCACCATCAAAGATGAGAAAGAAAAGGAAAAAAGTCAAGAGGCTGCCAAGTCTGTTGACAGGGGTCAGGGTGACAAGGCTAAAACCGAGGATTCAGATTCTGATAAAACTAGATTCCGTCCCATATTTAGACTCGGAAGTATAGATGCAACAGAAAACAAGGAGGAGTTTGAGAAATTCAAAGCAGGAGAAAGCGCATCTGGTGCTCCAGAGTCTAAAATTCAGGATCAGCGGCAGCCTAAAAACACTGATGAGAAAAAATCCCGGGAGTTGGGGACTGTTATTAAAAAGTCGTTAAATATTAGTCAGAAAAGTAACCTAGATAGTTCAAATGAAGGGTTGACGGACAAACCCAGAAGTCGCCGTTCAACTCGAGATAGTATAACTGATGAGTTTGATGAGCTGTCATCATCTGGTTTCTCCCCATGTAGTACTTCAGCAAGTTTTAAAAGTTTTGATGGCAGAAATAGAATTGATGATTTCAGTGATGACAGCGATTGTCCGAAGTTCCGTGAAGGCGCTGATCTTAGCGATGACATGCAAGATTTTGAAGTAGCCAGTTTTACTGTGCCATTAAATAAACAATTGCAAATTGTGACATCGCTTGACAGAATTAACCGTCCACCAACACACGTACATGTACCTGTAGACAAGCGATCGAGTTCACCGGCAGATCCTAGAACTGGGGGTGGTTTACTACGCCAATTGTCTCATCACCTAATGTTTTGTTGACTACATGAAGAGGAAAGGGCTTGCCTCGTGCATTCAGTACTTCCCACCTGAAATGACATTGATATATTTAGGTATTATTTATTTATTTATTTATTTAAAATCATTATAATTGGTGTATACATTCAAACCTGTCTATAAAGGCCACCCAAGGGAACCAATAAAAGTGGTCTTTATGGGCAGTTGACCTTTATATACAAGTTCAAATAATATGAAGAACATTTGGGATACATTTTTACTGGCTTTTAGAAGCAGGTGACCCTTATATAGAGGTGGCTTTAAGGCAGGTTTGGTTGTAGTTTGATTAATATTAGGTATAATAACTATGACTATCACAGTTACCCGAGTAACTGGTGTACAGGTTAGGGTTCCATATTTACTTTGTGTAATGACTTTCGTCTTTGTTGTTTCCCACTTTCAAGGAAACATGGAATAGGTGTTATTGTCAGTTGCCAGTCAGCCTTGTCAGTTCTTTACACTTGTTTCCATGCTATGTATTTAACATTTAGATTCATTTTAAAAAAAATTCTGTAAAATTTGTCAGGATCATTTATACCTATAAGTAAAGTTTGTGGGGCAACAACTTTATCTCACATGGTGGCCGGTATTTTAAATCGCTGAAAACTTGGTTCAGATGTTGTCTGTATGATAAGAACTCACTTGGGGGTAACTTGGTTTAAGGTCAAGGTTGATTCAAACCCATGGCCATGAATAATACTACATGTATATTATAGGGCAGCACATGGAGGGTTATTGGCTAATGTCCTTTTCATGATTTGAGATTCTAAAGTCTTGACTTATCAGTCCATTAAACCTCCCATTTAATTTTTGTCTTATTGGAAGACAATTACTGGTTAAATGGAGGTTTAGTGGACTAATTAGTCATTAGAGATTCTATTGACAAAAATGTTATGTTTACTGTTGTATGTGTATACATGTAGGTAAACAACATTCATCTGTCCGCTTGACCTTTCCTTAGGAATATTCATATAGGAGGGTCCACCCAATACATAGGTATTGTTAGGATTCAAGTTAATACAAACACAGTAGACAAGTGATTATCACTCATGATATAGTAGACAAAGTGGACACCTCTGAGTTTCCTACACATAAACCAACATATCCACGACAAATATTTAAATTAAAGGTCAATCGGACAGGTCAATGTTGTTAACCTATAGTATTTTACCATTTACCTAGTACACTGGTCAGATTTGACCTAAACTGACCACCTGAGTACACTATAACACAGGTGAACTATATGGTAATTTTTGCCTTTAGGTGACATAAGTGATGGATATATATAAATATGTACACACATGTTGACAGTATAAATTTTTACATTAAAATAGTTATGTCCTCTTTATAATAAAATTTTTTTATAAATAAATAGACTTGATTAGGGACAATATTGATAATTTAAATAAAAATTTTGAAGTCTTTCCTATATCATAGACAAATTTGACATTTCACTATCATGAGTATTGGCCTAAATTTTGCAGAGTGTTTTGATAAACATGGATTTTAGACCCCATATAAGAAAAAGTGACTGTGTGTTCCATGTTTTAGACCCTTTTGGCTTTTTGTCCTGTTTAAAGATTGGGTTCCAAATTTCAAGAAGTGACAAGCTAATTAGTAATTATAGCTATCAAAATTTGATAAGAATACATTAATACACACTTTAACTGCATTGAAGGACATAAATATTTAAGCAATTGTTCGTATTTGTTCAGCCTAGTTCATGAATCTGTAATGTGTGTATTGATGTAGGAATATTTCATTATAGAAGGAGTCTCACGAGGACCCGAGTTTGATGAGGTCCCAGATGGGACTTAGATCATCATGTGACACTAACATTACAGTAATGAACCATGAAACTTAATATTGACATTTTATATATTGATGATAAGGTCTACCATACCCTCAACTAATTATGGTTTTATAAGCATCTAAAGTCTTTTTTCCCCCAACATTATGTAATTGTCTCAGCAGTTACAAAGTGTTTAAAGTATGGACCGAGTGAGCTCACCCCAGGAGGTTGCCGGTTTTGAGATGTGATATTTGTTTATCATCTAAATGATTTAGATTTTTTGTGGATATTGAATATGGCATGTCATCTGTATTGGAACTGTTGTAGACCACTTATTTTCGGTGCATACTTATTTCAGCTATTTTACTTTACAAAAAAAAAAAAAAAAAAAAAGAAAGAAAAAACATCTCTGTTAAATTTTAGTGCTCTAATTTTTTGTGTGCATGTAGAGTAATTTATACATAATTTTGGTGCAGATTTACATGTATTTTAACAACAAGGTCATACTCACTGCAAAACCTGTTATAATAATAATATTTATTGGTTTACAGTTTAAAACTTAGCTATCATATTACATGTACATACCACGAAATACATCTCTAATTTATATGAAAACCGAGTTCATATAACCTGAAATATTCCTACATGCTGCTGAACATCTAAACATTTTAATTGCTAATTAAAATTAAAAAGATATATAAAAAGTATTCTGGAGATAGATTTTGATGAAAGAATTCAAATTGAGATTTGGTGAAAAAATTGTCTGAATTACTATTATGTTAAGAGTATTATAATAATTGTTTTGTATATGATTTTCAGAGCATTGAATGATGAAGATTTACGTTTAACGTATCATATTGAAGATGGAGATATCAGAAGTCGAATCATGCATGCTGTGGTTGCTGCTGGACGTGAAGACCTTGACACGGATGAGGTAAGACCAGCTTTTAATTTTTATGGGACCAGGGTTCATACAGGCCTGAAAAAGTTATTAAATTTTGAGGTTTGCCCTAAAAAGCCCCTAAATTTAAATCTGACCCTAAAAAGCCCTTGAATTTGGCCAGTTGGGTGTCTGTATTTGGATGTGAACAGACTGATGAAAATAAATAAATAAATAAATTAATTACTTAATAGGTTTTCTGATGTTTGAAATGAGCATTTTAAAGGTACCAAGCCCTCTCAAATACACAACTTCAACCTCCAATTTCAAGTGTTGTTTCTATTTTTTAAAGCATCAGCCATGCTGAATGCTTTATAGCTATTGTTGGATTTTTTTTTTATTTTTGCTAAAATTATCCCTCTGATAAGGCCTTCAATTTGCAAATAAGACCCTGAAAAGACCCTAAAAAGACCTTAAATTTAGACTCAAAATGTCTGTACGAACCCTGGTGACTGACATGAGCAATTCAGAATAGAGAGGAGACATTATGAGTTAGATGCTACTTTTTCTGAAGAAGTTGACTTGAACATAAAAGTTAAATTAGATTTTGTGTAAGGTTTTCACATTCTTGTTATACCTTACTACATAACCTCATTAGATTTCGAAAAAGAGTAGGCCACATGTGGCTGCTACAGAGGATGCTTAAAACTAGAAGCGATCGAAACAGACTGAGCAAGATAACCAGGCATAATTATATGCCTAAGTGTAGTCTTCGAAATTAGTCTAAGACCAGTACATTTTGACTCATTGAAATTTGAATACCAAGGAGCTCAACTGGCTTTTAATAAAATCCTTACATATACTTTCATTTTGAATAGAAATTGCTTGTTTGCCTGTGGAATCTGATAGGGGCCTGTAAAACAGGCTCTGTTACTCTTATCCAGGCCTGTACAACATGCTCTGTTACTGACTGAATGGCTTGTAACTTTTAAGCCTGAATACCAGTACATACAAGTAGCGGTAATTCATGTGATTATATATCATATATACATTATTGTCTAGACATCAGTTACAGCCAATTTTCTAAATATTGTGAAAGTATGGTAATTTCAAAATAATTTTCCTGACCTATAAATTTAAATGGTGTAGCACCAGAGGAGACATTACATAACTGTCAATTTGATTTTGCTGAAAGACCACCTCACCATAAAATGATTGCGTGTCGGAAATAGTGTGCCTTGGAAATGTTAAAACCTTGTTAAATCGATCCATGTTACTTTTGGTGCATAGTTGGTAGAAAATACCAGTATTTTGTATTTGTGGTTTTCTTAACAAACGAAGAAATATAGAAAATACCAATATTTTGCTTTTAAGATTTTTCTTAATAAACGAAGAAATATTATAAGGGAGGTAACTCTTCTAGTCATAAACATCATTATTGGAAAACTATATAATCGATAGGAGTGATTCAGACTGACTGTCTTTGCTTCTGCTTGTATATGGAGAAAATCTCACAGTGAGATGAATTTCTTTATTATTTAAAGACTTTATTTTTTGCCAACAGACAAAAATCAATAGACATTGTATATATGCATGGTAATCATGACAGTATTCTAGTAATCATGGCAGTATTCTTCTGTAGTGCGGATCAAGGGCGATAAAAAATAAATTAATCAAAATTAAATGTACACATCAATGACTTTTAGTGTTAGTAGCAGAATTTGATTGTAAATTTGTTCAGGATACTTTCATTAATTAACTTATTTAAAAATATAAACACCAACTCCAAACATACAGTCAAACCTGTCTATATAAAGGTCGTCCAAGGGGACCTGTTAAAGTGGCTTTTATGGCCAGGTGGCCCCTGTATGCAGGTTCAAATAACCTAAATAAAGAATGGTTGAAATACAATTTTATAGGCCTTTAATGGCAGGTGGTCCTGATATAGAAGTGGCCTTTAAGGCAGGTTCAACTGTACAATCCCGACATAGGCAAATAAACAACAGCTGCGTTGATGTTATTATTATTAAAACATTATGTGAGAAGAATTGAAGGGCTAAGTCTATATATCCTGTTGATTATTCTGATGTTTTGCCTTTATTATTAAAAATAATTTATAGCACCTAAAATGAGTCCTAGTTTTATATAAACTTTATTTAGATGTTTTTGATATAATATCCTTGATTTATGGTTTAAAAAAATTTAAATAATAAAAAAAATTATTATATATGTATATGGTTGAGTATACATGTATATGATTATGATAATAATTGATGTTTTTACAAATTATTTTTAGGTATATTATGTACAAAAAGGCATACAATTATAAAAATCAAATAAAGAATTTTGTTAAAAACTTTAAAGACCTTTGATGATATGAAATTTTTTTATACGTACATTAAATTTTAATTTGATTTAAATTAACGCCTCAGCAACTTCTTTTTTTATGAATGCTTGTGCTTGTCTTGCATCACAGAATTTAAACAATGCTCTTGTTCTTGAATAATGACAAGTTCATTGTAATATCACTTCATTTTCCCACATCATGACATTTAAATCATTCATTTACTTATAAAGTTTTTCTATACAAGGTCGTTGTACCTTGTTGAGGTGAAAACGACCAAATTACTCATAGTTCATAAAATCTGAAGCTACTAGGTGTGTGTATTTATGACAAGAAGTTCAAATTTGTAAGGCCACTGTGTCCTTGAAAAAAGGTCTAGGTCAAATTATTCACAATGGTGAGATCCACAACAGAAAAATTATCAATGACTAGAATTAGTCTCCTAGTGGCGACCTGATCAGTAGCTGGAAAAATGTCAAGGCCAGAATCTGTCTCATAGTGGTGAAGCTCATAGCTGGGAAAGTGTCAAGTGTCCGCTCCATATCTACCATGTCTACGGAAGGATTTTGATCAAACTTGGCACAAATGTAATCCAAAAATGAGAATGTGTTTGGCATATCCAGTTTAGGCACATAAGCCTAGTGTCATCACCCAATGACAAACCTAGGGGGAGGTTATAAAAGTTCTATTTATGTTAAGAGTTTCTTGTCAATATACAGTAAGGTAGGTGTTTGCTGTGTAAGTTCTGCAGATGTTTGGGGCACTGTTATAAACTCCTGTTTTAATAACGTTTTTGATTTGGTTACGGGCATGCCAGCTATGGTACTTTCTTTTTTTGCCAACTTCAATAAATATTCAGTAATATTTCTTGGTTTCCAACCAAAATACCAGCTGTAAAAACTCTTCTTTGTATTTACGCAAATCTTTGTTTTTGTAATACAATCATGAATACATTTAACCTGCAGAATTGTTTATTAATGTATAAGTTTATTCTTTACAAACATGTGGTTTTGAGTGATAAATACGGTAACCTAGTTTTGTTAAAGTTGGAAAATGGGTCATGGTGTTTTTATGCTGTCCATGTGTGTAACAAAATATGAAAATCTGCTAAAGAATGTATTCTACACACACGTTTACTAAGCTGACATAAGCTTTAGTCATCAACTGATATTGATGTATTGAAGATGGGATCTATTGATTAAGAAATTAAGAGGTCATGATCATGTGTTTTGAATTAAAATCAAGGCCATACATTTCTCAAAAACTATGAAGCACTATTATACGAAACTTGTTCAAAGTATCAGCAATGATAAGAGTTGTGCATGTCATTAACCCGAGTGAGTTTGCTCATTTTCCTGGGAGTTGCAGACCTTTGAACAAAAGTACAAAATTAATCATAAAAAGTACCTACAGTCCAATCTGCCTCAAAGGTCACCTCTATATAAGAGCCACCTGCTTATAAAGGCCAGTAGAATTGTTTACCAATTGTTCTTTATTCATATTATTTGAACCTGTATATAAAGGCCACCTGCCCATAGAGGCCAGTTTTTCTGGTTCCCTTGGGTGGCCTTTATAGACAGGTTTGACTGTACTAGTGGGGGATCCTAATTTACTGATTTGCTTGTTCATTTTAGATGTAAATTTAGATGTTCTTGTTTAGTTATGGTATTATACATGTGTGTAAAACTGATATACATTACTTGTTGATGTAAATACATGTTTTTTCCCTCCAGCAATTTGTTGTTACATTATGATTCTACATAAAGACGACAGGTCACTACTTGAAATGATCTGTCACGGCCATCAGTTTACTTACATAAATATGAACTGGCCATGACAGCAGTCTCTAGAAGACCAAGCATTCATTAACCACCTAATATTATAGATTATAAACATATGTATAAGATGAGTTCAATTTGATTCTGTAGTTCAAATGTTCTGTGAAAGGTGTTTGTACTGTATAACAAAGGATATGTATGACCTTTCGTGTGAGAAGTATTAATGACAACATAATTACCTCTAAAACTGTTATTTATGACCAATTGACAGTTGGTGTTAATTCATTGTAAAGTAGACAGAGATAGTTTGGTGTGGAAATGCTGTAATAATTTATTGTAAAGGAGACACCAGGATGGTGTAATAACTCATTATTAAGTAGACACAGGGATGGTTAGGCAGACTTAGGCTACTGTAGCTGCTCATTGATTTTTCACTACATCAGCAATATTTCAGCTGTTAATGTCAGACACAATTTTATAGATCTCCCTTACTGAAAACGATGGCTTCTGTTTTCAATCTTATATATAATAAAAACAATCATACTAATCCATGTCTAAATCACAATCTAAAGGCAAAATAAAAACTTTGAAACTGACAAGTTAGGTAAAACATGTGAACTTTTACCAGGGAAGTGAGGCCGGGTGCTCCAGAAGATTAAGCACCTCCTTCTTATGATTGTGTTCTTATGATTGTGTTGGCCATTGACCTTTGACCTGTTACTGTACCTTCTGTTTATATAAATTATGATTGCACAAGTGTTGACCATTGACCTTTGACCTTTTACTGAACATTCTGTTATTATTTTAATGTATGTAAATTATGATATGATTGTGTAAGTGTTGGTTGTTGATCTTTGCCCCGTTACGTTCATGTTTTCATGTTGTTTTCTTGATTTATAACCTCCCTTACTGACTTCCTGTTTATATTGTTAATTAAGGATGACAGTCACCTGTTGACAAACCACATGTCAAGTAGCTCGCTACTCGCTAGTGTATCATCATAACAATGATATGTTAACTCTTAATTCATTACAAAGTACTTGTTAAAATTTAATTAGTACAAGATAGTCTACACGTCATCCTCCTGCCTAAGGTTGTACAAGATAGTCAACACGCCATCCTGCTGCCTTAGGTTGTTTTTTGTGGTAAATAAAACTTGTCTGTTGAAATAGAGTTTAGTTCATAAGGGTTAGAGTAAGTCAAAATGTCTTGTGATGTCAGACTACTAGGAGTGGTATATGAGTATGTGCTACCTAGCCCAAATTGATTACCGTACATGTATCAACATATTACATATTTTTCTGCTGGTATATTGCCATGCATTACTGTCAGAATGTATGTTATATATCTTTGTATCTTTATAGTATGTGAAATCCAATGATGGGTGGGTGGCAGTTCCATTATGTTATCTGTGTCTCTGTGTAACTTTGTTTTGATCAATTCCACACTCTGTGAACATATAGGAGATGTTGGTCTAGTTTGATATTGAGCCAGATTGTGCTTGATGTTCAGTAGTGATAGGTTATTAGGTCAACTGGCTATAGCCAGCTGAACTAATGGCATTGTGAAGCATGCGTCAGCGGTGCATTGATCTTCTCTTCTGAAAAAACTGGGCCAATTAAAACCAAATTTTTTGTTGAGGGTCCCTAGGTGGAGTAGATCTGAGTTTTTACAAGGCAACCCCGTATGAAATCCAAGATGGCCGCTATTACTATAAATAGCAAAATCACTAAAATGGCCATTGTGCATTCAATTTTCCAACTATTTTCTTCAAATTTGAAATATAAAAAGAAAATACCTGGAAAGTTAATGTATATAACGGTTTTTCTGAGAAATTTTCAACGACCTAATTTAGAAAATTATGAAAACTACGTCATATTTTGTCAGTTGAGCATTACAGGCCCTTTTGGGCCTCTTGTTTGAATGAAACTTGATTTTTTAATTAGTTTGTTGTTTTAGGCTATTTCCTCTTTAGAAGTCTCTCGCCTTTGGGTTGATTATTCAATATGACTGCTCCTAGTGTGAGTTAATTTTATCATTTTGCTTGTTGAAGGTCGGTAGTTTTCTTTGGGCACTCTGATTTTCTCCATCATTCCATAGCTGATCCCCTCAAATAAAGTAAAAGAATCTTGATGGATGTAAAACATCCTGCCTGATGACTCTGATATAAACTATCTCTCTGTGTGTTTAGGACACTGTACAGGGAGGGTTTTGTAGGGTGCCCTTCCTACTATGATATGGGCATCATGTTTAAGGTCTCTTCTGAAGAGCCAATGACTTTCATTTCTAAATGAACTTGGTAAAAGAACAGTCACTATCCTTTTTTCAATTTTTGTTCAGGCTTGACCAGGATGTTCCAACCCTGACCTCCCATACTCGGGGTGAGCACTCTACCAACTGAGCTACTAATAGTAGTACATATATGGTGAGTCAGCAGAATATTTACCACGTAAATAAAATGACACAGGTTATAAAAAGACAGTGACATTGGATCTGGTTAAAACTGTGATAAGAGGCTTTTTCCTGCTTATACACATAATAATGTAGACAAAGAACTCAGATCTAAGAGAGATATTAAAATATTAAGGTGAAATAATAAAATATTCTCACATAACTCTAAGTAAGTGATATGAAATTTCATCTGAAAGCTTAACCCGACCTTGACTTAGTTAAACACTTACTTATTTACATGATCTACGGTACTCCAAATAGAGAAGAAATAACATCCTATTATGTTTACTGAGGAATTGTGATCAGTTTATTAACACTATACATGTGGAAAACATCTGTGACCAAGGAAAACACTCCACTAAAAACTAACTCAATTACATCATCACGTGGAAGAAATAGTTATGATTTATAATAGAGGAAATTGTCTGTATTATTTAATACGCGGGTTTATATTAGTTTGTTAGGAAATTGGAAAGAAAAAAGCTAGCTCTGCATAAGACACAATCTCCAAGAAATCTTATTATCTGTCATTGTAACAAAAGGAATCTTGGGTTGATGAATGAGTTGGATATTGTTGTTAACTCTGGTGCTCTGTGAGATGAGAGGATAGTCGGAAGTAGCTAGCTAGAGGGCAGACCAATTATTTGTGGCTTACAGTTGATTTGTGTGTATTACGTGGAATTGACAGCCCAGTTGATAACCATCAAACATACTGATCATATAGATAACTAGAAATTGACTAGCCAAATCATTCCTTGGATCGTCCGATTTGGTGTGGATAAAATTGACTAGCGGAACTATCCGTTTTAATTGTCATATCTAGTGTGGATAAAAACCTTAATATTAAAAAAAGAGAGAAGGAAAAATTCTGTGGCATGGCATTTCAGGCATTTGACTAATTTCTCTTCCTAAGTACTGACTGTATGATATTGGGAATAATTAACAGCTTGAAGATCCAGAGTGTTTTATAGTTTATAATGAGACCAGGGAGAGCAATTGCTTCTTCTGTTTACCAAATAAATTTTCTCAGGGGTGCATTATTTAGAGTGCTTAAGTCACAACTAGGATTTTAAACTGACTTATACTTGTATATTGGGTTTTGGATTTTAGTGCTGGATTATTTACTCGTACATAAAAGTGAATGTTAAAGGCAGTACTATGTTTTTAGAATGGCTATATGTTTATTTTCTCTAGGCATTACAGTAAATTCATGCCTGTATGGTTTGTCTGAATTAACATTTATATTGCTTTTAAGTGACATACCGATACATGTGGAATAATTACTTCAATGTTATGTATTGATGTAATACACAGTTAATATGGAAATTAAATATTAATGTTGGAGTAAAACCATTGGAAACGGAAGACGGGAGCAAGGTTAGATAACAGCGTGTTTGTACTGGTATTTTTACATCTATAATTCAGTGTTATTTTGATGTTGGATGGAAAATATTTACACAAGGTTGATGAAGTAGAACATAAACTGGGTTAATGTTGAGAAATCTGAAACCAGCTTACTTACCCATCTACCAGTCATAAAACTAAAGTTATTTCTATGACGTGAAACTTCCGAAACCATAGATTTTATTAATATGCATATGTACAAAATGAACATCAGAAACCAAAGACTTTATTAATATTCATGGATATTTGGAATTTCTGAAACTACAGACTTTATTAGCATACACATGGTTAAAAACACAACTTCCGAAACAAAGCTAATGAATTAATGATAGAATCGGTTTTTTGATGTATTTTTTTAGGTTAATTATTTATATATAGCCTATGCTACTGAGATGTAAAGTAATGAAGTTATCGTTTATTGTTAATGGACTAAAGCGTTAAACAGTAGCTGTTTCATCACTAGTCAGAGCCATTCATGCCTCGTTTCACAGCAGTCAAAGCCATTCATACCTCGTAAAATCATATAAACATTACCAGTAATTAGTATATATATATTATATGATATTGAGATAATCAGGTGTTGATGTCTTTCTATAGCTGATCTACATATATACCTATATACCTAGACTTTAGGGTTATAAATATGGATATATATATATATTGAGTGTCAGTGTCCAGTCTACAGCGATTAGCAGGAGGCAGAGGGGGCAGAACAATAGCAGAATATAGACAGCATTAATACATGTTAACTGTCAGTGTCCAGTCTTCAGTGATTAGCAGGAGGCAGAGGGGCAGAACAATAGTAAAATATAGACAGCATTAATACATATACCTATTTATATATATATATATATATTCGTTGAATGTCAGTGTCCAGTCTTCAGTAGCTACTAGCAGGAGTAGGAGGTGGAGGGGTAGTACAGTGGTAGAGAAATACTCGGATGTATGGATGATAGTTATATATGTTTTATAACAATGATGAAATCAGGAGATAATTTTTATTTATTGTGTGGTGGATATGAATAACAGAATCATTACTCGGCGTTATTAAACATTGGATTAATGTTGTGTACATATATACACACGGATATATGTTGATATATCGGATCAGCTGAACTACCTGTACTTGTGATGTTGATTGCTGCAGTTAATGAAGATTTAATATTGTAATACAAATCAAGACAAATGTTATTTCCTACTTTGGAGGATTATTTTGCTTTATATATAAGAGACTAAAATATTTTCCATTATGCTATGAAAAATATCATGGTTTAAAAATGAAGGAAGAACTCTGAAATTAGTTTTGTTATTGTATAGCTGAAAATTGATCAGGATTTTTTTCTTCTTCGATGATTTAATCAAGTTTCATCAAATATATCCAATTACTTTTATATATTTGAAATTAATTCTGTTAAAAAATTCCCAAATGTAAATTGTTTCCAATTAAGTAAAGGTTAGAAAAGCTGACAAAATTACTATGATCAATTTTATAGTTTTCTACAGAATTAAGTTGCCATGGGAATGTAATAAAAGATAATGCTGGCTAAAACAGTCACATCTATAAAAACTGTTAGATTCGATATTGAGCTGTGATAACCTGGAATCGCCTGAAATCGTTATTGAGTTGACCTGACGAACAGGTATTCCCGTCAAATCACCATTAACAGTCTGACAAATCTCCCTCAAACAGCAATATTTTTTTATTAGTGTGTTTACTTAAATAATGTTGTATATATTGTGCTGTTTGGCTTTTGAAGATCAAGTTTCAGAAACTTTCGTCATCAGATCATGATACTTTTCTCATTTCGTATCCAGAAATAGAAATTTTATTGTCATAGACTGCAGAAAATATTACATTGTTGTGATAATTTAGGAGAGTGAAATTTCTGAAAAACGATATTTAATTTAGAATTTATGTATAGAAAGGTTTCATTTACCAAAAAAAAAAACACCTCAAAAGTTGATAAAGTTTTTAATCTTTTGAATCGGAATCGTATTGCATTTGTCTGATGCTATTTATATAAAATTTATATAAAGTTTGAAGGATTATCTGTAGCGATCCGTTGTTGATGATGCCAGAACTCGGATCATTTTGAGTGCTAACAAGTACATTTAATGATTTCTTATCTTCATCTGGTTGTCATTTTATTACTGTGTAATTCTGACTAATTGAAGGCAGATAACATGATCATTATGATCGTTTAGAACAAGTATACACAAGTGAATTCTGGACGGACCAGATTGTTACATACATGTATATATGTATATTTTTTGGCAAAGTGTGAATTTCGTCTGGGGATTCATGAGCCTTCTTTAAAAAAAAGACAAAAAAGGTAGACATAAGAAAATTTTGTATGGATTAATGCTGTAAAATCTGTCGTCGTTATAACCAAAAAAAAAAAAAAAACAGCTGATGGATGTAGGAAAGATATATTACTGTAATCCTCTGGTGAATTGGGGATGATTATATTTTTTGTCGCGACGATTTAATTTGGTTTGCGAGTGTTATGAATTCCATCTGGATCATCATTCCTTAAAACAAGTAAATCCCAAAAAGATTATAGATTGTTGAGAGACTAAACACTGTCTTGATTGGATTCAGGTTATTCTGCTTTCAAAGAAAGAAGAAAAAAATGATGGTTTAGGGTTGACAAGAGTACATTACGTATTTCTTTCTCGATTACATCAGGCATAAATGATGGCTTTGTTATTTAGAAAGCCTTAAGAAAAATTTGGCTATTAACTTTTGTAAGTGTTTACCAGTATGAAATGTGACAAGTTTCCAATTGTAGACAACCATAATTCTGATTACATTGTATTGAATTTCATATTCTCTAAGTGTCGCTGACGTACATATATAACGCTGCTGTTCTTACAGAGGTTTCACATATACATCACGTTGGATATATATTGCTAATTGTTTAAGTTCAAACTTAAATGGTACAAAAACACTCTCTATCATACAAATTGCAGGCAAAGTGTAGTTAAATACCTATGGAGAAAACAGCTTTGGAATTGAATCAATTTTCAGTGACGACAGAACTGCGGAACATCACTGGAATAATATTATGTGACATTTTTCTGTAGTTCGGTAATTGGTTGTTGTTTTGTATTTTGAATGCTTGGTTTTTGGATTTAAACAGTTTTATTTATCAAACACTACATAAAAGGAAGATACATCTTAGACTTTATAAAAATGGTAACTTAAAAATGTATAACCTGGAATTTTTTGTCTACAAAATTCTTAAACGTGGGTAAAATGTTGCTTATTAGCAATAGCAAGTCTGTATAAAGTCTGTGTATATAAGACCGAGTTCCAGTTAAAATTAAGAATGGTAAAGACAGTGGCATCAACTTTGAATTTAATCCGGTCTTTTTATTTGTCTTAATCATGAGTCAGTCACACGGCACTAACAAGAAAAGTGGGAGACGAGAAGTGTCTGTCTGTAATATCACACTTGGTAAGAAACGGAAAAATCTTGACAGTTGTACCCATGTTTCTCTTCATCGTACTGATATAAGGTCCTCTAAACAGGAATGTAAAACACAGGTATTTGATAGGAAGGAACATGGCCAGCAGGAAGTTAACAGCAAGGCCTCAAAAACCGACGGTGGTAGTGATGATGAGGTCTTCGTACCGGACGTAAAACTAGGAAATATTATTGGCGATAAAAAAGAAGTTAATTTACGACCTTCAGCAGATAAGAGTTCTAACAACGCTGAATGTGATTATAATTCATCAGAGATTACGGAGATAAAAAAACACGAATGTGAAAACTTAGGTTGTATTGCTGATTCTAATAAAGTGGTGTTTAGACTTCCAGAAGAGGCGGACATCAAACAGTCTGATACAAATGTACAACATGAGGATTATAGCCAGACACAGAGCCAAGATAAAGATGTAAAAACAGTTCAAAGCACTCTCTTGATTCCCTCTGCTAACTCCGCCAAAAAATGTGATTACAGTCACCAAGACAACAGTAAAAGTAACTATGATGCCATTAAAGAAAAAACATTAGATTTCGGAAAATATGCTGATACTAGTAGGAAATATTCCAGGAACTATGAAAATAGGCATTATAGATATTACGATGGGGGCATGAATTCCCCCATGATGAAGGAAGAGGCTGATCAGGAAGATGTCCCTGTCATTGTTCGTAGGCGTGGGTGTACATTAAGAGTTCGTATCACTTCGTACCCAGATTTTGACTCCAGTTTGTACGGGGAATCTGCTACATCCAGAGCTGGATTCTTACATGTGAGTATAAATTCCTTCTCTCTGTGAAGTAAGTATGTAGCCTTGACCTTGATGATAAGGTGAACTAACAAGACTTGATAGAGAGATAATTAAAACAAGCATTAATAAGTGGAGGGAAAAGTACACAGGTAGTGTGTATATATACAAAGTATGACTAATAACGTTGTTGTTAGTACCTGTATTAGAGGCCACATGTAGGGGTATAGTCGGCATATTTTCCCACATTTTAAATGTATACCATTCAGATACCGGTACTCTTATGTAGTAGAACTTCCTTGTGTACTACCCTACCCACTTGTTGAATTCTGTAAACAAAAATTGAAAAATTAGTTCCAGAAGGCTTAATTTTGTCATGTTTATGTAAAAAAATGAAATTATACCATTGTGTGTGTGTGTGTGTGTGTGTTATACTATGTGTGTTTTTGTGTCTATGTGTTTATATGTGGTGTGTGTGCATGGGGTTGAGAGAAATGGGTGGTACAAAAGGAAGTCCTTCCATCTATTTGAGACATAACTGTATATATATACTGTAACCAGAAGATGATAATTTTGTAATATTAGCAATGACCATACATATAAATTGTAAAATAATTGTTTACATCTAGAGTATTAAGCAGCATAAATCATTGATGATTTCATGTTGCAGCACAAATTATTGTGACAAAATTACATTGAGTTATTATATGACACTTAGTAGATGCTGTGTAGAGTGTACAATACAAAGTGTTAAACAGTCATATAAATGGTTGTCCCTATGCTGTGTAGAGTGTACAATACAAAGTGTTAAACAGTCATATAAATGGTTGTCCCTATGCTGTGTAGAGTGTACAATACAAAGTGTTAAACAGTCATATAAATGGTTGTCCCTAAGTCCCTAATACCCTGGTTTAGCTGAACCCATATTGAAATCAATACAGTCAAACCTGTCTATAAAGGCCACCCAAGGGAACCAGTAAAAGTGGCCTTTATAGACAGGTGACCTTTATACACATGTTCAAATAATATGAATGAAGAACAATTGGGATACAATTCTACCAGCCTTTATAAGCAGGTGACTCTTATATAGAGGTGGTCTTTATGACAGGTTGGACTGTACATGTATAAACTCCAATGGACAAGTTTTATACAGAGAAGAATGGTTGCAAGATTAAGTACCACTTCAGTAGCTCAGTTGGTAAAGTGTTTGTCTTGTATATGGGAATTTGGTATTTCAATCTCATATATGGGAGGGCAGTGTTTGAGTCCCTTGCTTGGTCTAACCAAGACTTGAAAATTGGCAGTGACTATTCTTTACTAAGAAAAGCATTTAGAAATGAAAGCCACAGGGTCCTTTTGAAGATACCTACAAAAACAATGTCCCATGTCACGTTAACCATGGCACACTAAAGTCTGTTGATACACACTGCCCCAGAGTGCACTGCAAAAATAAAATTTTTCTTCCACATTAACTATAGCTGGCGACTTTTTGTTATAAGTTAAATATTCTTGAATGGGATGTAAAAGTCTGCTTGTTCTTGCATTGAGTAGCTTGCTAGACAGGAGTTGTCTACCCTTCTGAAGCACCTGGCCTCACTTCCCTTGTGGAAGTTATCATGTTTGACTTAATTTGGCAGTTTTCAAAGTTTTTACTTTAGTCTTAGGATTGTGATTTTAGCATAGATTGGTATGTTTGTTTGTGTTTGATTGAGTCTGACAAATTTGGCTGGATAGGCAGCCTTGTATCTTAGTTGGTAGAGCATCTCGCTAATATATGCATTAGGAGGGTCTCAGAGTCCTGGTTTGGCCGGTGAATACTTTACCTTGTCTGTTACATGAGAATATATGAAATTAAAAAATATATTTGTATAGATTTGTCATAAATATTTATATTGCTGTTTACTGTAGAGTAAACAATTATTATGTTTTCAATGTTGATATGGTAATGCTGTTAAGTACAACACACATGTTGTATAGGGGTTAGGATTTTGATTTGTGTACATTTGTGGTAGCTGTACTTTAAAAATTGAATCATTTAATCATCATACTAGAGATGTCTAACTCATTTAAAATCTTATTGATTTAGTTTTATGAATCTATAGAATTTAAATAAATTATAGATCTGTGGGTTTATGTGAACTTAACTATTTAATACATGCCACCGTTAGTACATTAAAATGGATTTTTTTCTGAAATCCCAGTTGGTCTGATAATGATCTGGTGACTGCCCTGATTAAGTTTACTCAGGTAGTTTACACAGGTAGGGTTTATCTGACTGATAATGATCTGGTATCTGTCCTGATTAAGTTTACACAGGTAGTTTACACAGGTAGGGTTTATCTGACTGGTAATGATCTGATGTCTGTCCTGATTAATTTTACACAAGTAGTTTACACAGGTAGGGTTTATCTGACTGATAATGATCTGGTGTTTGTCCTGATTAAGTTTACACAGGTAGTTTACACAGGTAGGGTTAACCTAACTGATAATGATCTGGTGTCTGCCCTGATTAAGTTTACACAGGTAGTTTACACAGGTAGGGTTTACCTGACTGGTAATGATCTGATGTCTGTCCTGATTAATTTTACACAAGTAGTTTACACAGGTAGGGTTTACCTGACTGATAATGATCTGGTGTTTGTCCTGATTAAGTTTACACAGGTAGGGTTTACCTGACGGATAATGATCTGATGTCTGTCCTGATTAATTTTACACAAGTAGTTTACACAGGTAGGGTTAACCTGACTGATAATGATCTGGTGTTTGTCCTGATTAAGTTTACACAGGTAGTTTACACAGGTAGGGTTAACCTAACTGATAATGATCTGGTGTCTGCCCTGATTAAGTTTACACAGGTAGTTTATTGAGGTAGGGTTTACCTGACTGATAATGATCTGGTGTCTGCCCTGATTAAGTTTACACAGGTAGTTTACTGAGGTAGGGTTTACCTGACTGATAATGATCTAGTGTCTGTCCTAATTAAGTTTACACAGGTAGTTTACTCATGTAGGGTTTACCTGACTGATAATGATCTGGTGTCTGCCCTGAATAATTTTACACAGGTAGTTTACTCAGGTAGGTTTTACCTGACTGATAATGATCTGGTGTCTGTCCTGATTAAGTTTACACAGGTAGTTTACTCATGTAGGTTTTACCTGACTGATAATGATCTGGTGTCTGTGTTGATTAAGTTTACACAAGTAGTTTACACAGGTAGGGTTTACCTGACTGATAATGATCTGGTGTCTGTCCTGTCTAAGTTTACATAGTTAGTTTACACAGGTAGGGTTTATCTGACTGATAATGATCTGGTGTCTGTCCTGATTAAGTTTACACAAGTAGTTTACACAGGTAGGGTTTACCTGACTGATAATGATCTGGTGACTGCCCTGATTAAGTTTACTCAGGTAGTTTACACAGGTAGGGTTTATCTGACTGATAATGATCTGGTGTCTGCCCTGATTAAGTTTACACAGGTAGTTTATTGAGGTAGGGTTTACCTGACTGATAATGATCTGGTGTCTGCCCTGATTAAGTTTACACAGGTAGTTTACTGAGGTAGGGTTTACCTGACTGATAATGATCTAGTGTCTGTCCTGATTAAGTTTACACAGGTAGTTTACTCATGTAGGGTTTACCTGACTGATAATGATCTGGTGTCTGCCCTGATTAATTTTACACAGGTAGTTTACTCAGGTAGGCTTTACCTGACTGATAATGATCTGGTGTCTGTCCTGATTAAGTTTACACAGGTAGTTTACTCATGTAGGTTTTACCTGACTGATAATGATCTGGTGTCTGTGTTGATTAAGTTTACACAAGTAGTTTACACAGGTAGGGTTTACCTGACTGATAATGATCTGGTGTCTGTCCCAGTGTGTGCCAAACTTCGTCGGACCGTCGGACAAGTCCGATAAAATTACAGCTGGTCCGATAAAAAATCAGATTTTTCCAAACTGTATGTCCGGTAACCAGTTCGGAAAATAGAGAGCGCCAAAAATTCGGATTTATAGTTCTGATCCAATTCGAATTTTATTATTGACATCCGACTTCCGTTATTACAAAAATGTACGTTCCAGGAGCTATTCCAGGGAAACCAATAAAACGGAAAGCAACAGGAGGCGCAAATTATGAAGAAAACGTGAAAGAAAATTTAAGCAGCATTGGATGGAGGGGCGACCATGGTTGCAATTTGACGAGGAGAAATGTGTCATGAAATGCACACACTGCTTTGAATTTTACGGGTCGGGAGGCGCAGCACACAATAATAATTTAAAAGGCCAGAATACATTTATTTGTACTTCCATAAATAAATGTATTCTGACCTTTTAAATTATTATTGTGTGCTACGCCTCCCTAACTCGACCCGACCCGACTCGTTTCTCCTTGTCAAATTGCAACCATGGTCGCCCCTCCATCCAATGTTTCTTAAATTTTCTTTCAAATTTTCTTCATAATTTGTGCCTGTAGCTTTCCGTTTTAAAGGAGAAAATAAGTTAATATTTACAAAACCGAATAATTGTTTTCTTTTTATTGAAGAATTTTTGGTCCAGTAAAAAACTTTACGGTCTGGTAAAGTTTCTAGGTTTTTCAGACCGAATGTCCATTAATCATTTTGAAAGTTTGGCACACACTGCTGTCCTGATTAAGTTTACATAGTTAGTTTACACAGGTAGGGTTTACCTGACTGATAATGATCTGGTGTCTGCCCTGATTAATTTTACTCAGGTAGTTTACTCAGGTAGGTTTTACCTGACTGATAATGATCTGGTGTCTGTCCTGATTAAGTTTACACAGGTAGTTTACTCAGGTAGGTTTTACCTGACTGATAATGATCTGGTGTCTGTCCTGATTAAGTTTACACAGGTAGGGATTACCTGACTGATAATGATCTGGTGTCTGTCCTGATTAAGTTTACACAAGTAGTTTACACAGGTAGGGTTTACCTGACTGATAATGAGCTGGTGTCTGTCCTGATTAAGTTTACATAGTTAGTTTACACAGGTAGGGTTTACCTGACTGATAATGATCTGGTGTCTGCCCTGATTAATTTTACACTGGTAGTTTACTCAGGTGGGTTTTACCTGACTAATAATGATCTGGTGTCTGTCCTGATTAAGTTTACACAGGTAGTTTACTCAGGTAGGTTTTACCTGACTGATAATGATCTGGTGTCTGTCCTGATTAAGTTTACACAGGTAGGGTTTACCTGACTGATAATGATCTGGTGTTTGCCCTGATTAATTTTACACAGGTAGTTTACTCAGGTAGGTTTTACCTGACTGATAATGATCTGGTGTCTGTGTTGATTAAGGTTACACAAGTAGTTTACACAGGTAGGGTTTATCTGACTGATAATGATCTGGTGTCTGCCCTGATTAAGTTTACATGGAAGTTTACTCAGGTAGGGTTTACCTGACTGATAATGATCTGGTGTCTGTATTGATAAAGTTTACACAGGTAGTTTACACAGGTAGGGTTTACCTGACTGATAATGATCTGGTATCTGTCCTGTCTATAAAGGCTGCTCAAGGGAACCAGTAAAAGTGGCCTTTATGGACAGGTGGCCTTTGTATACAGGTTCAAATAATATTAATAAAGAATAATTGGGATACATTTCTACTGGCCTTTATAAGCAGGTGGTCCTTATATAGAGGTGGCCTTTAGGGCAGGTTTAACTGTATTTATAATACAGACTTAAATCATTTAAATATAAACTTCATGTTTCCAGACCTTACCTTTATTTTGGGGTTACCTTAAAGAAATAGTTGAGCGGTCTATACCACACTGGTTCATTTAGTGGCCTTTATATCCATACAACACACTTACTGATCACAGCCCCTTTCAGAAACTAGGTTCATGTCCCCACTTGGGAGAAATTCTAGCACAAGAAAGTTTGTCAGTTCATTTGCTGAAGATCAGTACTTTGATTTCTCTAGGCCCTCTGGTTTCCTCCACTATTCCTGAGCTGACTGCCTTGATACAAGTGAAAGAATTTTGACGAGTCATGAAACTTCCTTACTTCACTTTACTCCTTACAAAAATATCACATAAATCTTGAAGACAAAAAGTAGTTCACCATGACCAAACTGATATTTATATGATATTGAAATGTCAGTCAGGCTGGCAGGCTGGATGTGTTATAGACAGGGATAGAATTATATAAGACTGTGTGATATCCTGGCCTTTGAAATAAGACTTTGGTTTTATATCTTTAGAATATTAATACATGTGGGAGGGGGAAATGACAAGAAAATATTAGACAAAATACTTAGCTAATTATTTTGTGAAGAAGGTGGGAGGGTGATCTGACCATAAAATAACAAGCTGATTGTGATGTGAAAAAGGTCGGAAGGGGGAGGGGGGGGGTTCTGACTAGACTAGACTAGTCATGATGTGAATATGGAAGGGGTGACCTGACAAGAACACTTATGTATGGTGTGAAATTGGTGTTTGGATACAGGCTTGATTTGCAGACAATTTAGACTTAACAAGTAGTGTAGGACGGTCATTCACAATCTGATGGCAGAGTGTTAATATACATAGTGGAGTTTCAGTAATGTATATTACAGTCAAACCTGCCTTAAAGGCCACCTCTATATAAGGCCCACCTGCTTATAAAGGCCAGTAGAATTGTATCCTACTTATTCTTTATTAATATTATTTGACCTGTATATAAAGGTCACCTGTCCATAAAGGCTACTTCTATTGATTCCCTTGGGCGGCATTTATAGACAGGTTTGACTGTAGGTAAAAGTAGTGTATTTCCTATGTGTATAATCACGCTAGTTTACGCTGTTTTCACTGCGTTAGCTCAGTTGGTAGAGTGCTCGCTCCGTAAGTGGGAGGTCGTGGGTTCGATCCCCGGCCAGGTCTGACCCAAGACTTGAAAGTGGGTAGTGACTGTTCTTTCGCCAAGCACTTGGCATTACGAAATGAAAGTCATGGTTCTTTCGAATGGGACGCTAAAGAACCCTGTGTATAATGTCATCAGCGCAACACACAGGCAGAATTTCTGCACCTTCGCCTATTGCTGACGGCATCTCAATATAAGTGAAATATTCTTGACTGGGATGTTAAACACCATTACTTAACTCAACTCATTATAATGACCATAACATTACAATAGACTCGCTGTATACTTTGTCATCAGATCATGAACAGCCCTAACAAGTGTCTTTAGTTGGTGTTTGAAAACAGGTTTGACTGTTTTATATGTACAACACTATAGCATTGTTGACACTGGTTATCATGAAGCCTGTCCTTGGCAATCTAATCAGTTAGTATGATGCCTGTATTGTCTTGAATCTCAGGAGCTTCAAATAAATAGAAAAAGACTACTTTAATGAAGATTTTATGAGTTTACAATTTTAGAATGAGCTTTAGATGCTTGGAATAAAATTGACAGTTTTGAGCATTTAAGTTAGCCATGCAGCGAAATGTAATTTACAGATTGTGTTTATGCATCGACTATTGAACAAGTTTTTGTTGACAAAATAATTAAATTGGTAATGTTGTGTAGAAATTGATTTAGTTAACGTGTTCAGTGGTACTAAGAGAAAGAATCGATTTGGCTGTCTTTTTATCATAGCCATCCATCTTAACTTTGTATTGGTTCTAAAGATTTTCAGCAACAGATGAATTTATTCACAGTTGTCACATGACATGCAAGAACATTTTTTATTTAAACATTGCATGGCTAGGTTAATAGATTAGATAGAAAATTATTCACAGCTATCACTTCGCAATAATGCTCCAGTATTAAAGCAAATTTTTTATTGAATCGTTGATTATACTAAAAGTTAACATATTGATTGAAGGTAGATTTATATGTTATTAAGTTGTTGAATCAAAGAAAATCGATGATAATTAATAACGAGTATGGTTATTGAAGGTTGTGGGGTTGTGTATGAAGGTTATTGCATCGTGTGTGAAAGGTACGGCACTTTGTATGAAGGCTGTGGTGCCATGCATGAAGGTCGTGGCACTGTGTATTAAGGTTGTGGCATCTTGTATGAAGGTTGTGCTGTCTTGTATTTTATAAAAACATGTAATCACCTGAAGTATTTTTATTATTGATGTATTCATTACATTGTAAAGGTTGTGGCACTGTGTATTAAGGTTGTGGTGCCATGAATGAAGTTTGCAGCGACGTGTATTAAGGTTGTGAGACTGTTTGAAGGTTATGGTGTCGTGTATGAAGGTTGCGCCGTCTTGTATTTTATAACCAACATGTAATCACCTGAAGTATTTTTATTATTGATGAATTCATTACATTGTATTGGTTGATTGTTTGATCAATTATTCCTCGTTGGTATTCGTTAACCAGACAGTACAACTAAGACAGCGATACATGGTAAGCCTTTCCACTAAGGCTCGCCACGAGTTGTCATGATGAATATTGACTTATCGAACTAGATAATATGTCTCTGGGTAAACAAAACAGAGGACATGCATATTAACCCACATGTTTAGCAAATGAAGTTATGAAAAAAAAATATTTTCAGATTATATAAGATTGTAAAAAAAATCCTGAATTTTATTAGATTGCTTATCTCTATGTAAATATTTAAAGTCAAGTATTGTTTTTGCAATTAGGACTTGAACCCACACATATCAAGTACCACTGTGGTAGCTCATTTGGAAGAGTGCTCGTTTCGTAAGTGGAAGGTCGTGGGTTCAAACCCTGTCAGGGTCTGACCCAAGACTTTAAAATGGGTTGTGACTGGTTTTTTGCCAATCACTCGGCATATGAAATGAAAGTCACGGTTCTTTCGGATGGGAACTTAAAATAAACAAGGTCTTGTGTCTTGGTAGGCTTGGCCTGATAAAGCTCGCTGCTGTATAATGCTATCAGTGCAACACACAGGCAAAATTTCTGCACCTTCGCCTATAGCTGGTGACGTCTCAATGTGAGTGAAATATTCTTGACAGGATGTAAAACACCATTACTCAACTCAACTCAACTCATCAAGTTATGAAAACAATGTAGAAGACAAAACAACATTATAAAAAATGAATTTTAAACAACATTATAAAAAATGAATTTTATAAAATTGCTAATTGCTATATAAATCTGTTAAGTCAAATACATTTTCTTTGTTAATAGAGCTTGAAATTAAAACCTTCATTAATATGACTGCTGCAAAGCATGACCTGCAATCTTATTAGTTGACAGAAGCATGGCCAAAAACCCATAGTCTACAAAATACACATTGTACATATAAATAGTCTATTTGATAAATTCTGTTTGCAAATTGGTCCTAGTTAAAGGCAGGGATGCAAAATTATGTTTTGTAATGAAAGATCAAGGACCTCTTGACTTTATATTTTGCCAGGTCCTACATAAATTTTAAAAGTCCAAAATCAACATTGAAAGGTCCATGTGCAATAATGTTATCATATAGAAAGATCAGTATTATCCTGGTAAAAAGTGTATACAAAGCCTTATTGTAATTAATATGGTTTGATTGGGTTGGTACAATTGATGCAATTTTATCTTGAAAAATAATAAAGACTTCTACAATTTTATCTTTGTAGTCTGATGGTGGTCATGCTATCTCACCAGCTCCACTCTCACCAAACATACGTAGATCACAAGATGGAGATTTCCCGCTTGGACTTCATTGTGGAATGCGGCGACTACACAGGACACTGTCAGAGGACATTAGACACAGGCGGAGAGAAAGTTTACCCAGTACTCCTACAAGTGTTCCTGCTAATTTACATGTGTCTGGTTCTGCTGGTCATCTTGGATCGTCTGGACATTACGGGTCATCTGTTCTTGGTCATAGTAAGTATAATTGTCAAGTCAAAAGTCCAATGTGATTTGGAATTTGCAGAAGTAGAGTATCAGGTGATTTACTTGCATAAAAATACAAACATTGTTTTAGAAATTACTTTGAAATGAAGAAGCAAATGTAAATTATTTTACAAAATGCCCTTAAATAGTCTTGAACATCTTAAGTTTAAATTTCTCTCTACATGCTGTCTCTATGGTAATTCAGCTGTCCTTTATTTTACTTCCTGTTCTAAAGGTTTAAGATGTTAGCACTTGTCGTTATTCCATGCTAAGTAAGGGGTCTTTTAAATACAAGATACAGGTATATTTGTGTTAATAGGCCAGCTCGTTAACACATATAACACCTTGTGTAAAGCCACATCCATCTCGTTAACACATATAACACCTTGTGTAAAGCCACATCTCAAAACCTTTATACCCCCCTTCCAAGTGTGACTTCTTCACGACACTAAAACACACGCACACACACACACACACACACAGGCATGCATGCATGCACACATGCACATACACACATTAAAACACACACACTAAAACACATATGGTACGTTATATTTTTTCCATCCGTCAATCTGTCCTTAAATGAGTTTTCTCAGTAATATTTATAAAGTCCTTGACAGAGTTTGACTGTTTTGTCAGTTTTCGTATGTGATAATTAACCTGCAAGCAGGGGTTCAAATTAATGTCAGCAAATATCAACATGTTTATTTTGACCATTGGCAATTCCAGCAACTAAACTGTAGGCAAACACCATTGACCTGTCAACTTGACCTTTAATTTAAGTTCTTACTATGAACAAGTGCACATAGATATGCCATTATTTATAAGGATCACAAGTACATAATGGGAATTGCTATTACTATTTAAGAGGAAACACCTGTATTGTGTATGTATCAACAGCGAACCCTAACTACCAGGTATATATTGGGTGAATCCTCTTGCATGAATATTCCTTATAAAAGGTCAAGTGGACAGGTCAATGTTGTTTGACTATACAGTACAGGCAGAACTTGTCCTTGTTTGTCAGGCAGAAAAGGTCAGTGTTTAACTATACAGTGCAGTACCAAAACATGTCCAGTTTTTGGTGTAGGAATTTGGCAATGATACAAACTCTCTTGTATCTAGTACGTGTACATGATGGTGAATCATACAAGTACATGTAGTTGTATGATTCTCCTGTATCAGGAGTGGCTTTATTGGAAGATGACCACTGGTCACACATGTTATTGAAATGTCTTAGTAAAAACAATAGATTGGAGTTGTCATATGGTACAAGGATTAACTCCATTATTAATACAGATAGTAGTGTTGTATTAGTAATCAATCAAACACAATCATGCTGGTCCATGTCCAAATCACAATGCCAAAGAAAAGTAAAAACAAACATACAGATACAATGACCAAATAACTATCCCAAAAGTTAAAAACAAACAAACATAACAATTCTTGTCCAAATAACAAATAACAATCCCAGTCAAAAACAAACATAACAATTTATGTCCAAATTACAATGCCAAAGAAAAGTAAAAACAAAGGTACAGATACAATGTCCAAATAACAATCCCAAAGTCAAAAACAAATATACCAATTTATGTCCAAATAACAATCCTAAAGTCAAAATAAAACTTTGAAAATGGCAAATTTAGTAAAATATGTTAATTCTACTAGGGAAGTGAGACTGGGTTCCCCAGAAGATTACGCAGTATAGTATTTATTCTTTCTGAATCTATCCCTAATTTTTAAATGAGAAGCAACAGTTAGATAAACCTTATTGCATATGATGACAGTGACAGTTGGTTAAACCTTATTGTATATGATGACAGTGACAGTGGGTTGAACCTTATTGCATATGATGTCAGATGACAGTGACAGTGGGTTGAACCTTATTGCATATGATGTCAGATGACAGTGACAGTGGGTTGAACCTTATTGCATATGATGTCAGATGACAGTGACAATGGGTTGAACCTTATTGCATATGATGTCAGATGACAGTAACAATGGGTTGAACCTTATTTCATGTGATGTCAGATGACAATGGGTTGAACCTTATTGCATATGATGTCAGATGACAGTGACAGTGGGTTGAACCTTATTTCATATGATGTCAGATGACAGTGACAGTGGGTTGAACCTTATTTCATATGATGTCAGATGACAGTGACAGTAGGTTGAACCTTATTTAATATGATGTCAGATGACAGTGACAGTGGGTTGAACCTTATTTTATATGATGTCAGATGACAGTGACAGTAGGTTGAACCTTATTTTATATGATGTCGGATGACAGTAATAGTGGGTTGAACCTTATTTTATATGATGTCAGATGACAGTGACAGTAAGTTGAACCTTATTTTATATGATGTCAGATGACAGTGACAGTAAGTTGAACCTTATTTTATATGATGTCAGATGACAGTGACAGTAAGTTGAACCTTATTTTATATGATGTCAGATGACAGTGACAGTAAGTTGAACCTTATTTTAATGATGTCAGATGACAGTGACAGTAAGTTGAACCTTATTTTATATGATGTCAGATGACAGTGACAGTAGGTTGAACCTTATTGCATATGATGTCAGATGACAGTGACAGTGAGTTGAACCTTATTGCATATGATGTCAGATGACAGTGACAGTGGGTTGAACCTTATTTTATATGATGTCAGATGACAGTGACAGTGGGTTGAACCTTATTTTATATGATGTCAGATGACAGTGATAGTGGGTTGAACCTTATTTTATATGATGTCAGATGACAGTGACAGTAGGTTGAACCTTATTGCATATGATGTCAGATGACAGTGACAGTGGGTTGAACCTTATTTTATATGATGTCAGATGACAGTGATAGTGGGTTGAACCTTATTTTATATGATGTCAGATGACAGTGATAGTGGGTTGAACCTTATTTTATATGATGTCAGATGACAGTGACAGTGGGTTGAACCTTATTTTATGATGTCAGATGACAGTGATAGTGGGTTGAACCTTATTTTATATGATGTCAGATGACAGTGACAGTGGGTTGAACCTTATTTTATATGATGTCAGATGACAGTGACAGTGGGTTGAACCTTATTTTATATGATGTCAGATGACAGTGACAGTAGGTTGAACCTTATTGCATATGATGTCAGATGACAGTGACAGTGGGTTGAACCTTATTTTATATGATGTCAGATGACAGTGATAGTGGGTTGAACCTTATTTTATATGATGTCAGATGACAGTGATAGTGGGTTGAACCTTATTTTATATGATGTCAGATGACAGTGACAGTGGGTTGAACCTTATTTTATATGATGTCAGATGACAGTGATAGTGGGTTGAACCTTATTTTATATGATGTCAGATGACAGTGATAGTGGGTTGAACCTTATTTTATATGATGTCAGATGACAGTGACAGTGGGTTGAACCTTATTTTATATGATGTCAGATGACAGTGACAGTGGGTTGAACCTTATTTTATATGATGTCAGATGACAGTGACAGTGGGTTGAACCTAATTGTATATGTTAGCAATCCCAGTATGTTTGTATGACATTGTTGTTGCACACTGACTGTTCTGAGTTCACTAGGGTGATGTACACAGCTGCATTTAACAGGAAATTGTTTAAATGAATGAATTAAATCCGTTTATTGACCAGGAATTTTGAACAGCAAAACAAGATGTTGTCATGGCAACAATAATACATGTACTATTATGTAGCAGAAATTTGTTAGAGGCAGACAACAAAATAATTTTGTTTTTTACAGATCAAAAACCTTGTAAATTAAATTTATGGTTATATCAAAGCGTTTTCATATTTCTGGAATAACTAAGAATTTTGTCAGTGTCAGGATAATGGATAACATTGTGTATCTGTCAGTTGCTCTTCCAAATAATCAATAATTTTAAGAAACATCATTTTAAAACCTAAATGATAACTTACAGTATTTCTACATGTCAAGAAATATGAGTTATAATTAAGTTAAATAAAGAAGCCTTCATAGTGACAATATAAGACCTTTAGCAATAGATTTTTCCTTTTCTAAAAAAAAATACATATAATTTAAAAGAAAAAACACCAGTACAGTGGAACCTGCCATAAAAGCCACCTCTATATAAGGGACACCTGCTTTTAAAGGCCAGTAAAATTTTATCCCAATTGCTGTTTATTCATGTTATTTAAACACGTATATAGGGACACCTGTCCATAAAGATCACTTTCAATGGTTCCCTTGGGTGGCCTTTATAGACGAGTTTGACTGTACAGTGTACATGCATATTCATATTTATATTATGCTTTTTTGCCTCGAAGAATGCTTGGTAGGAATGTTTTTTAAAAATTGGTGGTTTACTCTTGGTGTTCTGACTAACACCACCATTTTAGAACTATTGATTTTGACTGGAATGTATAATGTAATTCTACCCAAATTAATCTTAAATTTCAAATTGAAGCTCGTCTATAACAAGAGAATTAAGAGAAAAAGCCAGATTGAAAAGAATTTTACAAGTGATATGATAATGTCGCAATTCAATCTCGACCAAATTGTTAAGTTGTCATGAAGTTCAGCTTATGTTGCCCCAAAAAACTCCTGAATCCATAGAAATAATGACATCATTACGTCAAAATGTTTGTAAAAGCAGTGTTTTGCTGCTAAAATGTTGTTAATTACCTTGGTTATTAAATGATTTGGTTCGTTCTATGTGAAATTCTTCTCATTGTAACTTAGAAACTAAACTGAACATTACAGTCAAACCTGTCTATAAAGGCCACCCAAAGGAACCAGTAAAAGTGGTCTTTATTGGCAGGTGGCCTTTATATACAGGTTAATATAATATGAATAAAGAACAATAGGGATATAATTCTACTGGCCTTAATAAGCAGGTGACCCTTATATAGAGGTGGCCTTTAAGGCAGGTTGGACTGTACTTACAAAATCTGGCGACAAGTAACAAAAATCATATGAAGTAAAAAGATGGACACTTACAGTCCAGTAAATTAAAATTCTTTCAAGTTCTGTTGATCAGTAGTTTATAAAGATTTAATGATGCCCAGAGGTGTTGGATAAAGTGTTCTAATAGGGACCTTTATATATCTAATTACTCAGCATTTCTTAAAAATAAATATCCTTAAATATTTAATTAAATTTAAGCTATTTGTCTTCACACCATTCAACAACCACCAGCTGACCAGACAGACTGGAGGAGGGTGTAGGATGTCTTTGTCATGGAGCTGTAACATTTGAACAGTATATTTCATGTATATCTTGGAAGATTTTAGTCAAATAACTGCTTGGTATTGTTCAGATCATTCATATTGGAGTTTTGTCACTTTCCTCTCTATGTATATGTTATCATTAACAATCCACAGGTACAAACCTGTATTCTGAGACGGATAATACAGTTGGTTACATATGCACATTTGGAATAAATTTTCGGAATATAATTCGGAATCTAGTTGTGTTTTATATTGGTTGATCCTATGACAAAAACAGTCAAATTGTTTTACAAGTCGTCATATATTGCAGCAAGTTATTAATCAAATTTTGTTTTTATAACTTAGGAGAATGTATATTTAAATGATGACATGTTTGAAAACATTTTAGACGTTTTGACAATTGATTTATATAACAAAATTGTTCTGCATCCATCATTGACGCAATCATTATAAGTTATACTGGCTGATTACACAGACCCGTGTATCCTCTGACTGACATCAGACTCCGCCGGGTACATACATCTTCTTTGACAGGGTACAATGGGTCATATAGCCTGGTCAAAAGCCTTTATAACACATTTGCCACCTTCCAAAGTGACACTGATTTGACCTATTTGACTTCCATATCATATTCTGTCTGACTTGTGAATCTTGTTGACATGTTTTACAAAGGTTTTAACACCTTGATCTAAGAGTTGGTATCACAATATTGTAAAACATTGCCCATGTTTCTATACCATTGAAGAATATAGCTCCATGTACCCTGGCAAGTTAACCAATTGACATCGCCGACCACGCACAATGTTCCACACTGGCCGCCATCACAGTACCAAAGCAGCGTCATGGCAACTAATGACGTACTAGTGTCAGTGACGTCATTAATGGCGCTATTCAGGCCAAGTTTTCATTCTTTTTTGCGTGTAAACCAAGCATCCGGTCATTTGACAGAACATTGTGGGCGTGGTCGGCGATAAGTGAATTGCTTTGTGTGAAATGTTTTGAAGGGTGACAAAGATTGATATACTGTTATGATATTTAATTAATTTATTTCTGATAATTATATTGATGATGTTTTATCTGTTTGATTTTCAGCTGTTAATGCCCTGATAGAACCCACAAATCTTCTGAGAATGAGGAACACCAACCTGGGACAGTCAGCACCCTCCCTAACAGCTGGACTGGTAAGTAATATACTACCTACAGATAGAATTAAATCTAGAAAGTTGATTTTTGGACATCATAACAACGTGGCAACAAGCGAAGTGGCAAAAATCTTTACGGTAGGTTCTTTATAATGAGGTTGCACTGTTTTTCAAGTGCAAAATAAACTTGATTGGAATTGGACTTATCATATTGGAAGTTGATAAGGTAAAAAAATAAGCTGTCGATTCTCAGCCTAGTGGATCATTTTGCAAATGATGGTTAAGGGGTCACCAGCACTTATTATGAATGTCAAGAAGCCACCAAAAATTGCTCTTTTAATTTGAAATGTTGTCTGCCACTGGGGCATGTGAAATGACTTGTGGTGGATGGTTGCTTTGAATGAAGTTATACGCCCCATTCAAGAATATTTAGTTACATTGAGATAGCCTGTTCAGAAATGGTAATGCAAGCCAGTGAATAAACATTTTATAAGCAAACTGACAAACTTCTTTACACTAGCATGGGTGTGATTTGAACCATTGTAGTGAGATGCACTATGATCTAGAAGCCAATACTTTAGATATACAAATCTACAGACTTAAGGTAAACTGTTTCCATGCTGGTTGTACTTTTATCACAGTTTAAATTTGTTTAATACTCTGTTTATGAATAAACACTGAATGGCCATGACAGAAAACTTTCTACTAATAAAATAAAACGTGACAGTACTTGGACCTGTGTCATAACATGGTTACATTGTGTTAAGTTCTGAAGTTTGAGTACATAGTGTTACTTTGCAGATGTGCAGAATATTTTATGATGAAACAGATTTTGTGGCAGGGAATATTTTAATGTAATTAGGATAAGGCAATGCATTGTATTGTAGATTATTTTTATGCTGCAAATGTTTATACATTTAGTGTATGGCTGTCCATATCTTTAATTCATAATTAAACAATTCATATACAAATTAAAGAGATTTTATAAGTATTGTCTCCCCTTATACCATAAATAATTTTATTGTGTAAGTGAATGTGAATAAATTTACTTTTTAGTTTGAAAACAAATCATGAGCTTTACTCCAAATGTAGAACATGGCATGTTTATGAGAACTATATGGAAATTATTAATTGAAGGGTCAATGCAAATCTTTAAAAAATATCATGAAAATTGATATAGACTTATTACTGTTATAGGTTGTCCACAATCTGATAGCAGAGTGTTTATAAACATGGACATCCTTGTTTAAATAATGCATATAAGTTGAAGTTGTTTATCACCACTGTATGTTTATTCATTGCAATTACCTTGATATTAATATAGACTCCCTGTGGTCGACCTATATGTTGAGGTTTTTGCTTTGGGATAAGGGGAATAACTCTTGTAAATATTATGAAAATCTTACAGTACAATGCATTCATTTTAAGTCCCACACACTAGAAGGCATTACTGAACATCTAAAAACTTGATTGTCTTCTAAATGATATATGTTATTGTAATAGACAAAAAGTATACAAACTGTATGTGCTAGCCTTTAAAACAGATAAATAGATTTTACTTTTGTCTTGTTTGTAGACATTTATAGAAGATATTTTCAGACCCTTTGCCATACTGATGAGATGGTTAGGAATCATCATGGTTTAAGGATGTGTCATGAACTTGAATCAATGTCATATTTGGAAAACAAAAATATATAAAGATATAAAAAAAGCATACCTATTAAGATATATACATTTAAGAGATCACATATTTACTATAATGGACTTCTATTTTCACTATTTAAATTTATTTTAAAGCTCTTGAAATGTTGATTTTTAGACTTTAACTGCTTTTGAATTAAATGTTAGTTAAGTTTTGCTAACTATTTTTGATTTTCAGTTTAAGCATATATTTAAATTTTGTATTAATTTTATCATTTTGTTTGTATTTTACAGAAGGACCTATCATTTCACAGAAGAGGCAGGTTAGTACTATTACATTATATTACATATATATTTATACACACAAACACATATACAGTAAACCTTGTTTATGAAGACCACCCACAGGACCCAAGAATTATCAGCTTTATAGACATATTTAGGTTTCACCAAATGCACATGTATCAAATGATTGTGAGAATATAGTCCTTTTAAAAGTATTTTTTCACAAATTTGTTAAAATAGCATGACATACATTTTGAAAAAAAAGAATAAATCAGAAATTAGTAGCCAGTACCATTTATTATTACCAAGAATGGGAGCATAGCATATGCATACATCCCAGTACATTTGCATAACTATACATATATATATATAAACTCAATTTCCATTTTACCCACAAAAGTACTTTCATTTTAGTTAATACAGCATTATCTTAGCATTCTTGGCACACGATATATATACCGGGTATATATACTGTAGCTAATACATATTCTGGCACAAGTGTTTGCAAGTCCCTCCAAGAAATGTTATAACATTCCCAGTTAAAAGCTTCTGAAAGCAAGCCTACACTGTTTTAATTAACTTTAAAATAACAGAAAATGTTGTGTGAATTATAATCATAATAATGTATTTTTCTGGGAGGTGTAAATGGTTAGTGCGAGACATGATATATTTCATCCTGGGGTGGTAGGAAGTAACTGTCAGGAAGTTCAATGTTTTATTGTTGTCTTGGCAGCATCATATGTGATAAAATCAAACAGCAGGTGCTCTTATATAAAATTGACAAAACTTCCATTATTGACATAAAGACTGCAGAACAATTCCTAAATTTTCTGTTCATATACCCCTGCAAACAAACTTTAGGGGGTATATAGTAACCACTCTGTTTGTCTAGCCAACTGTCTCTGGCATCTGGCAGTTTGTCTCAATATTGTGTCGGCTCCATATCTCTCATCCATATTTGGATTTGGATCACACTTGCCACAAATGTAAACAATGTGAGACAAGGGGTCACATACAAAATTTAGGTGCATGGGTCAAGGTCACAATGTCAAATTTTAGAAAGAACAACTTCGCATTGTTTAGGACAGTTACTCTCAAGAGATTGTTCTAGTTTTATTTGCCCAAGTATATCAAGTTTAGAATGTACCATGTAGGTAATGAGATATTTTACCTCTGTTTTGCAGTAGTAGATCACGAAAGTCACTTGTTGGTGTTAACACATCTCCCATACTGCCACCTAGATGTCCATCGCCACAGTTACCGGGTAAGTTTATACACTTTATGAAAATTTATACTCCATCAATAGTCTATAGAGACTGGTAGGTAAAGGTCAAGGTCATTTTTACTTATACAAAAACCATAAGAATTTCTAATTTATGGATTGCTGTAAGACTTGAGACATTTAAGTCACTTCACTTTAGCCAATGGGTTATTGTTTGTTACTAATATTGCTGTTTATACCCTTGCAAATGAAGTTTAGGGGATATTTAGGAATCATCCTGTCCATCTATCCGTCTGGTTGTTCGTCCCAATTTCCTGTCCGCTCCATATCTTCCATGTCTACAGATGGATTTTAGTCTAACTTGGCAGAAATGTAAACCAACATGAGAGGATGTGTCACATACTGACTTCAGATACATAGGTCAAGGAATAAAAGCCAAACCTATGCAGGAGTATAAATCAGGTTCACAGACAGTTTTAGTTTGTTTATTATATGTTTAGTTTGATTTGCATGTCATTTAACATTCATAATAGATATAAATGCATTTCAAAATCGATTTCTAATGTGTAACTGATTTATGGCTCACGAAGATAAACCAGGATTTTGCATCATATTTTTTTTGAAAACTGAGTTTATATTATTATCCTAGTCAGCTTGTTATTATTTTAGTTAGATGAATGACGTCAATTACTTTTATTATTTATGGATTGTCTTAATCTTTATCTGAACACGGAAGCCATAGACAATCAGGACATGCAAGGATTTCTGATCAGGATAGAATTATGTATTAATTAATAATGCTTGTTTATCTGCAAATACGAATGTAAAAATCTAGGTGGAGAATATGGGATGAGAAAGTTATTTGGTCCTTAAATAAACAGATGCTACATCAGAATATTTGATCAGAAGTAGTCTAAAAGTCAGTTAAACTGCATATATGAACTGATGGCTTTCAAACATCAGTTAATCTGCTCATCCCTCATCACAATTGTACATGGAATATATAGGATGAGAAAGTTATTTTAGCCCCAAAATAAATAGTACACAACGAGGATCCTACATGTATATGTTTGATTGGTAGTATTCTGAAAATCAATTAATCTACAGCTCTCATCACAGTTTTAGATTCAGAATATGGTATATGATTAGAAAACTAATTTGCCCCAAAATAAACTGTAAAATTATCACTAAAATAAACTGTAAAATTATCACTAAAATAAACTGTAAAATTATCACTAAAATAATTTATTTTATCAAAGATTCGGACAAACATATAAGATTGATAAAATTGCCTTGTCCCAAAAAGTAACCAGTCTCAAATTGTGGGACTTATTATTAATTCTTCCACTGCCAGGTAGTAAATCCCAGACTACAAAGTCTGATGTTGGTACTACTTTATAGGCAATGTCTGTTACTGGTACTACTTTAGACAGACTTAATGATGACCACCGGGGAATGATGAAATCCGTGCTGCGTATTAGAGACAGCAAATCAATAGTCATATAAATGATTTATTGCCAGTGTATCCGGGATTTTCCCCTAATACAGCTGTAGTAAATGAATAATGTTCTGTAACAAAATAAAGTCTCCTGATGAATCTTGGCGTTAAATCACACACAAAACCATTCCTTAATATTTGCGATGTTGTTGTAGATTATTTGAACTATATTTGTTTTCCGGATCAAGAATTTTTTTACTCCTCTGTACATTGGCCAACAGGACAAATGTAGATGCTTAACTTTGTCAATCTGCAGATTTTCCCCTCTAATTGGAACACAAACATTTCTCAAGAAAACTAAAGAATATTTATGTATCTCTTTTTAAAGAGTACATTGTTAAAAAAAGGATATTACAGTCAGTGTTATGTATAGAATGTTGTAGACTTCTTTTTGTCATATTGTTTTGGAAATTGATCAGTTGTTGATTTCTTTTTGTCATATTGTTTTGGAAATTGATCAGTTGTTGATTTCTTTTTGTCATATTGTTTTGGAAATTGATCAGTTGTTGACTTCTTTTTGTCATATTGTTTTGGAAATTGATCAGTTGTTGATTTCTTTTTGTCATATTGTTTTGGAAATTGATCAGTTGTTGACTTCTTTTTGTCATATTGTTTTGGAAATTGATCAGTTGTTGATTTCTTTTTGTCATATTGTTTTGGAAATTGATCAATTTTAGACTTCTTTTTGTCATATTGTTTTGGAAATTGATCAGTTGTAGACTTCTTTTTGTCATATTGTTTTGGAAATTGATCAATTGTAGACTTCTTTTTGTCATATTGTTTTGGAAATTGATCAATTGTAGACTTCTTTTTGTCATATTGTTTTGGAAATTGATCAGTTGTAGATTTCTTTTTGTCATATTGTTTTGGAAATTGATCAGTTGTAGATTTCTTTTTGTCATATTGTTTTGGAAATTGATCAGTTGTAGACTTCTTTTTGTCATATTGTTTTGGAAATTGATCAATTGTAGACTTCTTTTTGTCATATTGTTTTGGAAATTGATCAATTGTAGACTTCTTTTTGTCATATTGTTTTGGAAATTGATCAATTGTAGACTTCTTTTTGTCATATTGTTTTGGAAATTGATCAATTGTAGACTTCTTTTTGTCATATTGTTTTGGAAATTGATCAATTGTAGACTTCTTTTTGTCATATTGTTTTGGAAATTGATCAATTGTAGACTTCTTTTTGTCATATTGTTTTGGAAATTGATCAATTGTTGACTTCTTTTTGTCATATTGTTTTGGAAATTGATCAATTGTAGACTTCTTTTTGTCATATTGTTTTGGAAATTGATCAATTGTAGATTTCTTTTTGTCATATTGTTTTGGAAATTGATCAGTTGTTGATTTCTTTTTGTCATATTGTTTTGGAAATTGATCAGTTGTTGACTTCTTTTTGTCATATTGTTTTGGAAATTGATCAGTTGTAGATTTCTTTTTGTCATATTGTTTTGGAAATTGATCAGTTGTAGATTTCTTTTTGTCATATTGTTTTGGAAATTGATCAGTTGTTGATTTCTTTTTGTCATATTGTTTTGGAAATTGATCAGTTGTTGACTTCTTTTTGTCATATTATTTTGGAAATTGATCAGTTGTAGATTTCTTTTTGTCATATTGTTTTGGAAATTGATCAGTTGTTGACTTCTTTTTGTCATATTGTTTTGGAAATTGATCAGTTGTTGATTTCTTTTTGTCATATTGTTTTGGAAATTGATCAGTTGTAGACTTCTTTTTGTCATATTGTTTTGGAAATTGATCAGTTGTTGATTTTTTTGTCATATTGTTTTGGAAATTGATCAATTGTAGACTTCTTTTTGTCATATTGTTTTGGAAATTGATCAGTTGTTGACTTCTTTTTGTCATATTGTTTTGGAAATTGATCAGTTGTAGATTTCTTTTTGTCATATTGTTTTGGAAATTGATCAGTTGTTGATTTCTTTTTGTCATATTGTTTTGGAAATTGATCAGTTGTTGATTTCTTTTTGTCATATTGTTTTGGAAATTGATCAGTTGTTGACTTCTTTTTGTCATATTGTTTTGGAAATTGATCAGTTGTAGATTTCTTTTTGTCATATTGTTTTGGAAATTGATCAGTTGTTGACTTCTTTTTGTCATATTGTTTTGGAAATTGATCAATTGTAGACTTCTTTTTGTCATATTGTTTTGGAAATTGATCAGTTGTTGACTTCTTTTTGTCATATTGTTTTGGAAATTGATCAGTTGTTGATTTCTTTTTGTCATATTGTTTTGGAAATTGATCAGTTGTTGATTTCTTTTTGTCATATTGTTTTGGAAATTGATCAGTTGTTGATTTCTTTTTGTCATATTGTTTTGGAAATTGATCAGTTGTTGATTTCTTTTTGTCATATTGTTTTGGAAATTGATCAGTTGTTGATTTCTTTTGTCATATTGTTTTGGAAATTGATCAGTTGTAGACTTCTTTTTGTCACATTGTTTTGGAAATTGATCAGTTGTTGATTTCTTTTTGTCATATTGTTTTGGAAATTGATCAATTGTAGACTTCTTTTTGTCATATTGTTTTGGAAATTGATCAGTTGTTGACTTCTTTTTGTCATATTGTTTTGGAAATTGATCAGTTGTTGATTTCTTTTTGTCATATTGTTTTGGAAATTGATCAGTTGTTGATTTCTTTTTGTCATATTGTTTTGGAAATTGATCAGTTGTTGATTTCTTTTTGTCATATTGTTTTGGAAATTGATCAGTTGTTGACTTCTTTTTGTCATATTGTTATGGAAATTGATCAGTTGTAGATTTCTTTTTGTCATATTGTTTTGGAAATTGATCAGTTGTAGACTTCTTTTTGTCGCATTGTTGTGGATTTCTTTTATTTGCATTGTTTGTTGAGGTTAATATTGTGAATTTCATATACAGTAAAACCTTGATTAATCCCATCATTTGATCAGTCAAATTTTGGTGTTTTAAAGGAGTTCAGCGATAAATCAAGGTAGGCTTGTAAAGAAAAAAAAAGCCTACCATTATGCCATAATTCTTTCATAGTGATTTTGGTGTCCCAAGTTTGTTGACTGACTATGCTTGATTCAGTGTACTTTTGACAGAAATTTTCTGTAAGCAATTTTAGACTATGTCTGTAGAAGACACACCTGCTTAAAGATTCATGTCATGTACATGTTTGTATTACATAAAATAGCTGTTTTGATAAGATTTCCTTGGGAGATTATAGGATTATTCAGCTGCTGTCTCCATAAAGATGTTGAAGACCAGGATTATAATCAACTTCATATTTTTTCTTTAAATTTAATAAACCATTTTGAAATGAGATCAGCTGCGATGATAAGGTGTATGAATCTCTCGGGAGAGATGAATATGGTGTCCTGACATTTCTTACAGTACGTTTAGTACCATTGTAATGAATATAAAACTAATTAGTGTCGTGTCTTTAACGTTAGTGACTGGCATTATATTCCAGGGCGCTATCATCTACTAGCTACTGGTATTATGTTACGGGGCGCTAATGATGTTTACAACAAATTAGACTGCCTTTGATACCTATCTTTTTATGAAGTTTTGTCATGAACTTACTTAATTGTTTATAAACAGAGTCACTTGGAAAATAAAGTCAAAAGCACTCTTAAATCTCGTGTAAAATTGTACATTGACAGTGAGATGATGAATTTGAACACTGATAGCTTGCCACTATCCAATATTTAAAATTCTTGCTGGTAATTATAGAGAGAATATATATACTCATCCAGGATTGTCTTGGATATATTTGACGTCCCATAGTTCCATGTTCCTTTTACTCAATTTTGAATACACACGTGGCAGATGTAGCTAGCTAAACAGGAGGTGCTTTGGTGGAAATCACATGTTTAACCTATGTTGCCAGTTTCAGGGGTTTTACTTTGCTTCTGGATTTTAATTTGGACATGCTTTTTCATCAGGTTCTGAATAATTAAATTCTACATATGGTGAATGTTATGTATTACGGTATAACGTTTTGTGTGCATCTACATGAATTTATGTATGCTTGGGCATTATTAAAATATGACCTACATCTGATCATAGGATAAACAAAAGTTATGATTATAATGTTACCTGTGTTGCCAAATATTATTGCATATGTTCATGTGTCTTAGTGCAAGCATTCCTGTGTTCGTGTGGGTGGACAGGTATTTTAGGTGAGCATGTGTTTGTTGGATCACATATTAATTGTAGCCTGTATTTTCCAGTATAAGTAACCTTACAAACCTGACTAAAAATTTCAGCTTTTCAAGTCTTTATTACTCAATATCACAGTTTTGACTATGAATAGAAAAAATTGGAACTTTTTTACTCGAATACAATTTTTCAAAAGAAATATATTTGCATACTGTATAGTAAGAAACATTAGCATTAGGAAACTTTCGCAGTTTTGATCTTCTAAAATATTTAAAGGCAAGAATTTTTCATGGTTCTGACCGTACAAGAAAGTGTTCCAAGGGAAATAAGAAATTTTTGGCTGAAAAGATATATTCACAGTACAAGTGTTATTGTGAAAATTGTGAATATATTTTCCTTGCTTATGTTTCTTTTTATGCAGTACATCTAAAGACTAAAATTGAGACAGTTTTCAGGTATTAAAGGGGAAAAAAATTATTCTCAACCGAACAAGATATTTAGATGAAAGGAAATTGAGAAGGCCTAAAAATTCATCAAACCAGCAACAATCAGGAGAAGTGAAATGGAATCTTACCATTGTTTACTTGCTTTATAATCAGATACAATGACCAAGAATTAACCCTGACTTGTTAGTGACAGCAGCTGTATATATGATACCTTGTAGAAAATACTTGTCCTTTAATTTGTAATGATATTCATCAAAACATGTAAATACATAGCTACCTACTAGCACTGAAAGTAGACCATTTTGAATCTTGATTCCACAGCCATATCACATGATGGCGGATAATGGTTTGGCTGAACTTTTATTTCCACTGGTCTGGAAATATAATATTTTAATGTTTGTACCACCAATGTTTAGACGGCAACTTTTGAACTTTTTACCATAGAAATTTCAATTAATTTGAGTGAAGTTTGGTATGATTAACTTTTGATTGGGTAATTATAATGGAAAATCACTGCACATCTTTAATTTCCTGAAGATACCCCTAGAGAGGAAAATGTTATGAAGACACAAGATTTTTCAGTGTGGATATTTTACACTTGTGCATACACCACCAACTTCATCTCTTCTGACGTTTGAACATGTGAAATCTCCATAACTTTCTACAGTCACTGGTTCCTTCAGAGGAGACCTTAAAAATTTATACCCCATGTCACAGTATGCGTGGCACACTTACAAATCCTCCCTGTACATTAATTACCCTGAGTACATTGCAAAGGTAAAATTTTCTGTTACTTCACCTATAGCTGGTGACATCTCGATATAAGTGAGATATTCTTGACTAGGGTGTAAAACCCCATCAAAGCAATCTGAAATGGTTACAATGATCTTAATTATCACCAGACTCATTTAGGTAAGTGAACAAACTCAAATCCATTTAAGTATGTTATAATTTCTCAAATTTAGTTGTCATAAGCACAGGTGTACAGACAGTAGATTATTACTATGTTTTAAACTAGATTTGATATTCACTGTATGTGATGTCACCTGTATGATCAGTCAGACAGGAATGTGAAGTACACTTTTGTACATTTCTATTGATTTCATTGACTAAGCTGCAGTGGACTTACAATGACTTATACAAGATTCTTAATATAACAAATAAACCTTACTGCATTTTATCATGACTCAGTAACACCTCATCTTGCGTAATCAATTATGGAGCTTTGGAGATGGAATGGTCTAAAGTGCATGTTTACAGTGCCTCACGCTGCCTTGGTTAGAATCCTGCTTGGGAAGATCCTTGTTTGAAGTGCACTTGCCAAAGCTCGGTGGTTTATCTAGGCATTTTGGTTTCCTTCACCATCACAGAACTAATTTCCTTGATACTCTATAAGAATCTTGACTGGGCATAAAACTACAAACCTGTCTTTAAAGACCAATCAAGAGAACCAGTAAAAGTGGCCTTTATGGACAGGTGGCCTTTATATACAGGTTCAAATAATAGGAATAAAGAACAATTGAGATACAATTATACTGACCTTTATAAGCAGGTGACTCTTATATAGAGGTGGCTTTTAAGGCAGGTTGGACTGTAATTTCTTTATATAAGACTGAGTTGTTTTATACATTAAACAGGAGGCCTTTATTAACAGTTGGCCCTTATATAGAGGTGGCCTTTAAGACAAAGTGGACTGTACTTTAATCAACTCCACTGGATGACACACCTCAAATTCTTTACTCGCAATTGCTTATAGTCTTGTTGTAAATTAATTGAATGACTTATGTCATCCGCTTAAATCTGTGCAAATTTTAGAAGTTAAAAAATCTAACATATACATGTACTTTTACAGAACCTTGTTTAGTTAAAAAATATAAAGACATAAATTAATTACAAATACTAAAAAATAAATTTGTTGACATGGCAAATTCCGAGGCTGCTGTGCTTACACTAAAATGAAACCAGGTCACATCAGTGCTGTAACATGACAACAATAAAAAGTGAATCCATGAAAAACAAAATATAATATCGGTGTATGTAAAGCCTTGACTCTTCTTATACAGGTGAAAAAATATCTGATTAATTTTGTCTCCCATAAAAATAAAATTAATAGGATCAGTGTCTAAAAAATCAATACGGTAATAAAAACGCAATTAAAAAAAGCGACTACAATCAATATGTGATAATAAGTTTAGGTTATGTTATGTCAAAGAAGGAATTGTATACACTTTTATTGACTGGCATCTAATCTAAATCATGTCTGAATACAACAAATTCTATTACAGCCTTGTTTAGATCAGTCAGAAGTCATTAATTTCCCACCATTATTGTAAAATCATGGATAAAGATCAAATAGCTTCCAAACGGGGAAATATATGCTGAAAAGCAATATTTGGTAAAATGATTTTTAAGATTTAGAAGCTTGGTACCAGTGTGCACCAGCATATGATGAATTTGTCATGAACCATGCTTAGTTATGTAGGTCAAAGGTCAAGGTCACAAGATTAGATCTCAAAAATTGCAATGTACATTTGTATTTTATGTCAGCTCTGTGTCTTTGAACAAGACTTGGTACAAATATGCACCAACATAACAGGAATTTGTCATGAACCATGCTTAGTTACATAGGTCAAAGGTCAAGGTCACAAAATAAGTTCTTAAAATTTTTAGATTATATTTTGTGACTGTTATGTGTCTTCTACATTTTTTGATAGATTTTAAGCAAACTTCATACAAGTTTATGTTAGGAAAAGACAATCTGTCATGAAAAGCAATTATTTCTGATGAACGTCCAATGTCATGAGATCAAATCTTAGAATTTATTTAGGTCAGAGGTCAAGATTACAAGGTTATTTTTAGATTTTTGAATTGTATTTTATAGATGCTCTATATGACCAACATTTGTTGTTAGATTTTAAAGAATGTTTGATTTGACTTTATTCCACCTTTTTCAGATTCAAATTTTGAATTTAAATAGCTGCTACATAAAGAACTATTTCCAATTAAATAATTACAAGCAGCCATCTTTTAGTTTTCGTTTAATTACTTACCACTGTAAGTTTTACTTCATGGTTTATCGAGCAATAAAACCCATGCTTTTGTCTTAGTTTGTTCATGTGCGCAGTTTGTTCATGTGCGTCACTTTAGAAGTGGAAATTGAATTAAACTGCCAAGTTCATTCCAAGGGGAGTACTATAATAAAGACGTGAACATAAAAACAAGGTTTAATACGAGAAAATTCTGGTAATATTATTGAACATTATAACGGTGGTAATGACATTTAAAAAATAAATGAATAGATCTTCTTTGGCTTTTTCTTGTAAATTATTTATTTCAAATTCTTATGTGATAGTTCCATTGTGACAAGTCATATTAACCAGAGGGGAATTTACATGATCGATGAAAATAAAAATGTGATATTTTCCAGGAATTCAGAGAAGAAGGTTTTTGTTTGAATATATATGAAATACACATTTTAACTGGTAATAACACTCTGTGGGATCAATTTATTTTAGCCAGAATGCTTTTAATTTTGACGAGATTGCATTGTGGGTAGATTATAGCCATGGTGATATTTATCGTCGATCCCGGTAGATATTTATAAAAGCCGTGAGCCATAGACATGATTACAGGAACAGATTAGTTCCAGTTAGGATATAGAACGTAGAACTGTTGGAATAATATTGTGTCATTAGGTCGTCACGGAATATTTATGAATTTTGATTTCTGTCTGTATAAGATCAGCTTAAGAGCAATTTAGTTTACGTATTCCAGAACAATCATTATTATACTGCGTATATAACTCGTTAAACTCAATAACCACTTTGGCTTGTTGTATTCAGCAGAGGACTCACTGCTCAATGTCATAATTTTGTTTTTGCTTCATAAGATCAGAACGTTGACCCTTCTAAGAGCATAACAGAGTCAGTTGACTAAATAATAGATAGGTTTTGGGTTTTCATCTTAACACATAAGTTGACAGTTATGACGTTTTTGCCTTTGTCATGTCTCATGCTTTCCGCTTTCCCTGCCAGTCCCTCTGGATATGTTTGGAAGTATTGATGTAAAATAATTTATTTAAAAGTCAGAAGAAAGAAAGAAATTTAACCTCCATAATATCATTGTTTCAACACATTAAATAGACAGAACTCTATAGAGTATTCAGGCTAGCTAAGTTTTAAATCTGGTTCAAGGCAGTTTTAACATAAAGTAAGACAAAAAAGGGTAAAAGCCAAATGTTGTGTAAGTATTAGGGTCTTCCATTTTGATTACAGCAGATTTTATATCACAACAAAGATGAAACAAGCACTGTAAATCAGGAAAAAAGCCATGTGTTTTATTTTCTTGAGAGTAAAAAGATGTAGCAATGAAACTATCATGAATATTTTATATTGGTTTACAGTCAAACCTGTCTTTAAAGACCATCCAAGGGAACCAGAAAAAGTGGTCATTGTGGGCAGGTGGCCTTTATATACAGTTTCAAATAATATGAATAAAGAACAATTGGGATACAATTCTATTGGCCTTTATAAGCAGGTGGCCCTTGTATAGAGGTGGCCTTTAGGGCAGGTTGGGCTGTACTTTACTTGTAATTATCATTGGACATCATCTGACAATGCACAAATGAAACTGTGTGAATATACTGAAATGGCATTTCTAACAAAAATTTACTGACACAATTTACAATATTTTTTATTCCTGTCCTTTTGAAGAAAAAGGGGGATATTAAATTCAAAGTTTGGTCCTTCTGTCTGTTCTTCCTTCCTTCTATCCATCTATCCATTCATACAATTCTTATCCTGAGTACCGGTAATTCATCAAAACTATGAAGCATTATTTTACAAAGCTTGGTTACAAAATAAAGCATTGATGGCCCCATGCCCCCGTTCTAGAATGAACACTGCATTGCATGGCCTATCTGCAAGATAACGTTAAATATGCTAAGTTTTAGAAAGCACTTCATCATTGTTTGATTGTGTTCATTTTTCAGATCGTCGAATGTCTCTTTTACACTTGTGTTCTATTTGGACTCTGTGAACTGTCTAAACCATTAGTGCTAAAATATAAAATAAAATCCATTATCAAATATACAGATCTATACGAGAACCTGATTGGATCTGGTTAATGGATTATAGTGAAATTGTAATGTTTGATTGGAAATCAGATAAAACCGAGCGAGATCAGCACAACATTATATAGCATACTACAATAAACGCAGGAACAATTACCATATAGACCATTACCTGAATTAATTCACAGACGAATCTGTCTCGGGATTTTGAAAAAAATATTCATGTTGTGGTGTTATATATTCATTATGATTCATACACAAAATGAAACGTCAAAACATCAAAAACAAATTTCTTGAAAGTAAAATTTTGAACATTTATATTTCATAATAATCCTGATAATTACAAGGTTACCTCGATGAACAGATATTGATTGGATGAATTGGATGACATGTTTGTAACTGTATAACTGTATATATCACATTAAAATAAAGAGAGAAAAAAATGTTCAGCAAGTAGTATATTAATGAAATATGAGTTTTATATGTTTTTTTCAAAAACATTTTCCAAGGTGTTGTTTTTTATGTATCCATGTCATGAAATGTTTTGAAACTTGTTATAAATGTTTGCCACATTCAGAAGATATGAAGAGTGCAATGTGTGGAGGTCCAGGTCAGAGGTCAAGGTCACAGCATGTACAGAACTGGAATTTGTGGTTCCTGTAAACATTTCTGTGTCTATTCCATAACTTTTAAACAGTATGAAAAAAATCTTGAATGATTGTAAATTTGAGATGTGCAGAGTGAAGTACATTGAGTTCTGGGTCATTTTTAAAGGTCAATCTATTTGAGATGTGCAGAGTACAGTGCATTGAGTATTAGGTTATAGTTCAAGGTCATGTCTCTGTACTCAACTTCATAACTCTTAAACAATATATGGGATTTTAATGAAGTTTGTAGAAGAACATCAGGTTGACAATGTTTTACAGCACCTTAGTGAATCTGCTACTCTGTTTGCACATTAAAAAATAAGACAGTATTACATTTATACAATACGTAATGAAATCTGCATGTTTACAAACATCAAGGGCCTACAAGAATCTACCTGAAAAAAGAGCTCTTGTTGTTTACTGTAAGCATACTAAATCATCATCAGAAGCAGCATCATCACCAGCATCACTTGGGAGATTAAGACATCTATACAATACGTAAAGAAACCTGCATGTTGACAAACATGTCAAGGGCCTACATGAACCTATGTGAAGAAAGAGCTCTTGTTGTTGACTGTCAGCATACTAAATCATCCTCATCATCGTCATTGCCATCATCATCGTCATCGTCAGCAGCAGCATGACTTGGAGAATAAGATCGTATTACATTTATACAATACATGATGGAATATGCAGGCGAACAAACATATCAAGGGTGTATAATGCACCGCTACATGAAGCTCTTGTTGTTTACTGTCGGCATACTAAATCATCATCATCATCATTATCATCAGCAGCAGCAGCACTTGGAGATGTGTCTCTGGTTTATTACTTATTCTGTTTGATGTTTTAATATCTTTTGTGCTTTTCCTTTTTAATTACCGGTAATGTAATTTCTTCATCTCTTTGGTTGCCATGGTTACTGATGTTTTAAAACTGAAAGTTGACAATTTGCTGCTTTTACTTTAAAATTCTCCATGTTCTGTTTTTAGTCATTAAAGTTTATTTATTAAAATGGCTGAATGAAATTAGTTCTTTGATGGTGGATAATATGTTAAAAATAAAGAAAAATTAAAAATGATACTTGTTATGTTGTTTAAGGTAATCCTGAATATTGCAATTCAAAAACAACATGGCTGCCCATGTACATGATTTGTAAAGCCAAATCATTGATAATTCTACATTATCAGCGTTCAAGATTGTAATAAAAATTTGAACAACAATTTTTGCAGTAAATAATATGTTTTCAATTTTTGAAAATCCCCCCCATCAGGACCATGGCAATGGGGTTTGCTGCTGGACCAAGTAACATTTGTGCGAAAGTATTAAGGAGAACAATTGAATTTCTCAGGGTGACAATATGGACTGTCACCCTATCAGAAATATAATATTTATATAATATCAGTTCACATTTTCCCCTAAAAATGATGTTATTCTGGGAATATACGGCGTAAACATTTTCCAACCCCCCCCCCCCCCCCCCCCCCCCCACCACACACAAACGTTAAGGGGTATTGATCACGTTAACAGCAATGAACCTCATTGAAAAACAACATGTCTGCTCAAGTTCATGGTTTTTAAACCAAAAATATTGTCAGGTTTCAAAATTGTAATAAAAATTTAACCACAAAGTTTGCTTTATCTCGGTTCATATAGTTTCAAGGTTGTAATACAATTTTTAACCCTAATTTTTCTTTAATATCTCTGTAGTTGACAATCCTTATAATTGCAATTAAAAACCAGCATGTCATATCTTCACAACAAAACCAGAATTATTGCCAGAACCTTAAGGCTGTGTGTCATGTTTCAAGGTTGCCAATTTTATTAGCTCTATTCTATTGATTGAATTTTCTGAATAATGAATGTATCTAGTTATGATAAATATAATACATTGTACATATTATCCAAGTACATAATGCCATGTACTGTTGTGGTGGACATTATAATTTGTAATAAAATGTTCGTACTGCTGCCTAGATTTCAGTGATATAGAAATTGTCATTCAATGTTGTTCGTGTGTAATGAATAAAATATCTTAATTTCTATGGTTCTAGCCAAAATTGTTTGTTTTCGTTGACAGATTGTTAGATATATAGACTTGTTGGCTAGGTGTACTTTAATAGCATCAAGTCAGAATTGTGTCTTAAAAATTTTTCTGCCCCATTTACTTGGTATTTTGGAATGTTTTTGCTGCTTTGTTTTTTGGGTTTTTTTTTTGTGTCATGGGTCAAGGTCACTACAAACAGTTTATTCTTTGCTTCATAATGTAAACTGTAGAAAAGAATTATATTATTCTGATGGTACTTCCTGGTAGTTCATTTTAGCTCTGTAGAAAACTACTAACACTTGTCTATAGTGTTGTAAATCTGCTTTACCCCTTAATATCTCCAACATGGTTCAATCTAGGATTTTTCAGAAAGGGGCTTTTTCAAAAACCTGCTCAAAACACCATAACATCAATGTTTTTGCCTTTATATAATGTTAAATTTGTGCCACAACTGCTTTAACAATGGCCTCACAATTTGGTTACTCCAGTTAGATGTATATCTTTATCTGACCCTCTTACCAGTTTTCCATCAAAATATGGCTATAAATATAAATATACAAGTATTTCACGGAATCCTTTGAAAACATGAAGCATACATGAGACATGGTAGATTATTGATGTTGATTTCTTCTGATTGAATAAATACCATAAAATCAGATGTGGAAGCCCTATAATGACCGAGTTATCCATGATAATTGTGAAAATGATGATTGAATTATAGAAATGGTACTAAACTTGTACTTTAATATTCTCTGCCAATTATTTTGTTGTGTGCCAATATGCTTCAAAACATTGTACAGTGATTATATCATATTAACTCTGTGGAGTGGACTGTAATGGAGTAATGGTGTCAAGATTATCTAACTTATACCAAGGTGGTCAGTTCTGGGATGGCGGAAGAAAGTGGAGTGTCTGGAAAAATCACTGGTCACCAGCAAGTGAACTGGAGTGTCTGAAAAAACCACTGGTCACCAGCAAGTGAACTGGAGTGTCTGGAAAAACCACTGATCACCAGCAAGTGAACTGGAGTGTCTGGAAAAACCACTGGTCACCAGCAAGTGAACTGGAGTGTCTGGAAAAATCACTGGTCACCAGCAAGTGAACTGGAGTGTCTGGAAAAATCACTGGTCACCAGCAAGTGAACTGGAGTGTCTGGAAAAATCACTGGTCTGTCTGGAAAAATCACTGGTCACCAGCAAGTGAACTGGAGTGTCTGGAAAAATCACTGGTCACCAGCAAGTGAACTGGAGTGTGGAAAAATCACTGGTCACCAGCAAGTGAACTGGAGTGTCTGGAAAAACCACTGGTCACCAGCAAGTGAACTGGAGTGTCTGGAAAAACCACTGGTCACCAGCAAGTGAACTGGAGTGTCTGGAAAAACCACTGGTCACCAGCAAGTGAATTGACAAACTTTCTCACAATAGGATGTGTCCTCAGTAGGATTCTAACCAAAGCGCTGAGAGGCATATGAGACATAACCTTACAGGCCACCAAGACCCTCCATCCCCCCATGAAAGTTGTTTACTAACAGTGGAATAATCAATAATATCAAATGTAGGGAATCAATATTTATGATAACAGTATTGAATTCTGACAAATTTTGTTTTGATATAGGTGACTTTATGTCAGTTATTTCACTTCATGAATTTTTCTATCATAACTAATGGATAACAGGCATATAGAATTTTTATTTGGCTTCATGTTTACATGTTATATGTACTTGTATAGGCAAACAACATTGATCTGTTCGTTTGACCTTTCATTAGGAATAGTCATATAGGAGGGTCCACCCAATACCTAGGTAGCATTAGGATTCGCAGTTAATACATATACACATTGCCCATGATTAGTGTTCACATCAGGTAGACAAAATATACACGCGTGATCCCTATTACTTAAATTTACCTGTCCATAATGAATATGTCAAAAGGTCAAGTGGACAGGTCAATGTTGTTTACGTATACACTATCTAGACTTTGTTTAAATGTTAAATACTGGGTTGGATAACAGATATGATATGATTTTGTAATAACTTGGAACGATACCTGTAAACTGTTTGTAAGTCGTAATAAAGATGATTTCTGTAATGCGTAATAATAATCAGAAGAAACTTGTGTAGTATAGACATGGGATGATGATGATACCAATACTATTGACATAAAACTTTACTACCAGATACGGGAGATACAAGATGTGCTGCATAATTCAATTACTTCATCATCATCAGCAGCATCATCAGAGGCCAATCGGGAATTCCCCAATAAGATTTATGAAGAATTCAGAATTATAGAATTACACCTTGGGTTAACTCATTTTGTGTGGATGATTACTCTCTAATCAAATTTCTGTGTGTAAATTTCGTTTTATCACATTGTCATTTCCCGGCGAGTACCTTATTATTATTGTTCGTCTAGTGAATGATGGGTAGTTTTATGATACGTAGTAGTGTAGCGGTTTTAATCAAATTAGTTGACAACTCAAAACCTAGAAATAATTAAGTCAGGATTGTGTAGATATATAACAGTTGTGTATGGTAGTATGTGTCAGTGACAGAGCAAGTTAGAATCCACCCACCGCAGCGAGGACAGATACTATTACTTCTATTTACATCAGGATGTGATTGTGTGTATGTTTATACATATATATATCAATCCTCATCAAGGTTTATTCGATTTGCTATAAAGTAGTGATTATTATTGTTATTGTTACCAATCGGTCATTTAGCTCTTATAATGGCAGTAAGGTTGAGGGGCGGTTAAATTGACCATCAGTATGCTATTGTCGTTAGGATGATCAGCGTCTAGAAATAATTGTGGAATTATTGACGTTTTTTTAACCTAAAGATAAAAATTCTGAAAGAAGCGTTTCTCCGATTACTAATTACAGCTGGTGTGATGTGTTAGTGAACCTAGTTTGTAATATTTAACTATTCTGTCCGACAACAGTTAGATTTACACTCATTGCTTACATTTACACTTATTGCTTAGATTTGCACTCATCGGAGAATTATACATGTAAGAAGGCTCTTCAGCGTTATTTTTCCTGATTGAAAATCAATTTACTGTTTGTCTAATGAGAAAAGCAGATGTATTATGTGTAAGGAATGATGAAGAGTGAGAAAAACAGACAATCTTTGTATAACTTGATATGACTGCGAAGAGTGAGGAAATTTTAGAGAGAACTGGGTTTTAAGGTGTTTTCAGTGAGAATGAGAACTTGACTGGATTAAAATATAATTTTGAAATTTTGAAAAATTCAATTATGGATGATGATATGGTTTTGTTGAGGAAGCTTCACAATCACAATCACATGTGGGATTCTGAGTCTGTAGAATGTTTGACAACGCCTGAAGAAACTGTTACTTTAAGAAATCGTGGACGACCAAGATTACGAAGAACTAAATGTTTATCTTGGTTTGGTATGTAAATCAGTAATTATTTGTTGTGATAGATTTATTCATATTTTTGCATTTCTTCAAATTTTCTCAGTTTTTTGAAAGATATATGAACAAAATTTTTATTTTGGTTTGATTTTAAGTCAGCAGATTAAATATTAATTCATTTTTCATAATCAATAATATAACAAAACAAAATCTTAAATATTTTATCCAGATCATAATAACATAGAAATATATCATCAGCAGTATATTTTTGGCTTTTGTTCCAGTTTTTTGTTAGGAGTAAATAGTTCATTGAGTTCATATATATGATAAAATCATCCACTAAAGTATTGATAATAGTTTATTACTGTTTATCTGGTGGAGGAAAAAAAACCCAAAAACATGTAGTACTCCCTCATAATGATAGGTTACTGCTATCTGATGTTGATAAGGACATATGCATGAAATGTTGCCAGCAGCCTTTACAATACCTGATGATGTTTTATCTATTAAACAGCTTGGAGAAAAATTATAGGAAAGAAAAAAATAAAGTAACAAATTGAAATAAATAGTAATAATTTTTTGTATGTACTTCTTAATTTCTTGGCTTGGGCTTGGCACTATAAAGAACCCTGCTGTATAATGCCATCAGTGCAACACACAGGCAAAATTTCTGCACCTTCGCCTATAGCTGGCAATGTCTCAATATAAGTGAAATATTCTTGACTAGGATGTTAAACGCCATTACTCAACTCAACTCCTATGTGACAAGCATATATAGCACTGAGGATTTAGAATGATCTTTTCTTGTATATTAGAAATGGAACTGTTTGTGGCAACAACTTGTTAATCGAAGAGCTTGACCACACCATAAACAGAATACAGTAAAAGCTTGTAATATACCATTCCATAACTTTTAACACCTCACTTATCTCTACAGTTTATAAGCTTTCTTCGGTTTATTGCCAAACCTCTTTTATAACGCTAAGAGTGGTGGCAATGAATCAAGGTTTTACTGTACCATAAATTTCTTTCCGAGAAAACTTTTACACTTCTACAATTAAAACAGCCTTGGAATTTTTTAGTTAGTTATTCCAGCAGAGTTTCTTTTTCTATTCTATAATTATAATAATAATTTCTGTAATGATTGATGAGGTTGTCCTGTAGCTTTTCATGTTGTCAGATCCACTGGATAGGTCTAGGATATTTTTTTTTATGTGCCAGTACTTGTAACAAAGACATAACATAGACCCATTCTTCTTGTATGTTATTATAACATAGACCCATTCTATATGTTATGGTAGTGTAGACAGTTATACAAAGATAGATGGATGAGGTGTAACCAGGATTCAAATCAACATTATATAGCACCATTTCTCATCTTTGATGTATTTTATGATGGCATTTGAAAAATTAGATACTTCTAACACTTAGAAATATTTTTGTCTGATTCACAGGGTTCGTACAGGCCTGGAAAAGTCCTTAAATTTTGAGGTCTGCCCTAAAAACATGTCTGACCCTAAAAAAGCCCTTGAATGTGGCCAGTTGGGTGTCTGCATTTTGATATTAAATGATTGCAAATAGACTGATCAAAATAAAATAAATAATTAATTAATTGATCAGTTATGTCGAAATGAGCAATTTAAAGGTATCTGGCCCTCCTGAACGCCCAACTTCAACTTCCACTTCGAGTTTCATTACTATGGATATGATTGATTTAATTGTCTTTGCACCAATATTTTTTTGCTAAAATAGTCCCTCTGACTAGGCGTTAAATTTGCAAATAAAACCCTGAAAAGACCTTAAAAAGTCCTTAAATTTTGAGTGCAAATGTCTGTACGAACCCTCCACTTGGTACAGAAACTTGAGGGAATATGACATGGGGAGAAGCTGAGTAGAAGATAAAAAAAAATTCTGCATGGAGAGTTCCTGCTCTGACAGAGAGTATTATCTGGTTTACCTGGTGTCAGTATGTTACTGGAGATTGATGGTATGCTTGTCTGCAGAATACTGAATTTATGAGCTAGCACCTTAAAGTCCTCCGTGTGTTTGTGCTAGTACAAGACAAACCAAAAAACACTTGTTCTTAGATTAATCCTCAGAGATTAATAAATTTATTCTTGTCACAAATACCTGAAAAATTGCTGATGCAGCATTAAAAAACATTAACAGTGGCAATCATTTAGTCAACTTGACTATTGCTAATGCGACATTAAACACCATTAATAGTGACAATTATTTAGTTAACTTGACTTTTGCTGATGTGACATTAAACAACATTAACAGTGACAATTATTTAGTTAACTTGACTATTGCTGATGCGACATTAAACAACATTAATAGTGACAATTATTTAGTTAACTTGACTATTGTCATATATTTTATAACACTGTTCATGGCACGGTATCTGTTACTTTTTATAATAGTGTATAAAAATCAATTAATTTTATATACTACCTGGTTACAAAACCAACTCAAAAAAATAACTTAATTATTTCAAAGAGTATTGTATTTCTGTAAATTGAAAATGATATCCTTATATACACAGTATACCTAAAACAAAAAATGATATGACTTCCTAAAGCTGACACTGCAGGCTAATGGAATTAATCTAACAAGGCTTCTTATATAAAGAGAGTCGTATTACATTTTAACAAGCGTTTTATATTTCGTCAGATATGTACTGTTATATATTGAATACAAGGTAAAATTCTTGGAAATCTATATACATATATATACTGGTTTTAATTTTGCAGCACTAAACCCGTTTCAATTTTTTAGCGCTAGACTACCATTTTGGAATCAAATTCCTCATTGCTCATAATGAGTTTTTTTTTTAGATTAAATAGCTAATATCCAGGATATAAAATACAAAACACAATGTTCAATCTAGAAGCAGCCTAAGAGCCATTGCCCCTAAAATATGAACTTTGTCCAAGAGAAATTCTATCTGAGAGTTTTGGGCAAGCCTTGGTCCATTTTTTTAGTCCATGATTAAATCACATTAACGAAAGTAAAGTTAAAACTTTAAAAACTGTTAAACATGTGAACTTCCACCAGGGAAGTGAGGCCAGGTGCTCTGGAAGGTTAAACACCTCCTGTTATCTGAATGTTTATCTGAATGTTGGATTAAAAAGTTTCTAAATCTTGCTATATACAGCTTTGTTAGAAAAAATTGGACTGATGTAATTGTGTTTTGAATCCCAGTCAAGATTATTTTATATTTGTATTTTGTTTATACTAAGCCAGACATTTCTTGGAATTTAACAGTATGCATTTACATGTTGTCTGTTATTATACTATGTCTGAGTTCTGTGTCATGGTAGAAAATAAATCCAGTCTCCTTGGGTTATTTTCAATGATATATGTTAGATTGGGTGCTGGTTGTGACACTTAAATCCCATTTACAGACTTTTATTCTTCCTGTAATACCAGATTTAACGAATCTCTGGTGATATGTGCCAATATAAAGCCATGATTGGCTGACTGATCGGTCATTGTATTCTAGAAAATGTCTCATACATCTGGAATTAACTGCCAAATCAAAAATCAATTTACTATCATACTTGTCAACTTCTTAAGCCAAAGCTTTAGGCTTATATAAGAAAACTTGTTTCTGTAGCGTTCAAATTGTCAGACCTGATTTGGATAAATATGTATTAAATTGGAGCAGTAGACAAGACCATTGTATTAACAGGTTGTTGTACTTGACTAAACATCGGCTAAATGTCTGATAATATCAACCTCAAAAAATGCTTTACATGTGAAATATATAGGTTCAGTCTTTATATAATTAAAGGATAAATAGGGAAAGAATTGAAGAGAAATTGCTTTGAAATTGACATCTAGTTGTTCAATTGGGCCTTATTGGCCGAATATTGACCGAATGGTCTAAAGTGTCATCGGGACCTTATGTGCCAATGGGCACGAAGAGGATAGGTGAGGTAAGGTGAGGTGAGGTCTAAAGTGGCCCTTATGGATCACAGCGCCTCTTGCCATCTATGTTCAAATTCCGCTGGTTCCTATTATAACAAAAGTTTGTCCGTTTGCTTGCTGAAGGTTGGTTAGTGGCTTTCTCTTGGCCACTCTGGTTTGCAGTATACTTGTTTTGTACCTTTGTAAAATAAAGATCCCAATGGCGTTACAGCATAGAAATAGGATTTAAATACAACTGTAAATTTTATCAATTTGGGAATTCATGATAACATGAACCTTCTTATTTGGTTTTATGTGCAGCAGCATTTCATTTGAAATGAAATAATCAATGACTATCACAGTATGATTTCTGTTAAAACATTTACTAATAACGGCATTTGAAAGCCTATCCTTGCACAAATAACATCTAGTTTCACATGAATCATTAAACATGTAAACTATATTGTTGAAAATGATTTAGTTTTTCAATACTTGTATATATACCAGCATACACACTGTTGCTTGAAATGCAAAACGATATTAAAGTGTTACCATGGAAACTAGTTTTAATGACCATTGTAGATAGAATTTTATTTGTCTGATGTGGTTTGGATTAAAACCAAATACAGAATGCACCGTGCCACAGGTCTGTAGAATGGGGATTGAAAAATCTGAATTATTACATGTTAGTCTCACTGGGACTTGTAACTTTTGAAATCTATGTATCCAGATCAAACATGAATGGCCAAGGTACAAGGAAATGTCCTCACTGACCTTTCTGATCTTTAGTCACATACCAGGTTTGCCAGTCAAAAGCAGTTTGCAAGGAGAAATTATGATTTATATGTATTTTAAGTGGCAGAATAGACAAAAGCAATTGGTACATCTATAACAGCTGGTTGTCAAAAAGAGGGTTTCTTTTGTGTTGTCCTCATAGATAGAACACCTGCCACATTGGAACACTTGTCTTATAAGATGCTTATCCATCAGAACTTGTTTTGTTTGAAGTACAAAATATTTTTACTGGTCTAATTACTCGGATGAAAAAAACTCTTTGTCCAAGAGAAGTCTGGTTGTTTTTGATGCATAGCAGGTGGATTCTTTTATTCTTACAGTAGGGATGAAAGGTTGAAATACTTTGCAAGTGGCAGATAAGTAAAAAACAAGGATGTCTCGATATAAGTGAAATATACTTGACTGGAACATTATACACCATTAGTCAACTAAACTCAACTCATAAACAAGGACCATTCAAGTTGTTAAGGGGAATGCTTGTCTTGTGAAACTCTTTTTGTCTTAAGTACAAATCTTTTATACTTATCATAAAAAAATCTTTGTCCAAAAGAAAAAACAAATTGTTTTAGTTTTATAGCTAATGGATATTTTATGATGAAAGGTTGAAATAATCAGGAGTGTTGTTGTTGTTATTGATATTAATATAAAATTTTTTTTATAAATTGTATTAGATGTGTTAATTGATTTGTTTATCATTTTGATGTGTTTTCAGGTAACAGTCCTCATGACAGTCCTAGAAACATATCACCTAGTCAACATGGAAACTTTATATTCCATAATGTCAGAAAGTAAGTACACATTATATAGAGGTTTATTTGTTAAAAATTATTTACATAATTTGGCATTACCCTTTATACCCATTATATCCCCGAAAACAAAGTTTAGTGAGGTATATTGGAATTACTCTTACTTTTCATGTCTCTGGCAGTCCTTCTGAAGACCATGTCAGCTCCATATTTTCCATGTCTATGAATGGATTTTGGTGGATTTCTTCAAACTTCGCACCGATGTAAACCAACATGAAATGTTATGCATACCAAATTAAAGTCCATAGGTCAAGAGTCATGACCAAAAGACAAAACCTATGTGGGCAGAATAAGTCAGCTTCACTGACAGACAGTTTAACTTAGAAGTCTCATCACATACAGTAGAACTTCGATAACTCGAACTTCGATATCTCGAATACCACGGATAACTCGAAGTGATAATTTTGTCCCGACCGGTTTTCTATATAAACTATATAAATACAACTTCGATAACTCAAACTCCTGTAACTCGAATACCCCCGATAACTCGAAGTAATGTTAAGGTGCAAAATTCAAAATTGTAGGAAAACAACCTTCTAAAACTCGAAATATTTTAAACAATGGGTGACAAATAGAACGTTTCAGTGAGAACACGGTAATTAATCGACAATTAGCTATAATACTTCCGTATAATCCGATTAATGATTGGAGAAGTGGGACAGATCTGTATTAATTAGTATCAATTAAAGGATTAGTACTCTGTGCCGTACTGGGCGATGAAGTGTAACCGTGTACACCGTCAGTAGAAGCCGAGTTTTGTGCCGCTGGCGACAACAATACATTTTCAGGTGATTTAAGCTGGGTTTTAATGACTAACACGTGGTAGGCACACTAGTTTTATATTTTCTATAAAATGTGCGTCTTGTTTTGTATATTATAACATACAATGTGCATGGATATATATGTTTATCTGATTCAGTTCTTTGAATGCATTACGGTCATGTATTGGTAATACACATTTTGTGTATTTCATGTATGCGTTTGTTGTCGCCATCAGTCCTTATAAAAACATAATTAATAATTTGATTTTAATTCAATTTTAATTCATTTATTAATTTATGCAATACCGGTACATATTACACCAGTGTATCAGTAAACAGTTTTACACCATCCAACATTTCTCCCAAAGAAATGAAAGTTACATTGTGACGTCATTCTTTAACTTCGAAAACTCGAACACCCGATAACTCGAAGTCATCATCGAAGTCCCATGCACTTCGAGTTATCGAAGTTCTACTGTAATGGTGTATATTGCAAAATGTTTCAAAACAACTTTTGAAACTGTAAATGTGTTTTTTGAATGTTAGTAGTTTTTGACTGTTTGTTTAATGAAAACAACATATTACAATTTCCTTGGGTGGCCTTCATATATAATTAGGGTTTTTCAGATGTTGGCAAGGTAACACGTAAGAAACTTGTATTTATTCAATTTGAGAATATTTAGCAATTATAAGCAATGAAAATAGTCAGTTTTGTTATTATTAATTTAGAAAAAAAAAGTTTCTTAGAAAAAAAAAATTAACTTAGAAAAATGATTTATTAATTTTAAAAAAATAATATGAATATATTTGACATATGTTCTAATCGCTACACTGATATTGCATCTTAACCACTTCCTGTAATTCTATTTTCTTTTTAAACAATGTAGACATTTTGATGAAGCAATAAATATTTGATGTTTGACATTTATTTTCAGTATAATTAATTATTGACTATCTACTCCATTATAATGATTTTATATTTTCTCATTTTGGTTATTAACTAACAGACAATGGAGTTTATTATTTAATGGAAAACGAGCGATGTTTGACAGATTTCTGTTTTGTCCTTGTTTTGTCTATAAGAGTTGTTGCTAAGGAAATATTTTTGTATATAAGAATGATAGATAGGATGAAGAATTGATCAGTAACTTGACTTATATATTGTCTGTAAGATACAGTGGTATGAGGCCAAATGATAACAAATGTGTGGTTCTAGTTTCCTGACTTATATATTGTCTGTAAGATACAGTGGTATGAGGCCAAACAATAACAAATGTGTGTTTCTAGTTTCCTGACTTATATATTGTCTGTAAGATACAGTGGTATGAGGCCAAACAATAACAAATGTGTGTTTCTAGTTTCCTGACTGATGCTATTTTAGTAAAGCCTACCACATTCAGATTCCAGATTTTACTGCTTAACCCTTTTTCACTTCAGTGTTTAGGTTTACGTTAATGCTGTCTAGAAAATGCTTTGTAGTTACAACATCTGTACAAGTTGCGGCTAAAGCATCTATTAGATACGAAATGATTAATATGTCTACTTGGATATAAAAAACATGCAAACATTTGGCATTAAAAAATATTTGCACTGCCAAATACTAAAACATGTTAGGGAAAATAGTAAAATACCTACAAACCTGTTTTATTTGAGGGTAAAACCTGAAACATTCATATTGTTTTGTTTGGCCTGATTGAGTTTTTCTATTATAGATATTATAATGTGTCTTCTGACATTTTCCTGTAAATAGGTCAATGGCTTACATGTTGAATAAATTGATTTTAGAAAATGAAAATAAAGCCAGATAATGGATAAAGAAAACAATCAGAAGTGTTTAATTAATTGATTGTTTTTATGATCGTTGTATCAATGCCAAATCTGATCTTTGTGACTTTTAAGTACAATATCAGTTATCAAAGACCTTGAGGAAAGTTTCATGTGTCAGGTTAATTGTAAATTAGATTTGAGCTTCTCAGTGCATCTAGTGTAAAAAGGGAGCTACATTAAACAAAGGCTCTAACTACCTGTAATATGACCAATCCCAGTATGAGTGTTACTTTCATTCTCAATTTTCATTTCACACATGGCGGGTAAAGCTAGCTGAACAAGAGGTGCTTCCCCTTTTTGTATCACCCTGCCTCAGTTCTCCAATGGAAGTTCACATGTTTTACCTAATTTGCCAGTTTTCAAAGTTTTTACTTTGCTTTTAGAATTGCGATTTGAACATGCATATGTTTCTGGTTCATTTCAACATTAGAATTTCTTGATAAAAATTTTAATGAACATAGATAGGTGTGTATCTGAACTACCTGTATTGATGTCTCTTATATTTATATCAGTATACAAAACTGTATTGTGAGTTTTGATTACAGGCAAGTTCATACTGAACCAAATAGCCCACACATACCAGATCTAGAGAATCCATCTTTTTAACTTTGGTAATTTGAATATAATTTGATATTTTCAAATATATCACAAGTTGAAGTTGGTCACTTACACATGGTTCGGATATATGATATGGGATATAGGGATTGGCTTAATCTAATATTAATGCCACATACATTGTTATTTCTAATGTGACTGTAAGTTAACAGAGCTGCGACATTCTTTCTTTCAGTACTCTAATAATGACAATAAAGGTACTCTTAGTTAAAAATGGTACTCTATGTTTAGAAGTACTCTTATATTGGTAAATAATACCGTTGTTCATTCTACGTCTCCAAATATCTTAACAAAGAGATTGAATTCTCTCTAGTATTGACTGAATAGTTTCCAAGTAATTAACTTCATCAATGATGGACTTATTCAATTTCCACCTTTTTAATTTCCTAACTGTGACAGATTTCTGTGTATAAGATTTCTTACATGTGTCAGAAAACATGACTCATCATCATTGCCGTCGTTTCTACCAATTATTACTTCAGCACTATTCTGCAGAGTGGAGAAAAGTTTTGGTGTTTTACATTCTAAGATTCTAAAATGTAACCCACAGAAATCATGAACCTTTGGCAAGCAAACTGACAAAACTTTTCTGGTAGCAGAAATTTTTACATTTGAAGTGCCCTTAGTGCAATTTGCAGAGAGGGTTGTTTATAGTGACATGCCTATCCTGGGCAGTTTGTAGAGAGGGTTGTTTATAGTGACATGCCTATCCTGGGCAGTTTGTAGAGAGGGTTGTTTATAGTGTCATGCCTACCCTGGGCAGTTTGTAGAGAGGGTTGTTTATAGTGACATGCCTATCCTGGGCAGTTTGTAGAGAGGGTTGTTTATAGTGTCATGCCTACCCTGGGCAGTTTGTAGAGAGGGTTGTTTATAGTGTCATGCCTACCCTGGGCAGTTTGTAGAGAGGGTTGTTTATAGTGACATGCCTACCCTGGGCAGTTTAAAGAACCCTGTAGCTTTCATTTCTAAATGCCAAGTGCTTGGCAAAAGAACAGACGTTACCTATTTTCAAGTCTTGGTCAGACCCTACAGGGGTTTGAACCCATGACCTCTAATCTACCATAGTGGCTTTGGCAGGAATTAGTTACTTATAATTAAGTCCTTTGTGGTCCAAATAAAAGTAATAATAGATGCATATGAATGTGGAGAATTTCTATATGCAGACCTTTCGAGAGTGCACAAAAGCATTCTATTGACCTTTCTTTGGCAGGTTTTGGATGATAAGATGATTTTGATGTTTACATGTTTTCATAGCGAGCATCAATAAGTATACATGACAAAGTACACGATATAAGTAGACGTGGATCTAAATACAAAGGAAAACCTGCGCTCGTACCCCGCTCCCATTACACGTATCTTCTGTATCAGCTAGTTTGTGTAGATTAATCCTGAGTTACTTATTACTTATGATATATAATATCTATATATCATCTATAATAAATATGATTGATATGTGGAGCCGATTTGATAAAAATGAAAGATACCAGGAGTCTTTAATTAGCAAGATTGATATGTGAAGGCATTTTGTTATTGTCTATATAATTCCAAGGAAAATATGATACGATAATACAAAATCAGAAACTGGATCTCCCATAATGAATGTTTACTTTGGCATTTCTTAAAATTACCAGATAAATTGAGATAGATGAAAAACTGTTATAATAAGAAAAACAAAAATGCTGTGTAATGGCTGGTGTTAGAATACATTTAATTACATTTTCTCAACCTGGATGTTTCAATTCCAATATTTTGAATTTCAAGGCATTTCTAACATGTTTTAAAAGTTTCCAATGAGTTTTTTAAATTACCCATTAAATTCTATAAAATTAATTTTCACAAAGATGTTCAAAATGGCTTGATTATATCATTTTTGGGGTTTTCAGTCAAAATTAGAATTTAAAGGGAGTATATAAATGGGAGTCTGATAGAAAGCTTGCATAAGTGCAATAAACATGAACATGGCATAAAACTTGTGTGTAATCAGATCCTTAAGAGATTTGAGGACCTCCTGTTTATAATGCTATCTTTATTAAGTTCCCTGTGATGGTCTTCATAAAAAGGTTTGACTTAAAGTTGATCAGAGCTTTGCTAAATTTCCTGCACAGTCCAAAACTAATTTTGATTTGATTGTATCTGGATTGAAACTGAATAAAAAGTGTGTAGTAATGTGATGGTATCATCATCATCAGATTACATGCTTTTAATCAACAAAGTTACAATTTTAACATCAACACAGACATATTTCATTACGAAGTTTCAGTTTTTGCTTAGACTTCATTTATTATTGGTTATTTGATTTTCCGCTGATTTCTTCTAGCATTATATTATAACATTCCGGCATAGCGCGGCGTGTCATGCCGTGCTGTGTGCTGCAGTTGCATGTATAAAGATAATTATCAAGGGTCTGTCAATACAGAGATCTAATAGCTTTATAAGTTATGCTTTGATGGAAAATCCAATTTTCATATTTTTCACTGTCTGGGTGTCATTTGCAATATTAGTGCTATCATGTTATTTTTTTTTTTCTCTTGTTGCTGTGGTAACATGGTTTGAAATTTTTTTGTGCCATGTTATAAAACATAAATGTCTTCCTGTATTCTAAATAATATGAGTGATCTAAATAATACGCTTATGGATCACAGTGCCTCTCATTACCTAAGTTCAAATCCTACTTGGACAGCTCCTAGTATGAGAAAGTTTGTCAGTTCACTTGGTGAAGGCAAGTTGGTGGTTTTCTCCAGGTATTCCCGTTTCCTCAACCATCCAAGAACTGACCACCTTTATACAAGTGGAAGAATCCTAACTGGGATTCCACTCATCCTGTAATTTCACAATTTGTTGTCACCTGAACTGGAACCTATCTATACCATGGCAAAAACTATATAGCTATATACAGACAAGTCAGTGGACTTTGATGGCCATTTAAATCAGTCGACACTGGTCATTTTAAGGAGGTTATCATAAAAGAGGATCCGGGATAGTCCAAGCAAAAGATAATCTTTATACAAAAGTCCAGTCTGTTGAAATTTTAAACAAAGAAGCTTTCTTTGTATCTGAGCTGTAATGTTAACATGTTAAAAGTCTGTTTCAAGCCTATAGACTCATCAGAAGCTGCTTATCCCAATTTGTCAATAGGCTCGTCAAGCTGATGTTTATCCTGGTTTTAATGATGGAAGGAACTGAAAATACACTACTCCCTCTCCCTTAGATAGAACGTCGGTTTATTGCAAGGTTAACAAGTCAGCATATGTGCTGTTACCCATTCACTTGGCAGCATATGGACTGCAGCAATATGAAATTAAACCTCTTGACCAAGAGCATACCCAGGCTGGGGCTCAGCTGTTTGGGTCTTTTAATCATGAATTCATGATATCTTGCATGCTATACTTTGGCATATATCAAAATTTTTGTCATTGTTCTAGAGCACCTGGTCTCACTTCCCTGGTGGAAGTTCATGTGCTGAACTTTACTTGCCAGTTATCAAAGTTTTCACGTTGCTTTTGGGATTCTTAATTTACCAGTTTTCAAAGTTTTTACTTAACTTTCGGGATTGTTATTTGAACATTGACCTGTGTGTTTGTGTTTGATTGTCATGTTACATAAGAGAAAAAAATCTTAATTAGTTTTTGCTTGATTTTGAAAATATTTGATGGCATAATATTAAGCCGTGGGGCACATGCATATTGATTTTAGATTTCACATGACTGCATGATAATAACAGCTTGTCTGTGATTGACATATGATAGCGAGCTGTGAGTACATTCCTTCCAAGGTTGATGTGACATTATTTTTAAGATGGTATTGCTATTATGTATTTAATGAACATGAAGTGATAGGTTTCATGTTTTGTTGTTAGTTAAGGAATTGAACAGGGTATAAGTTGTATTTATAATCGTTTAAGATAGCTGCTTATTGGAAAAAGTGCTCAAGATTACCAAAAAAGCGTTACTAAGTGTTTTATATACCGCTGTTACACTTTTTATTGTGGTAAACCTATTAATTTTAGTGTGTACAAATTTTAGTGCAGATTATAATTTTGGTAAATTGACAAGGACATGAATTAGCATAAATCTCATGAATCATCTTGTGCACTATGATCTTATATAATTTGATGGCGGATTTAATTTAGTGCCACTGTAGCATTGCAAAAATTGCGAAAATTAGGACACTGCTAAAATTGATACGTTTACATTATTTATGTATGTGTTTTGTAATGGTTTAATATTTTGATTGTTACACTATTAAGTATGTCTTTGTTTGTCATATCTAACATTTGTAATGGTTTTTTTTTTTCCAGGTGTGATGGAAGACGTTGGTCCTTTGCATCATTGCCATCGTCAGGCTATGGAACAAATACTCCAGGCAGTTCCAGTGTCTCAGTAAGTTAAAATTATTGAGAATCACAATTCATGTAGAAATAACATTTCACCTTAAATATAAAGCTGTTTGTCATTAAATTAATTTAAGATTTTTGCATTCTAAGTTAGTGATTTGCTGTACAGAAGTACTTGAAACAGACTTGGGCGAGTGGTACTGCCACTGGCTTTTTAAGTCAAGGGTTGTGGGTTCGAACCTGACTCGGGACTAGGAATTTTCCGAAATGATTTTCATCTCCTGCCCATACTAGAGCTGTAAAAAGGTCGTTACTCAGTAGTCTGTTGGATGAGACTCAAAACCGAGATCCTGTGTCACAATGCACACCTCTGTAGAGTTAAAAAAAGAGAAGGCCACCTGTGGCCGCTACAGAGGATGCTTACAACTACAAGCACATGAAACAGACTGAGTAAAGTAGAAACAGAATTTTTGGCCTAAACTAAGAGTTGTATGGTTTGTTCTCACTGCGGGCTTGTCTTGTGTATTTTTTTTCTTTATATTTCTGGACTTTGATGGCTGAGTGGTGTAAAGAGCTAGCTAACGGACCATGCCACCCCTCAGATCTCACAATAATGAAACATTTCAATATGTTATAATGTTTACACCCTTTTTGTAAACATGGTCAATATATTCTCAAGACATGGACCAAAATGACCCCAGTAACCTGAGATTGATCTAGATTGATCACTGCTGTTGTGGTATTTAAGTATAAAATTTGTAATGATTTGTTATTCCAGTCTCAGTATTCATCACAAGAACGTCTCAACCAGCTTCCGTACCAGCCATCTAACGAGGAATTTGGTCTACTTACACGACAGTTTGACATGAATCGCAGTGTGGAACATGACGATTTTCGTTACCATGAAGGAAGACACTCCCCCGTGTCCCCCCAGATGAGGCCGCGGTCAAGAAGCTTAAGGTATAACATATAGCTTCTAATGCTTCATTTTTCATCATGTAACATATTTGTTTGTGATAGAATGTAATTTGGAGTTTGTGTTTTTTTGCTGTATTGTGGTGTTGTGTTTTTTTGCTGTAATGTGGTGTTGTTTTAGCTTATACTCTTTGTTTTGGCCTGTTATGGCAGGCTCTGATTTGTAAATTTCATGTTTTTACTTTTAGATCATAAATCATTGACCATATGAATAATTTTACTGTTTTGGCATCCGAAATTGTTTATCATATTTGAAGAACTGTATACCATACTGGTACAAACTCATATAGAGAACATGAGTCTTACTGCTGTTGTATTGAATAGTCTGAAAATATGATCAGTTAATGAATAGATAATAAATCATCTAGCTGAAATAGACATCTATGTCCCAGAAAGGATGTGTTTGTTTTTTCCATTTCTTCTGCCAACATTGTGTCTGCCACTTTACTACAAAACTTTAATACATATCTTTATGAAAATGAAAAGGAAGAATCTTTGGGTTACCGATCCTACCACCCCTCAAATGTTACTTGGGCAGATCCTACCGAAGGTAGTTATTGAAGGGCATTATAACATGGTTTTACTGTATTTCAGTCACTTTTGATTTACAATATCTTTGTGAATTTGACTTAAGTATAATGATATATGGTGGTATCAGCTGGTTAATGACATCAGGGATTTCTAAGCAATGTCAAATTACAAGGCACTGTACTAATGGACATTTTAAATATTGCACTCATGATACACTTATTTCCTTTCTGAAATGAAATAATGAGATCTTTACAGACATATAATTATTAAAAACAAAAACATGTACTTAATAAACTCTAATCAATCAATCAATCATTCAGTCAATCCATTTTTGAAACATCAAGCTTTCATTATTTTCTGATTTCCTTCATTGGTTTATTTTTGCCTCCTTTATGTTAAATATACATTTATTTATGTTTTAATTTTCCCTGTTTCAGTTTTAAACACCATGTTCATGTTACTTCCAACACCCTGCATGTTTTGTTCCAAACCTGGTTTGACCAATTACGTTTTATTAGAGGCCTTTAACAAATAAATGATGTTACATCTGTAACAGGAGGGAAGAAACTCCTAAAAAATCCACTTCCTCAAAGAGTGCATTGGTTGAGGATTGAACCTGGCTCTCCTATGTGGAAAGAGAGTGTTCTTCCACAAGTCTAAAATATCCAGACCAGAATGTCTGGCTGTAAATCACTCTATTATATCTACTTTATACAACACAACACCACACCTAGTTCAGCCCCAATACAGCCCCAATACACATCAGCCAGATCAGTAGGTTAAATATCATATCTAATGTATTCCTTTTTCTTGATTTTTTCAAGGACACCTGTTGCCATCTAAAAGATAAAACTGTCAGTCTTGTTATTTGATTGGAAAAAAATTCAATCCCCGTTTAATAGTTTCACTTTAATGTCTTCAGTCTGGTCTTCATTGAATTAAATTAAAATAATATTGATTTATCACAAGAGCTCCTTGCTTGTATGTTCCAATGTCACCAAATCCTAAGTGTTGTATTTCTTCAGTTTTATTCTGTAGCTTTGTGGATGCATCAAGGCAGTTTAGCATTTTAATTTATTGTCAATGTATCAAGGCGGTTTACCAATTTAAATATATTGTCGATGCATTGTAGCAGCATTTTAGCAATTGAAATTATTGTTGATGCATCACAGTGGTTTACCAATTTAAATATATTGTCAATGCATCGTAGCAGCATTTTAGCAATTGAAAATATTGTTGATGCATCACAGTGGTTTGCCAATTTAAATATATTGTCAATGCATCGTAGCAGCATTTTAGCAATTGAAAATATAGTTGATGCATCACAGTGGTTTACCAATTTAAATATATTGTCAATGCATCGTAGCAGCATTTTAGCAATTGAAAATATTGTTGATGCATCACAGTGGTTTGCCAATTTAAATATATTGTCAATGCATCGTAGCAGCATTTTAGCAATTGAAAATATAGTTGATGCATCACAGTGGTTTACCAATTTAAATATATTGTCAATGCATCGTAGCAGCATTTTAGCAATTGAAAATATTGTTGATGCATCACAGTGGTTTGCCAATTTAAATATATTGTCAATGCATCGTAGCAGCATTTTAGCAATTGAAAATATAGTTGATGCATCACAGTGGTTTACCAATTTAAATATATTGTCAATGCATCGTAGCAGCATTTTAGCAATTGAAAATATTGTTGATGCATCACAGTGGTTTACCAATTTAAATATATTGTCAATGCATCGTAGCAGCATTTTAGCAATTGAAAATATTGTTGATGCATCACAGTGGTTTACCAATTTAAATATATTGTCAATGCATCGTAGCAGCATTTTAGCAATTGAAAATATTGTTGATGCATCACAGTGGTTTACCAATTTAAATATATTGTCAATGCATCGTAGCAGCATTTTAGCAATTGAAAATATTGTTGATGCATCACAGTGGTTTACCAATTTAAATATATTGTCAATGCATCGTAGCAGCATTTTAGCAACTTAAGATATTGTTGATGCATCACGGTGGTTTAGTAATTTAAATATATTGGTCTAATTTACATAATGATATCATAGATTATTTTGATTGTATCTTTATGCTTTTCAATTCAGTCTGACTGTTGAAACCTTATATATAGTATACAGTTCTTCAGTATTGATTGAGTTCCCTCTCTGTATTGTATTAAGTGTCTGATAATCTACATATATCAGGGATTGTTTTGATTTTTTATGTCGACTTCAATTTCTTTCTTTATGAAATAAAATTAGCAAAATTCAATATTTGAAAACCTACAGTGAAATTATTTTGTTCTTCCTTTTAATAATGCAATTTACAAATTTTTTTCAAGCAATTTTAGATTTTTGCATGAACTTGAAAAAGTAATTTTAACAGTTATTATTAAGAGTTAATTAAAATCCTATTAAGTTCAGTGTGAAGATCTAACATTAAAACGCATAACACTTTGAAATATTTTTTGACAAAATGGTTGGTTTCAGATGCTGAAATTTTTACTTTAAAATCTTCACATTTATAATCTACTATACTGTTTAAACTGTGCAGTTAATTGTTGCTGTACTACATAACTTGTAAGAAATTGGAACTTCCTATTTTATTTTCCAAAACATGTTGCCTTTAGAATTCGAATGTTTAGTATTACCTTGTGGACAGATTTAAGGGAAAATTTCTGACGTGACACAAGTACAAAGTTTTGCAAGTGGAAGCAACCATTGTGTCATCTAGTTCTATATAGTACAAGGATAATGTTTAAGAATGTATAAAGTGATATTATGTTGAAGATCATCACTAATTTTGTTTTTTCTTAACAATGATTTTGTTTTTGGTGACAGTCTTTCCTGGCTTGCATTAGAGTAAGAATTTTTTCAAATAGTTTTTTTGCATGGTTTGCCTATTCTTGTCATGTCTGAAAAGTGTGATTACGTTAACATTATCAATATAAGGTCAGGTGACCACTGTGAACATGCAATAGTCAATACACAACCAAAACAAACTGTTATATAAATTTCCTCCAGTAGAAGAAAAATCCGGGTTGAAACAATTCATTACCAGGATACAACTGTATCACAATTTTTCCCATACTTATTTTTACATCTCTTAACTCTGTAACAACTTTGTAATCTATAACTTTTAACATAACTACTTACTGTATTTAGAACATGACTGTTTGAGTTCTGATATCATTTTGAAAAATTAATTGCAACATTGTGTTTCTCAATAAAGGTAGTAAATCCCCTTACTTAAGTTTCAAAATCTTTCAAAAACTGTTATTATAGTATTATTTAACAGACCTTATTTGGTATTAATCTTTTCGTTCAAAAGAATTGTTTAAACGGAGAAAAACACTTTCAGACAAGACCTATAATGTAGGGTACTCTTGTTATAATAAGCATTTGCTTGATGAGTTGTATAAGTGTAAAAAGGAATGTCAACAAACTTTGCAATAACCCTACATTCTGAGTGCATATGTTTACAAACTTTGCAATAATAACCCTGCATTCTGAGTGCATATGTTTACAAACTTTGCTATGACCCTGCATTCTGAGTACTTTTGTTTTACAATTATATTTCATTTGCAATTTATTTTAATTAAACTTTATTTATGAAATTTAATATATATATATTGTGTATTTATTGCCTTGTTATGTAATAAAATTTTAAGCTTGAACTGTATAAAGTATACAATAGCCATGCCTTCATTTACCATAAGTGTCGGTGTTCACTCATGTATATTCAGTGCCAAAGATTCCGTTAATGTGATTAGATATGCAGATGAGAGAAGCTGTTTTTCTGATAGCTGTTTTCAAAAAAGTACTTTTTCCAAGTTGCAGGAACATAATTGTCTATGTCAATTTCAAAATTTGATCATATTTGAACTGAATTTTTCAATTTCTATATTTATCCATGCAACATCAACAAAATAATAATAAATAATTTTATACTTTTATAATAATGATAAAAGGATATACATTGAAACTTGTTTGTCACTAATGTTTTCATCATAGGCTAATAATCAATAAAAAGTTACTAAATTGTAATTTTGAATTATTTTTCTGAGGAAAAATATATGATCCTGGAAGGCTTTGTTTGAAAATGAAAAAATAGACTGCCATCCCATATGGAATAAAAAAAAACTGTATCATCATTATTCTAAATTTATTAGAAGAAGCATGCATCCTGAGTTTTATGAAAATGTTCGATAAATAAATTTCTTATAATTTCCCATAGGATATTATATAAAATGTGTTTTTTTTTCTTCTGGATTTTTCAAGTCACGAGTTATGTTTAAGTTTCCGCAGTCCAATATTATTTACTGGTAGAAGGTATAACTCGCACTTAAAATACATGATATGTATGCCACGGTTTATATATGTATTTTGAAGCACTGGGAATATCTCTGTCAGCAATTAAAATGATTTTTAACGGGAAAAATCATCAAATTTCATCATATTTTCAAGTATAATTAGTTACCTTGGTTACAAGTAGAATCGGGGATTCTTTTGTATCGTAAACCACTTTAAATATTGGTACATACTTATTTTAGGGATTTTACTTTATAGAAGAAATAAGCAGAGTTTTATTTTAATGCACCAACATTTTGAGTATGGGTACAGAATTGCTTATATGTGCGGTTTTATTTTATGGAAATGTCAGTGGAAAAGTAAATTTTTGTGTTTGAAATGGGGACATGTAGATGGCCTTTTGTCAGGAACAGTTGTATACATACAGCAAAACCAAAGGGAACACAGGGGTTAGTTGGGAATACTAAGTTTGTGGGTATATATCCCCATATCAGTCTGTCTTTTTGTCTGTCCGCCCATCTCTCCATCTGTCTGTCCATCTATGTATTGTAAATCTGTGTCTGCTCCATAACTCTAACATCTACAGATGGATTTTGATCAAACTTGGCACAAATGTAGTCACTTACCATATGTATGTGTAGGTCAAAGGCCAAGGTCACAAGGTCAATTCAAAGTTTGGGTGGGGTTTATTTGGCTTTTAAAGAGACAGTTCTTCAAATTTATATTAGAAATATATACAAATAAACTGCTATAAGAGATGGAGGGGAGGAGGGCATTGGGGGCTCAGGTGATGTTTAGAAAAGACAAATGGGTAATTGTTTATTTACAATGTGAAGTGTGAGACTCTTACTAAATGTTATATATATTATTATTATGATTAGATTTCCCTTTAATTTGTGTATGATGATGTGAAAATGTTTCACCCCAGAATAACTGACATTACTGGGTATTTTTGCTCGGTCATGTATAATAGTGTTTACATATAACATCTATATAATATTATACAAGATGCTTGATGTAGGAGGTCGAAATTACAACTGATTGATTTTCTATCACAAATTATAACAGTAGTTAAGGTTAATTAATCATAACTGTGACATTATGATTATATTGATGTCGTAGCACTCCTATGTCGTTAATAATGATATAATAATATACATGTCTGTACGGAAGAACGTCAAAATAACAAACAACAACGCACAACCTACTCCCGTTAACTCCCAACGCACATCGTACTCTCGTTAACTCCGTCATCTGTGATATGTTTACTACTTAATACATATAATAGAGATGCATGGTTGTACATTTGACAGATCTTAAAAATAATATAATCTATACTTAATGTATATAATCAAAAACTATCCATTTTGTAAATTTGACAGACCTTAAAAATATATATATAATCTATACTTAATACATATAATTAAGAACTATGCCGTTTTCTGTCACGTAAGCATCAAATCGTAACTCGTAATATTGCTGACGCTGCTTTATACAATAACCTGCTCATTCTTATATAATCGTTCTAAAGTATAAACATTTTACTTCCTTATTGAAATACATGTATATATAAGGCTGTTTGTAGCTAAGGCACACCTCATAAAGTTAATAGATGAGTCTAGCATTAGGTGACCTGTTTTAATGACTCAATTAAAATGAGGCTAATACTGTATTACTGTTCCATTTGACTAAAATATTGTATTGTGTAGTAAAACTGGGAATTTTGTGTTGTAGTATAAATGGACATCCGCCTTTTTAAGGATGATGCAAATAAGAGGTCTATTTGATCAACCCTCTGAACTTATTCTTGGATTCATTTTCTTTTTCAAGAATTTTCATTTCAAAATAAAACTTGTTCAAACAATGTATACAGTAATGGGTCATAAGTCTTCAGCATTACAGAATTTTTACATTACTGTCTGTGTTAAATTTGTTTTAGTTAAAACAATATCCCAAACTGTTTCTGTTTGATGGCCCTGCCATGAATTTGGCCAGGGCATATAGCGTTACCTGTGTTCATACATATGTACACTGTACATCTCAGAATCTGTTTTTGCTCTGTAACTTTTTAATGATACAAACAAGAGATACACAATATGAAAAGAGGATGTGTCACGTACCAAATTGAGGTCATCAATGTCAAGGTCAAAGGATCATTAAAAATAAAACTTTGGAAAATTGATTGGGAGAGTAAACACCATTCAATCAATATAACGTAAATGAAGCGGAAACATATTTGTCGTATTAAATATTCAGTAACATGAAAGATTTGGGCTTTGAACTGTTATTAAGATATACTGTACAAGCCGCCTGAAATTTGCTTGGATGTCCCTTTCCATCTTTTTTCTATTGTTTACCTTTTGTGCCTTTGTCAGTGTGTACACAAATTCTATGATAAACTCAACAACATGATGTTGTAGGCTTGTTACTCCCATATTCTGATCATATGTACTCAACAAAAAAGTAAGGGAGTGATGTAAAACTTGAAATAAAAAATTTAAAAAATTGAAAATATATAATCCATCCATATTCTGTTCTTGTTCTTTTCTTGTTTCAAATGAGGTAATGAATTAATTTTCTATGCATGAAATTAAATCTCATTAATGAAATTATGAGAAGTGTGAAGATGAAATGATACGATTTTCATTCTACAAAATTAAATATGTTTTTGATATGGTCCTTAACCGTTTTAGTAGAGTATATAACATTAATTTCGTGGATTTTCATTTCCGAGTACAAGGACAATTTTTGTGATTAGGAATCATGATAAATGATGTTGCATCACTATTCCTGTTTTGACGTACCTTATGCTAGGTTTCCATAAATTTAAAATAATTACCGGTAGTAGCCAAATTTCCAAAATTTGTGAAAATATAGTCCTTTTTAAAGTATTTTTCCACAGATTTGCTAAAATAGGTTACTTTTTGAAAGAATTCCTCAGAAATTAGTAGCCAATGACGATTTTGGCTACCAGGAATGGAAACATAGCCTTATGGTATTATTTGTTTTCTGACGTTAAATTGTAGAGATCATACAGATACATACATATTATATACACAGTGTGTATGTACAACCCTCAGTATCAGGTCGAGTCCTTTTTTTCGTAGTCGTATCACTACGAGTCGCGCTTGCACGACGAGTAGTGATACAGCTACGAAAAAAGGACGAGACCTGATACGAAGGGTTGTACATACACACTGTGTATATGATATTTTTATCTAACATTTCTTATTAGATAATTAAAATAATAAAAACCCAATACTTTATGTGAAAAAAATACATTTTACCACAGAAAACCACTGAACTATGTTATGACATGTTTTGTTGTAATGACGTCATTGTTTACATTTGACAAATCGGAGATTCCACAATGACGTCACAATGAGAAGTGCACGTGTACTTAACCGCCAATGTTGTATCACCACAGTGTGGTGATACAAGATTCTGTATCACGCGTGTTCGATAAAGCTTGTATTTCATCAAATACAAACAGAAAAACTAGTCTAATGTTAGATAAAATATTAAAGCATTGGGACAGAAACCTATACACCTGACTGACAAAATGTAACAATGTTTTGTATTTTACTGACCACTCAAGAAATGGTATAATGTTTTGTTTCACCATGGTTACATAGATGTGATTTATAATTATATATTTTGTACATATCTGTATTTGCAGTAGTCCTGGCAGATCTCCAGGTGGTGATGAAATTGTCATAATGAACAGTGTATATAAGGAAAGGTTTCCTAAGGTATGTTTACAACAATATTTATATTAAGATACACTGGTTTTTGGCAGGTTACAAAGCCCCATGTACTCTTCTTAAATTTTTTACCCTGACCCACAGATAACCTGTCAAAAACTCAAATAATACAAGTATTAGGTTTTTGTTGCCCTTTAAAGTGGCACTCATTTGGTCTTTTTAATTTTCACTCTGTAGTCTGTGTGACTTCATAGTTTGCTGCCAAGCTTTTTTACTATAACTAGACGTCCCTGATTTGCAAGTTACTTCCCTTTTACTGCTAAAAGTGATGTCCATTTCTGCACTGCAGCAAATTAACAAGCATACTTGTATTTCCATGTGTCCTGGCAAGTTAACCAATGGGTTTGTGAGAAATTTCTTTGAAGGTTGACAAAACAAGCTATTTCTGAAATGATGATAAACCAGAGTTGTAATAAACCCCTGTAATTTGTACTATCGTCATATTGATATGACTTAAGCTGCAAGTTGTGGAAAATCAACATAATCGTGCAATTTTATGAAGAAAAAAAATTATTCGAAATGCATAATAGAAAGTTCTTATTTTATCGAAAATTGGGAAAATTTCCAAAATATTTTGGAAAAATATACACGTAGGTTAAGAAAATGTGAAAAATGGGGCTGTTTCGGCTAAAAATTAAGCAGATTGGCAGTCCCAATCAGTGTCAAAGTAGTCTTAAGAGACAGAATTAGAAATCTAGTTTAAATTTTATTTTACAGACTTGATTTACAAATGACCAGTTATCGCTGTTTTGTGATGGTATTTACATTGTAAATAGAACTGTTGTGTAATGTTATCTTGTGTAGAAATGTATAAATCTGACTTGCTAATTTTGTACTATCTGTTATAACAGGCTACAGCTCAGATGGAGGAGAGATTGTCACAGTTTATAGAACGGAATACAAGTCTAGAAACAGTGTTTGAGTCTGATGCCATCACTAGATTTTTACACCACCAAGTCCTGGAATTAGCACGTGATTGTTTAGATAAATCTAAAGACAAGATGATTACGAGCAGCTATTTCTACGAGATTTCTGACAGTCTGGAGAAGTTACTGGAAGATGTAAGATATAATGATATGATGGATCATCTCAATTTAGTGAAATGTTTACTATACAGAAACATCATACTGTAAATGTATTGATTTAAGTGTGTACGGATTTCGAATTTGAGTAAATTGACATGGTTTTGAATTACTGGTTAGCATAAATCTCATTGATCACTTTGTGCACTATGATTGTATTTCATTTGGCAGTGCATTTAAGTAAAAGTACTATATCATTGCAAATATCGCTTAAATTACCATAGTACATCCCTAAAATTAATATATGTACAGTATGTATATATATAATTATTTAAGATATTGACATTTAGACAAACTATGACAAAAGATAGAATCTTCTTTCGTGGTATGTAACAATTCAATTGTCCTGTAGTCCTCCATACATACAAACATGTATTTCAGAATACATCCAGAAAATAAAACTGAAACAGTGAAGAACACCAGAGTTAATTGCGTATGAACAATTTTAACTTCGTAGGGAGAGAGAGTTGAGAGTAATGGTGTTTAATGTCCCAGTCAAGAATATTTCGCATATATTGAGACATCGAGAAGGTTAGAAATTTTGCCTGTGCATTGCGCTGATGGCATTATACAGAAGGGTTCTTTATCATGCCAAGCCTACCGTGACACAGGACCTCATTTATTTTACATTCCCATCTGAAAAAAGGAGAGATATAGAGAAAGCAAAATATATTGCTTAGGATTTATTAATGTGAACTATGGAGAGAAAGTTTATATGAGAGAGAGAGAGAGAGAGAGAGAGAGAGATCTAGTTGTTATTAGTTTCGAGTTTATTACGCCCTTTGACAGTCCAGTTACAATCAGTTGACATTTCATATTCTTAATTACAGATCTAGAACACATGTGTTTTCAGTTGAGCAATATAATTAATCTGAGGTGCCGCTGTTCCAATTTAATTTTGTTTACAACATTCTAAGTTTCTGCTTGATTTCATGTAAATTTAATTGAAGTCTTTCTCTGTGATCCAATTATACACTATCTGTTGACTGAATTCAAACAGTTACCTTTAAGGCAGGTTGGACTGTACTTGTTTTATTTTCAAAACAACCATGTTAAGAGAAATTCTAAATTCCACCTATCCATTCTTCTGTCTTTAATTCCATCTGATTCTGAAAATTATGTTTCTTTTTTCAGGCTGAAGACAGAGAAGAGATGGCATATTCCTATATTTATCCCCTGATTAAGAAGCTGCTATTGATAATTTCACGACCGGCAAGGCTTCTAGAATGTCTGGTAAGGGTGAAAATATTTAGATAGGAAATTAATTAGCAAGGCTTCTAAAATGTCTAGTAAGGGCTGATGTTATTAAGATAGAAAATTGGTTGAAACATGAAAAACAAAACACTACAACTCATTTTGTTATGTAGACTCTAGATTGGATACTAGGTTTTCACAATTTTAAAATTACAAGTAGCCAAGTTTCCATAATTTGAAAATATAGTCCTTCTTAAAGTTTTTTTCTCCAGAAATTTGCCAAAATAGGTCTCAGAAATTAGTATCCAATGGCAATTTTGGTAAAAGGAATGAAAACTTAGCTATATGTCAGTTTCAAGTTGCAATAAGCTGTAATATTGCTGATGCAGCTTTAAGAATAATCTCTCTGTAAATTTATACATTGTAATGTATCTTATGAATTCATTTATTTTGTTTTCTAACACAAGTCTGTATTAGATTTTTTTTTATTAAATCTATTTGATATGTACGTGTAACTATGATGTATTATAAAGTGGTGTAATTTACATCATTAGTACAATTATACCGGATTTTAATGATAGTCATAATTATTACCGATGTGGTTGGATAATGAAGGCATTTTATTGTAAAAAATTAACCTTGATTTCCTGCAATTTAGGTGTTTTTATTAGATATAAAATTTGAAAAAAATTCATTTTGATTTGATGTCAATTTAGACTGGTTATATTAGGAATAAAATTTAGGAAAAAAATCATCTCAATTTCATGTGAAACTTAGTGGGTTTTTTTTTTTTTTTTTTTTTTTTTTTTTTTTTTTTTTAGATAAATAACATTTGGAAAAAAATCATTGAGATTTTACATGAATATAGATGAATTTATGAGAAAAATAATATCATGATTATTGTTTTGATATTATAGGAATTTGATCCAGAGGAATTTTACCAGTTACTTGAGGTTGCTGAAGGGAAAGCTAAACAAACATTTAAGGCAGATATCCCCCAGTACATCATCACAAACTTGGTCTAAATAGAGATCCATTAGAAGGTACGGTAAAACCTTGATACATCACCACTATTTATTCAGTCAGATTGAGGCGTTATAAAGGGGTTGGTGATGGTTCGGTAAAACCTTGATACATCACCACTATTTATCCAGTTATATTAAGGCCTTATAAAGGGGTTGGTGATACTACTATAAAACCTTGATTCATTGTCACCATTTTTTCAGCCAGAGTTTGGTGTTATAAAAAGGATGGACGATAAATCTAGGAAGACTTATAAAGAAGTACATAAAAGAATTTGATTTGTGGAGTTCAAAATAGTGACTTGAAAATATGTAGTAAATATTCATCGGCAAGCACCTGGCATTTAGCAGTGAAAGCCACTGTGAAGTCACTGTGTCCTTCAGATGATATCTTTTAATCTGATGTCCATATGGTTGACACGGTTTCTAAAGAATACTCCCTACACATTGCCCTTAGCACACTGTAAAGGGTAAAAATTTATGTCCACTTCACTTACAGCTGGTGATGTCTTGATATAAGTAAAATATTCTTGACCATGTTGACCGGGATGTAATACCCCATTCATCCAATCTTGTTCTCCTATGATTCCAAAAACAGACCACCTAAATATAAGTCGAAGAAATTCCATGTTGCATAAAACACCATTACTTAACTCTACTTGTCATTAGATCTGCTGTAGGGAAATTTAATCTTGATATATATCTCAAGAGTTCTGTTGTACATAGATAAAAATGATAAATAGTATTTACATGTAATCCTCTTTGTGATATGTAGACAGACAGACAGACAGAGCAGTATGAATTGATAATGATTATCTAGATACAGACAGATAGACACATGGACAGGCGGACAAAGCAATATGAAATGGCAATGATTATTTAGCTGTACGGACAGACAGACAGACAGACAAAGCAATATGAAATGGCAATGATTATTTAGCTGTACGGACAGACAGACAGACAGACAAAGCAATATGATATGGCAATGATTATTTAGCTGTACGGACAGACAGACAGACAAAGCAATATGAAATGATAATGATTATCTACATACAGACAGACACATGGACAGGCGGACAAAGCAATATGAAATGGCAATGATTATTTAGCCATACGGACAGACAGACAAACAGAGCAATATGGAATGATAATGATTATTTAGCCATATGGACAGGCAGACAGAGTAATATGAAATGGCAATGATTATTTAGCTGTACGGACAGACAGACAGACAGACAAAGCAATATGAACTGATAATGATTATTTAGATAAGGATGTATAAGATTGATGATGATTCTGATGATAGGATGTATAAGATTGTTGATGATTCTGATGATTGGACTGATATATATCATATTAACTTTTATAGCAATAACAGACCCAGCTATTGACGATGCTGATTTTATTGATTGTCCTGATCAAGATGACTCGGAGGTGAGAGATTACAATTAATACAGATTTATTTAAGTAAAATGATGATAGTAGGGTATTAGTTTTATATTAAACGACTTCTTTATCATCAGAAAGCATTGATTTTTTACCAGAGTGGAATCTTGATGTTATAAAATTAGTAGTACTCTACCAAACAAATAAGGTTCTCTTGATATTGGGTTGTTGTTGCAGATTTCTGAATCTATCAGTAGATACTATTATAACAATTGGTTACAGAGAAATTTGAATTTATCTTTCTTTATATCTTTTATATACAATGTACAAAATATTCTAGAAATAAAAGATTATATTCAATACATGCTTGAGTCTTACATAGAATTGAGGAAAAAACCCAGTAGAGATGGTCTCATTGTTTAGCTGGCCAAATTGTTAAAATAGTACGGTAGTTGCTTCCCTCTAAGCAGGGGACCACAAAAGTAGTTCAGTTGGTAGAGTGATTTCACCAAATGTAGGAGGTTGGGGTTTGGACCCTGGCACTGATAGGACTACACTTCATGCATGTATATTTAACTTCATTTCCCAATTAGCTATTCCATAAAGGGGGGGGGGGTGTTGCAAGATTCACAAAAAAATTATAACTTGATTTATTCTTGTTTTTTGTTTTCTCTCTATAGTTTTTGAAGCCAATTGAACCAAAATTCAAAGCACCTTGTGAAGATGATTTTGAACAGATAAAATTAATCAGTAATGGAGCTTATGCGTAAGTAGACTCTTAATGATATCGGTATCTCAAAATAACAGATTTATAAAGTTATACCAATTTTACTTGTACATTGTATATGTCTATTATTTGGCAAGTGATTCAAATCAGCAAGGATTCATATACATGTACATTTAAAGTATCTCTGGTGTATTTGTACACATTGTACTTTGACTTGAAGATGAACTTGGATAGGTGCAATTGCATGTGCATTATATCAAATAAAAAATAGATATTCATGAAAGTTTTATTTTTGTATCATTGTTACTCTCACAAATTTTTGTGAACATAAAATAAACAGGAAGATTTCCTATTTTACATTGCGGTATCTTTTTGAGACAATTGCATTTTGGTGTATTACAAAGGGTGTTTTACTGAATAACACAACTAAGTAAACTTGTTTGACACAATTCCAGGTTTAGCAATACACACATACTTAAGTTCGTAAAGCAAATCTGTAAATCAAAGAAGAATTTAGTGACAGTTTTATTTTAGCATTTTTTGCTATCTGGCCTTTTTTGCTAAAATCATGTATCAGTGAGTGTATGCACATAAAATGTTGGTACTCTAAAATAAAATCAGATTTATACTTTTGCAAAGTAAAATGACCAAAATAAGTATGTACCAAAATAAATTGGTTTACAGTAGAAATACAAATGTAGTTTTAAATTTAATATTTATCAAATTTGTTTGTTTGTTTAATTACTACAGTGCGTTTCTTAGTTTGAATTTTGTATTTATCACATTTATTTGTTTAATTACAATATAGTGCTGTGTTCTTGGTACGACATAAGTATAATCGTCAAAGATTTGCCATGAAGAAAATCTGTAAACAAAACCTGATACTACGTAACCAGACAGAACAGGTGTTTACAGAGAGAGATATACTGACGTTTACTGACAATCCGTTTGTAGTTAGCATGTACTGCAGTTTTGAAACAAAGGTAGATAATCATTTGTTTACTATCTTTATGCAGTTAGAATTAAGACATAATTACTGTTATTTGTGTACTGTACATGGACCATCAATGTCACTGATATACAGTATTTAATTGTCTAAAACAACAAATAGTTAGCTAAGCTCATTCATTATAATCCTGTTTTCTCTTTTCTATTTTATATAGTATAAAGTTGAAAATTAATAGAATATAAGATCCTAACAGCTTGCTTGAAATTAGACAGCTGTGTCTGAAGAGTCTTAACATGATTTTACCCCTGGCACTTAATAATGTATAGTAGTTCTTTTGTCATAATCATAAAATATTAGGAACCAGTGAAGAACCAGTGAAAACACATTCCATATAGAACATAATCCATGTACAATACCCACAGCTTAAACCAAGAAAAGTTAGCTAGAAGTTTAGTGCTTCAAACAAAACAAAATGACAAACAAAGTTACAAATGTACAATCTACCAATCTCCAGCTAAATTGAACGAGGTCCCGTGTCACGGTGGGCTTGGCATGCTAAAGAACTCTGCTGTATAATGCCATCAGCGCAATGCACAGGCAAAATTTCTGCACCTTCGCCTATAGCTGGCGTTGTCTCGATATAAGTGAAATATTCTTGACTGAGATGTTAAACATCATTACTCAACCCACTTACTATAGCTAAATTGAATGGAGTGTTTAAGTTATATGGGAGACCAACATAAATGTAAGTCAGTTCTTTATTTGTTATGTTGTTTTGTTGTTATAGAGACATTTGTGTATGGTTATGGAGTACGTTGAAGGGGGTGATTGTGCCACGATGCTGAAAAATTCTGGTCCACTGCCATTTGATCTTGCCAGGTAAGTTATGTAGATGAATGTGAAGAGTATTGAAAATATTAGGTACCACCAAGTTCTTTAGAAACTCAGAAGCACATCAAAGTCTTTTGAGGACACAGAATTTTGTGCTAACACACACACGTTTGTATACTATTGACTTATTACATGTATTAAGTTATTAATTTTAGATACAATTTCTTTTATCATGACCACTGTCTGACAAATATATAAAAGTCTTAATGATTAATATTGTAGACATTTAGACCTTCACTTTTAAATAAAAAAGCTAACCAACACTTAACTTATATATTTATTATATTTACAGGTTATATTTTGCTGAAACAGTATTAGCACTAGAATACTTACATAGTTACGGTGTAGTTCACCGAGATCTCAAACCAGATAAGTAAGTGTTTATTTCAACATCTTGGGAAAATATGTATTGATATTTAATCCATTTGTTCTTTCAAGGTAGTGGTAATGAGAACACACAAAAAAATGTAAAACGTCTTTTGTAAATCTTGTTAATTTTGTTCAAAAAATGTCATTGGTGGAAGGAGTAGTTTTGATAAATAAATGGGTTCTGTTTTTCATATAATTATTTTAAGTTTAACATTCTTACCTTCAAGATAATGTGATTAGACATACTGTACATGTACTAATTTTTAGCGGTATTCTAATATTAGCGCCTTTCGTGCTCCAGTTATTGCGCTAATTTAAGTGCAGTGCTAAATTATCTCTGTATGAAGGGGACAAATATTCTTGCATTATGTGTGCGTATTTAAGAATGCACTAATTAGTCTACACCCCCTTAGAGCGCTAAAATTTGAGTGCGCTAATTTAAGTACACGTACAGTACATGTAATTATCAGGAAATTTTAGTTTTACAATTGATAGTAATAAGATACTACTTTGCTCTTAGAATCTAAAGTAATATAAACATAAATATGAAAATCTAATTCAGAGTTATAATGGATAATGACATGTTATAAATATTGTATGTTATCTGTTTCAGTTTACTTATCACATGACATGTTATAAATATTGTATTAGTCTGTTTCAGTTTACTTATCACATGACATGTTATAAATATTGGATGTTATCTGTTTCAGTTTACTTATCACTGCCACTGGTCACATCAAGTTAACAGATTTTGGATTATCTAAGATTGGATTAATGAGTTGTAAGTAATCCATATACAGTCAAAAATATCTCCATCAGATATGTGCTGTTATATTGTAACAAAATATTTTTGCTTATTAAAAATATTTGATTGAAATATATGTACTTGATAGATAACTAGACCATCTCCAGACATCTATTAGGAGAAAACAAGGTATCATTTTCTTCTAATTTTATAGTCTGATCCTAGACTTCAATTTGGCAAGTTGATGTTCTTTTTGTCTTGAAAGTCATTTACCTTACCACTTATGTTCAAATGTACCCTGGCAGACTTGTTTAACAAATGTTGATGATTTTTCCACAAAATCCAGTTTCCTCCACCATTCCATAACTGATTGCATTGGTATTATTAAAGCAATCTTGGCTAGGGCAAAAAAATCTCACTCCACTGTCATTGAATCAGATCAAGTTTTGATTATTTAACATGTAATAACCGTAACTCTTCATGTAGAGCATGACAATTAATTTATAACTTTCTGTTGACAGTGACCACTAACTTGTATGAAGGGATTGTTGATAAGGACTGTAAACAGTTTAAAGACAAAGCTGTCCAGGGAACTCCAGAATATATCGCTCCAGAAGTCATATTGAGACAGGGTTACGGTAAGATATCTCTTTCTGTTTTCAACCACTGCGGTAGCTCAGTTGGTAGAGTGCTCACTTCGTAAGTGGGAGGTCGTGGGTTCAAACCCCGGCCGGTCTAACCAAAAACTTAAAGTGGGTAGTGACTGTTCTTTCACGAAGCACTCGGCATAATGAAATGGAAGTCACGGTTCTTTCGGATGGGAACTAAAAATAAACAAGGTCCCGTGTCTTGGTAGGCTTGGCACGCTAAAGAACCCTGCTGTATAATGCCATTAGCGCAATGCACAGGCAAAATTTCTGCACCTTCACCTCAGCTGGTGATGTCTCTATATAAGTGCAATATTCTCGACTGGGACGTGAAACACCATTACTCAACTCAACTCTATTTTGTTTACTGGTATGAAATTGTTCCCTGCAGTTTAGAGAACAAACCTTACCACAAGTTATATCAAATGATCATTGATTTTTGGGGTATTTCTTTGCAATTTTTCAAACCACGCAAATTGCTCTTGTCAACAAAAATTGCAAATTAATCACTTGATTGTTTATTACAGGTAAACCAGTAGACTGGTGGTCTATGGGTATTATACTGTATGAATTCCTTGTTGGCTGTCCTCCATTCTTTGGTAATACACCTGAAGAGTTATTTTCACAAGTTATTAATGGTAAGTATAAACATATACATGTACATTGTATAACTCCTGATCTCTTCCTCATTGTTGGGACCTCGGTGACAGAGTGAAATAAACTCTGCTTACATATCAGTGCCTCTTGCCATCTAGGTTAGAATTTCACTTGTGACAGATTCTAGTGATAGAAATTTTGTCAGTCCATGATCACTAGCCTATGTCTGACAGTATTTACACACACTAAATATAGTTTAGCCTTTTAAGCCTTGCTCAAATTTAATGCCAGACTGCTATTAGTTTACTAACTCTTGTAATCTACCTCTACAAAGTAATTTATTTTATGAGGATAACATACAGTTCTTTTTTAAATATAAAGAAATCAATCAAATAACATTTGCATTGTACAGTTGTCTGATTAAATTGAGTTGAGGTGTTGTATAAAACTAGAGTGCCATGCTTCAATTCAGGCAGTGTACAAGTTAAAGTTTGACATTGAATCATTAACTATTCCAGAGGAGATGGAATGGCCTGAGGAGGAAGAGTGGCAGGTCAGAGATGATGCTAGAGATCTTATAACACAGCTACTACAACACAACCCCATGAACCGTCTAGGAACGGCTGGTGGAGCACATGAGATCAAAGTTCATATATTCTTCTACGGCATTGATTGGGATGGACTACTGAGGAAGAAGGCGGAGTTTGTACCTCAGTTAGAAGATGAAGAAGACAAGTTATTTCGACTGTAAGTATTGACATTATTTTATTTAAATATTACAAATTATCACATTTATAAGAAAGAATTACCCTGTTTAACTGGTGTAATAAAGGTGTTGTAAAACTGGCCATATCATTTAATTGACAAGATACGGGAGATGGGGTGTGATAACCATATCAGTATTACACCCTATCTCCTGTATAGATCTTATATTGATGACTTGGGCCAATATGAGGTGTGTTATGGAGAAAGACATTTAATAATCTATATAATATATTGATACAAGTTATTTTAATTGTCATAAATGTCCATGAAAACAATTAAAATTAAGACATCACAAAAATTAATGATTTCACAGTATTCTAGAAACCCCAGTATATGAACATGCTATTTGAATGATCTATAGTATTCTAAAACTGTTAAGTACAAGATTATACAAGAGAAATAGCTCAAAGTATGGTGTACAGGTATATGCTATACATAAACTCAGGTGTTATTTTGAGTCGGAGAAAATACAGTTAACTTGTTTTTGACTTAAAAAAAAATCATACAAATTTCCATTGTTCATTATTTCATGAATAAACCTAATTTGCAACACAAAATTGTAATAAAAAACAAAAGAAATTTTGCAAAATTGATTTCATTTGTACCTGTAACACGTTATCACATTGCATTATTGAACAAGTAGAAGTTTCAGAATGATGAACCTGTCGTAATTAATGGCCATGTGTTTCATAACTGACCAGTTTATATATTACTTTTATATTTTAGCTCGAGAAGATCGTTATAACCATGATTTAGAGACAGAAGACACTGAAGATGACACTGATGACATATTATTTCACAGCTTTTCTTCATGTTCTCCCAGATACAGCAAAGTATACTCCAAGATGGAACAATTACATGAGGTATTTACAGGGGTCTCAAGTCACCCGGATCGTGCGGGTCACACCCGGAAATTAAGACCATGACCCGCATAACACCCGCACCCATTTAATCACCCGCAAATTTTCATATGACCCGGGAATCGTGAAGTTCGAAGTCTTACGTAAATGATCCTTAATTACTCCAATTTTCAAGTCCCTGGGCAATGATTGTTTGTGTATAGACACTAATTAATCTATCCACCTGTGATTGATCAGTCATGGTTAAATAAACAACACAGGTACTGCATTAACACCTGTGTATATCGGGTATACATAGGTAAAACAGTACTGCATACAGGAACAAACATAAACTGCACTTCGATTTTTAAATAGAACTTTAATAATATAACAGACTCACTTAGAATGTTCCTTTTTCATGAAATAATCCATAAATAAAAGCATTATCCGATTGCATGATCTTAAATAGTGAAAATCATTGCTGGAAAGTGACAGTGTCACAGTGGTGCATCTGTCAGTTTTACCATGTGTTTACAAAAGGGAGATAACTCAAACAGCAATCTATAGTCTATATTTAGAAACATTCACAATTGAAAGACTTGAACTATTCTAGAATATGTTGTATTGATTCATTCATCATTATGATATTAAACAACATAATTTTATTTATCTTTAGTTTATTTTCAAACAATTTTTTTTAATTATTCATTTATTTAAAAAATGTCCTTCTCAACTATGACATGAAAAATATCAGAAGCTTATTATAAAGTACTTATGCACTTTTAACTGAATAAACAGAGTGAAATAAAATGAAAATAGTTTTAGTAAACATGCAGTCAGTGGGTATAGTTTTTCAATCTTGGGACCATTTTGTAAATATTATTTAAAAGTGTTTTTGATTTTACTAAACAGACTGTGAAAGACTAATTCTCTCATGTAAAACATATTTTTACAGAATCTATAGCTAGTCTAGGTCAGGACACAATAAATTCACTGTTAAGTTGTAAATACAATTCTGATGAATTATGTTTCAATTATGAACCAAATGATGAGGTACTGAGAAGGGCAAAAAAAGTTTGCCATGAATATAACATTGAAAAAAGAGAAGGCAAGAAATAGAAGTATTGGCATTATCATGTGATTGTATGCACAAACATATCTATTGTTTTTTGGGAAATAAAATGTATAAAGTCTAATTATTGATTTTGTTTAGCTTGGAAAAGTCCGTCCGCGCAGTGACCTGCATTTGTGAAATCCAATGCAGGTCATGACCTGCATTTGAAGTTTCAGTACTTGAGAGCCCTGGTATTTACTTAATACTAATTAGTCCAAAGAATTTTAATATTTACATGTAGATATTGACTTTCAGGAAAACCACAGGGTTTTTTCTTTTGATCAGAAGTGGGACATGTCAAAAATATGCCTTTTTGTTTTTGAGACATTCTGTCAGAGATAATGGTGTGAAAAAATTGTGGATGTTTTCTCTCTAAAAAAACACCTATTGCCATAATCAAATATGACATTTGTGTTGGAGTTCATATTGTTGCACATACTTAATTGGTGATCCACGTCTAAGCTCCACAATCAAATTTTAGCCGGGAATAGCTGCAATATTGCTGATGAGGCTTTAAACAATAACTCACTCACTCACAATCAATTTATTTTAGATAAATTCTATTAATAGGTTGGTATACACAATTTCTAATCGTGAGTCTATGCTTCAATTCCATTGCTGTATTCATTTCTGGTGTCATGGTTAAAACGATCACAATAGAATTGTTAAAACTATAAATATTATATTGTAATTTATATTGTTATGGAATTCTAACATTGTGAGGACACTTTGTTTCCTATTATGGCATTATTATTATGTAAACTTAATTTGATTGTGTATTTACTCCTACAGCAGGCTCGTGAAAGAGAAAATCGTAGAAGACATTCCAGTGCGGATGAAATGAGGACACGTTTATTGGAAAAGCAAGCTCTAGAAAGGAAAGATTCCAACCAATCAGAAACATCAGAAAGTTCTCTTGAGGTCCAATCACTGTTGAGGCGTGACACAACCAGTACAGAATCCACAGATAGAACGGATGCTAGTACCATTAGATTTGATGAAGATGTCTTCACATCTCCTGAATGGTAATGCGATTTTTTATCATTTTAATCAAGAAAATAACAAGTAATATTTTAATGGTTTAAATTTCTTACTTACCTCATTATGTTTTGTTTTGTTTTTTTGTTGTTTTTTGTTTTGTAAATTTTTCATACATTTTCTAACTTGAAGTTAAAATATGAATTATGTTGTATTATTGTACACATTTTATTATGCATCCTTGGTTTATATCAAATTATAAGTGTCTTGTTATTTTTCAGTACGCCAAAATTACACCCACAGACAAGCACACCAGAGTCATCTCCCCTTGCCAGTGAAGATTCACGGAAACGACCTCCACCTATTAAAAGTATCATTCCAAAGTTTGCCATCACAACTGATGACGAGAAAAATCAGTCTACTTCAAAAGGTATGCTTTTATACAAGTATGAATAGTGTTATATCGTATAAACTCAATATGAGTGGAATGTCTGAACTGTTGGTGGCTCCTGGGTTGTAGAACATTCTTGTAACTTTTGTATTTCTTGTAACCAGTAGAATTGAAATATTAATATTTTAGTGATTTCAGAATTTCCTATTTATTGTAAGATTAATGACTGGTAATTGTGAATTTATTGTGTTGGTTAATTTTCCTTAACTGGATACTGGCATACAGTGTACTTTTATTTTCATGTTGCTGAATGCAAATAAATGCAAGTGTATAATATCAAAACAAAATATTCATAAAAGTTTAACGTTCACATTTTGTTATTCCCATAAACTTACCTGAATATAAAACTTATGCAAAAATATCCTGTCCTGTCCCCATGACACATCACAACTCGCCTCACAGCGGCTCGTCATGATATCGTCATGGGAACAAGACTCGACTCTGGTACAAATCCCGTACATACATAAGATATAAATTATATGTATTTATCTTGCTATCAATATCAGTTGAATCATTATATCATTATAAACATTTTCAGTTGCTCACAGCAGTTTATACAGAGTGGAAGATGTCGACTTGTCTTCATTCTCGGAACTTTCCCCTGTTGATGAAAATAGAGAGAAGAGTAATTCTCCAGCAATGTCCCCGTTTACTGGCCGGAAACAACCAATACAGAAGTCAGCTTCAACTACAGCACTTACTCTACTTATACAACCCACAGGTATCTCATTGTTTTGTTTACCCTTCCAGAGCATCTGGCCTCACTTCCCTTAATTTGCTAGTTCTTCAAAACTTTTACTTTGCTTTTAGGATTGTGATGAGGACATAGACCAACAGTATGTGATCATTCAGTAAATTATAATTTTTGGTTTTAAGTAAGGAAAACAGCAAAATTGAGGGAAAAAAATAATAGATGTAACATGAATAATCTTCATTAGAAAGATACATGTATGTTGAACGACAGTCAGATTTTTTTACCCAACATGCTGCTTGAGGACTTATGAAATCAAACAAATCTCCATGGTTACAAATACTTAACACCTATATAATATATAGACAATACCACTTAAGATAGCTACAAGTTACCCATCCCAGGTGTTCTCAAGGAAAAGTTTTCTTGAAGCATTTTAAATCTACACATGTCACAGGAATATGTGTATTACCTTTCAAATCATACGTGTTTTTTTTTTTTGTAGATGACTTTGTTTCGCAGCCAGTTACCTCCCCTGGTGGTTCCAGTACCAGTTCTCGCGATGGTTCACCTTCTAGGGATATATCACCACTTGCCAGGAGTCTAAAACCACCGGTTGTTATAAAGAAGGGTGCTAGAGGTTTTGGATTTAACATGCAGGCAATACGAGTGTATCATGGAGATTCTGAACGTTATACATTACAACATGTTGTTACTGTAAGTGTAATTACTACATAATGTCTCAGTCAAAAATATTATATTGAGACATCACCAGCTATGGATGCAATTTCTACCTTTGCATTGTGCAGGAAGGGTTGTTTAGTGTGTCGCCCCTCTGTGACACGAGGCATTGGTTTTTAGAGTCTTTTTCAAAGAACCCTAGAACAGTCACTGACTACTTTTTTTCAGACCCAGCCAGAATTTGAACCCTGGCCTCCCACATATTAATTGATTTATATGATTTAAAACATTATACACTTTAGTAATTCCCTCTCATACACATATATATAGTGCATCTCTCTACAACAGAACTGAAGGGTCTTTGTGGCTGAGTGTTATAAAGCATCTTTTACAGATAATGGTATTTTCCATTGTTCTTAAGGCATTTATGTCCATTACATCCACATTTAATATTTTAATTATTTTTACACCTTACAGGGCTCAAAGTGACTATTTGATTCTAGGGGCCAGCCTGGCTCCTTATATAAAAATATTAGGTGCCAATGGAGTCTTTTAGGCACCAGCAATAAAATTAATGTGATTTTATCCTAAAAAATAATCTAAAAACACATTGTATACTGTATAATATCAAACATTTATTATTAATCAGTCATCGGATCTGTCGCCTGCTTTTTGGGAGCATCACACGTACTTGCCTTGAAAACACTATCAATACACATCGACAGCTGCTTCCCAGCCATGATTACTGTTCTATTCGGCACAATTTCGACGTTTCTTATATATACACACGAAATATTCCCTCTATAAGTCTTGAGGCCGGCCAAGGAGTGATGTAAACATGTTGTCAATATGTAAAACACAAATAGAAAAACAGAATCGGCCATGATCAAGAATGTTGAACCCCAAAAATGCAGTAGCCAAATTGGCAACTTATGAGTAAAATTTGGGTGCCAATGCAAAAATTTGGTCACCATGGTGCCTAATTTAGTCACAACTTTGAGCCCTGCCTTACCATCATGTTTGGGGAACAGTGAGACAGACTTATAAATAATTCTGATATTTAAAAAAAATCATAAATATCTAGTGTGTGTTGTTGTTTAATTTTCAAAAATTTTCTTTTTCTTTCAGTCTGTAGAACAACAAGGTCCATCATTTGAAGCAGGATTACGTCCGGGTGATTTAATTACGCATGTCAATGATGAACCAGTTCAAGGACTTCTTCACACTCAAGTTGTGCATTTAATTCTGAAAGGAGGACAAGTGGCACATATAAGAACGTTCCATTGGAGAGCACTAGTATAAAGAAAACTGTGGGCAGAAAACGATCTCATCCTGGAAAGATGGTCCGTAGATCATCTAGAAAGAAAACTCAAAAAGATCGCTCAGAGAAAAAGAAACGTGGATCTTTATTTAGACGACTGAGTACGAAAAAGACTGATCATCATCCATTGCAAGCATCTCCCATAGCAACAGGGAGGACTTATGGTGGATCAAATGCATTTAGCAAATCTTGGTCATGTGGTGATAGTACTCCTGGACTTTCTAAATCCATGCGTTCTCTGCCTGTATCACTAACACATTCACCTGACTCATCTGCTACAAACTCTTCAACTAGCAGTTCTCCTAGCTCAAGTGCTCCCAACTCTCCTGCCAGCTCTCAGTTTAATCGACCAAGTTCATTACATGGTCTAAAACACAAACGTGCTCAGAGTTTGAAATCTCCATGTCGAAGGAAATCAGTACATAATATTCCGTTATCTCCCTTGGCAAGGACACCGTCGCCATCTCCAATGCCGATATCGCCAACAAGAAGTCCTAGCCCTCTAGCTGTAGTACAACAGGAACATCAGATTGGCAGCTCAAATAAAGTACAGAGTACAATACCAGCATATCTAAATACATCTGGTCCTACACAATCACCATCCCCTGTCACAGCAGCTGTCGCTAAAAAATCATTAACGCGTCCTAAAAGTTGTGAGCCAGGATCTCCTTTATTGAGAAGAGCCTTATCTCCAGATAGACTGCATCCAAACTCTGCAGAAAAGGGTTCTCCACAAAGGAAGGGATCTCTGCAGGAGAAGAAGAGTTCTCTTTTAGACTCCCTATAGTGTTTACTATTTTTGATTGTTGCATTATATATATATTTATATATTTTGTTAATTTTCTCAGGTGCAAAACAAACATGAATGAATTGATTCCGTTTTGTGAAGTTTATTGTGCTACAAAGATGTGTTTTAAAGAATAATGATTTTCAGTTTTGATGTGGAGTTTATCATCATCGTCGTCGTCATCACGGTTACTGTGTAAAGTGCTTTGTACAATGTTTCTTATTTGACAGAGCTGGGTTATTTGTTGTGATGACCGTAAAGTGATCAGTATCTGTGATTTAGTATTGTGTAATTATTAGCGAGATCCCTGTCAATCAAAGTCATGTGATGTGCTATCATTGGCAGCAGAAACAGCTCTTTATCTGTCAATCAAAGTCATTTGATGTGCTATCATTGGCAGCAGAAGCTGTCAGTCAAAATTATTTAGGATTTAGTCTGTGATGTTAATTTCATACTACTAGGTGCTTTCATAGTTAGTAATGTATTGTCAACAATTATAGTTTGTTTTAATAATGACTGTGTAATGGCATTATAGTCTGTTTCTTTTTTTGTTGGTATATAATACTCATATTTGTTCTTTATATGTAATTGAAGAATTTAGCCAATCAGCAGAGTTTTCATTTTCAAGCTGATTGACTGATTGACCAATCATATTATTTGCTCAGTAGTGTAGTGCTTTCAGAAGTTAAGAAGAATGTGTGGAATTGTTATTAAAAGCTTCAGATTAAAGTTTAGTCAATTGAGAAACCTTTGGTGCCATTTTGGGACAACTACTTCTGTACAACTGTTTATTCAGTCTTGACATTGGACAAGATTTTAGAGTAAATGCATCCAGGGAATTTTTTATGTTAATGAATTAGGTTAATTTAAGGAAACATTAAATTGATTGCTTCATTTTAATTATTTGGTCAGACAGATTTTGGCATTATAAATGGATTTTGTAATAATTCAAGGGAGACTTTTAAAAACCATAAAAGATTTATATGTGTAGACTTTGAGACTTCCAAAACACTGTTGTGATAAGCCAAGTGGCAAAGTTTATAAAGGGCATTATAATGACGTTTTCTGTAATTACATAATTGTAAATTTGTAATAGGCAGTTGTACAGGCAGTGTGATGCCCAAATTGTATGGCACCAAATTAATTTATATTGTTCACAAAATGACATGAAAACTTCAGTTTTTAGCTCACCTGACCAAAGGTCATGTGAGCTTATGGTATGGTGCAGCGTGTGTATGTGCGTGCGTGCGTGCGTGCGTGCGTGTGTGCGTGCGTGCGTCGTTAACACACATTTTCGACTTCTCCTCTGAAAGTACTTGGCAGATTTCAACGAGACTTGGTCAGAAGCATGTCTGGGTCGGTGCAATTCAGATTTGTTCGTAGCATTGCCATGGCTACCATAACTAGGTCAAGGTGACCTAGGGGTGCAAAAATCTTAAAAAATCTTCTTCTCCGAAAGTATTGATTGGAGAAAAAATCTGATGTGATATTTGGCTTCTCTAGGGTCTTAAGCCTGTAGTTTGTTCATTTCGTGAAATTTGGTCAAAAAATGGGTTACGCGTTTTTGCGTTTAATTTTGAAAAAATCGTAAAATAGCTTCAAATTGTTATAACTTGACTACTTGACCAGATAATGACATTGGGTTTTCAGTTTTGACATCTTCTTGTTAGTATCTTCAAAATGAGGTCAAGGTCAATTCTGAAGGTCGTGACCTAATTTTTTTTACCTCTGATTATAATTATTATCTCTAAAACTATAAACTTTTTGTATAGTCATGTATATTAGAATGTTGTAGGTATTGATACAACGATCATTTTGATGTATAGAAAAAGGTCATGGGTTCAAAGGTCAAGGTCACAGATGCGAAACAATACAGAAATGGTTAATTATCTCGAAAACTATAAACTTCTTATATAGGCATTTATATTAGAATGTTGTAGATATTGATACAACGATCATTTTGATGTATAGAAAAAGGTCATGGGTTCAAAGGTCAAGGTCACAGATGCGAAACAATACCGAAATGGTAAATTATCTCGAAAACTATAAACTTTTTGTTTAGGCATTTATATTAGAATGTTGTAGATATTGATACAACGATCATTTTGATGTATAGAAAAAGGTCATGGGTTCAAAGGTCAAGGTCACAGATGCGAAACAATACCGAAATGGTTAATTATCTCAAAAACTATAAACCTTGTGTGTAGGCATGTATATTAGAATGTTGTAGATATTGATACAACGATCATTTTGATGTATAGAAAAAGGTCATGGGTTCAAAGGTCAAGGTCACAGATGCAAACAATACCGAAATGGTTAATTATCTCGAAAACTATAAACTTTTTGTATAGGCATGTATATTAGAATGTTGTAGGTATTGATACAACAATCATTTTGATGTATAGAAAAAGGTCATGGGTTCAAAGGTCAAGGTCACAGATGCGAAACAACACCGAAATGGTTAATTATCTCGAAAACTATAAACTTTTTGTATAGGCATGTATATTAGAATGTTGTAGGTATTGATACGACGATCATTTTGATGTATAGAAAAAGGTCATGGGTTTAAAGGTCAAGGTCACAGATGCGAATCAATACTGAAATGGTTAATTATCTCGAAAACTATAAACTTTTTGTATAGGCATGTATATTAGAATGTTGTAGGTATTGATACAACAATCATTTTGATGTATAGAAAAAGGTCATGGGTTCAAAGGTCAAGGTCACAGATGTGAAACTTCACCGAAATGGTTAATTATCTCGAAAACTATAAACTTTTTGTATAGGCATGAATATTAGAATGTTGTAGGTATTGATACGACGATCATTTTGATGTATAGTAAACGGTCATGGGTTCAAAGGTCAAGGTCACAGATGCAAATCAATACTGAAATGGTTAACTATCTTGAAAACTATAAACTTTTTGTATAGGCATGTATATTAGAATGTTGTAGGTATTGATACAACGATCATTTTGATGTATAGAAAAAGGTCATGGGTTCAAAGGTCAAGGTCACAGATGCGAAAACAATACCGAAATGGTTAATTATCTCGAAAACTATTAACTTTTTGTATAAGGATGTATATTAGACTGTTGTAGGTATCGATAAAACAATCATTTCGATGTATAGAAAAAGGTCATGGGTTTAAAGGTCAAGGTCACAGATGTAAAACAATACTGAAATGGTTAATTATCTTGAAAACTATAAACGTTTTGTATAGGCATGTATATTAGAATGTTGTAGGTATTGATACAATGATCATTTTGATGTAAAGAAAAAAGTCATTGGGGTTTAGTATTTACGTTTTCTTTAAATCTATCAGCTAGCCATTAGTTATCAGGTGAGCGTATAAGGCCCATGGGCCTCTTGTTACAATCAAACAATGCTTATTGGACTACGGATAAATAATGTACTATTTTAATTACTAGTACCAGATAATTTAACTTTTTAAGTATACCAATGGAGTATCACATGATCAATACCCCTTAACATTTGTGAGGAACATTTTGGAAAACCTTTACCTCGAGATTTCCTTGAATAACGTTATTTTTATGGGAAAACCTGAACTGATGTGATTCCATCTCCAATGGAAATCATTTTCTGCGGAAACGTTATGGGGTATCACGTGGTACACTCCCAAACCCCATTGCTCTTTTTGAAAAACAAAGTGAAAAAAATTTATGTTTCACAATAATGTCTATCTCCAAAGGTGATTGTGAAAGTTGATATGGCATTATGGTTTGTTCAGACATATATCCAGTATATTATGTACTGTATACCTTCACATCTACTTAGTCGGACACACTTCACAATATGACACCATACTCAACATGAGATAAGTGCACAAGACATGAAATTTACAATTATATCACAGTAAACATTTCCATAGTTACTTGGTATAGTTCATTAAACCCATCAGACAGTAATAGGAACACTTGACCATTTCTGTATTGCTCTTAAATTCTCTCTCTCTCTCTCTCTCTCTCTCTCTCTCTCTCATATATTATATATATATATATATATTATATATATATATATATATATATATATATATATATATATATATGTATATATTCTTTCTTTCTCTTGAAATTAACAACATTTTGATGGATATTTTTTATTAAAACCTGGCTTCATCACAGTTGTAAAAATATTTAAAATTTTGATGAATTATTTATTTCACTTATCTCTTCACATATTTTATTTGTACATGGGCACAGAAACTAGTATGATGAAAACTTGCTAAATTAACCAGAGTATATTTCTAGAACATGTATATATCACACTGCCATCTATAAATTATTTTACATGTTTCAAACTGGTCATACCAATCTAAACAAAATTAAAGTGTTTAAAACATCTTTTTCACTAAAGCTGAGCGCTTTTCAGCTAAACAGTGTTTTTATCTTGATTTTTTCCCTCACATTTTTAGCTCACCTGGCCTAAAGGCCATGTGAGCTTTTGCCATCACTCGGCGTCTGTCGTCCGTCAGTCTGTCAGTCAGTCCGTCTGTAAACTTTTCACATTTTAACTATCTCCTCTGAAACCCCTGAACCAATTTTAACCAAACTTTACAGGAATGATGAATAGAAGGTCCTTTACTTAGATTGACGAAATTATTTTGATCTGCCAAAAAACATGGCTGCCAGCGCAGAAGATAATTTAACATGGGACCCTATGGGAAAAATGCATTTTTGACTATTTCCTCAGAAATGAATGAAGCAAATTTAACCAAACTTTACAGGAATGATGTATGGAAGGTCTTTTGCAAAGATTGCCAAAATTTTTCTGATCCGCCTAAAAACATGGCTGCCAGCGGGGAACATAGTTTAACATTGGACCCTATGGGAAAAACACATTTTGGCTATCTCCTCTGAAACTACTGAAGCAAACTTAACCAAACTTTACAGGAATGATGTATAGAAGGTCCTTTACTTAGATTGCCGAAATTTTTTTGATCCGCCAAAAAACATGGCTGCCAGCGCAGAAGATAGTTTAACATTAGACCCTATGGGAAAAACATATATTTGCTATCTTCTTTGAAACCACTAAGCCAATTTAAACCAAACTTTAGAGGAATGATGTATAGAAGGTCCTTTACTTAGATTGCCGAAATTTTTTTGATCCGCCAAAAAACATGGCTGCCATCGCAGAAGATAGTTTAACATGGAACCCTATGGGAAAAATGCATTTTTGACTATTTCCTCAGAAGTGACTGAAGCAAATTTAACCAAACTTTACAGGAATGGTGTAAGGAAGGTCCTTTACTTAGATTGCCAAAATTTTTCTGATCCATCAAAAAAAATGGCCACCAGCACAGAAGATAGTTTAACATTAGACCCTATGGGAAAAGCATATATTTGCTATCTTCTTTGAAACCACTGAGCCAATTTAAACCAAAATTTACACGAATAATGTATGTAAGGTCATTTACTAAGATTGCCCAAATTTTTCTGATCCGCCAAAAGAAATGGCCGCCATGGCCAAACAAAGTTTAACATTGGGCCCTATGGGAAAACGCACATTTTGGCTATCTCCTCTGAAACGACTGAAGCGAATTCAATTAAACTTTACAAGAATGATGTATGGAAGGTCTTTTGCAAATATTGCCCAAATTTTTCTGATCCGCCTAAAAACATGGCTGCCAGCGGGGAACATAGTTTAACATTGGACCCTATAGGAAAAACACATTTTGGCTATCTCCTCTGAAACTACAGAAGCAAACTTAACCAAACTTTACAGAAATGATGTATAGAAGGTCCTTTACTTAGATTGCCGAAATTTTTTTGATCCGCCAAAAAACATGGCTGCCAGCGCAGAAGATTGTTTAACATTGGACCCTATGGGAAAAATGCATTTTTAGCTCACCTGGCCAAAGGCCATGTGAGCTTTTGCCATCACTTTGCGTCCGTCGTCGTCCGTCGTCCGTCGTCCGTCGTCGTCGTCCGTCGTCCGTCCGTAAACTTTTCACATTTTGACTATCTCCTCTGACACCACTAGAGCAATTTTAACCAAACTTTACAGGAATGATGTATGGAAGGTCCTTTACTTAGATTGCCGAAATTTTTTGATCCGCCAAAAAACATGGCTGCCAGCACAGAAGATAGTTTAACATTGGACCCTATGGGAAAAATGCATTTTTAACGATTTCCTCAGAAATGACTGAAGCAAATTTAACCAAACTTTACAGGAATGGTGTAAGGAAGGTCCTTTATTTGGATTGCCAAAATTTTTCTGATCCGTCAAAAAACATGGCCGCCAGCGCAGAAGATAGTTTAACATTGGACCCTATGGGAAAAGCATATATTTTCTATCTTCTTTGAAACCGCTGAACTAATTTGAACCAAACTTTACAGGAATAATGTATGTAGGGTCATTTACTAAGATTGCCCAAATTTTTCTGATCCGCCAAAAAAAATGGCCGCCAGGGCCAAACAAAGTTTAACATTGGGCCCTATGGGAAAACGCACATTTTGGCTATCTCCTCTGAAACGACTGAAGCGAATTCAATTAAACTTTACAGGAATGATGTATGTAAGGTCTTTTGCAAAGATTGCTGAAATTTTTTTGATCCGCCTAAAAACATGGCTGCCAGCGGGGAACATAGTTTAACATTGGACCCTATGGGAAAACACATTTTTGCTATCTCCTCTGAAACTACTGAAGCAAACTTAACCAAACTTTAGAGGAATGATGTATTGGAGGTCCTTCACAAAGATTGCCAAAATTTTTCTGATCCGCCTAAAAACATGGCCGCCAGCGCAGAAGATAGTTTAACATTGGACCCTATGGGAAAAACGAATTTTTGGCTATCTCCTCAGAAATGACTGAAGCGAATTTAACCAAACTTTACAGAAATGATGTATAGAAGGTCCTTTACTTAGATTGCCAAAATTTTTCTGATCCGCCAAAAAACATGGCCGCCAGCGCAGAAGATAGTGTAATATTGGACCCTATGGGAAAAGCATATATATGCTATCTCCTCTGAAGCTAGTAAAGCAAATTGAATCAAACTTTACAGGAATGATGTATAGAAGGTCCTTTACATAGATTGCCAAAATTTTTCTGATCTGCCATAAAATATGCCTGCCAGCGGAGAACGTTGTTTCACATTGGACACTTTTGGAAAAGCATATATACAAATTTGCTTTAAAAGCATTTTAGTCAGGTGAGCGATACAGGCTCATCCTGAGCCTCTGGTTGACTATTTCCTCAAAAATGACTGAAGCAAATTTAACCAAACTTTACAGGAATAGTGTGAGGAAGGTCCTTTACTTAGATTGCCAAAATTTTTCTGATCCGTCAAAAAACATGGCCGCCAGCGCAGAAGATAGTTTAACATTAGACCCTATGGGAAAAACATATATTTGCTATCTTCTTTGAAACCACTGAGCCAATTTAAACCAAACTTTACAGGAATAGTGTATGTAAGGTCCTTTACTAAGATTGCCCAAATTTTTCTGATCCGCCAAAAGAAATGGCCGCCATGGCCAAACAAAGTTTAACATTGGGCCCTATGGGAAAACGCACATTTTGGCTATCTCCTCTAAAAACGACTGAAGCGAATTCAATAAAACTTCACAGGAATAATGTATGGAAGGTCTTTTGCAAAGATTGCCGAAATTTTTCTGATCCGCCTAAAAACATGGCTGCCAGCGGTGAACATAGTTTAACATTGGACCCTATGGGAAAAACACATTTTGGCTATCTCCTCTGAAACTACTGAAGCAAACTTAACCAAACTTTACAGGAATGATGTATAGAAGGTCCTTTACTTAGATTGCCCAAATATTTTTGATCCGCCAAAAAAACATGGCTGCCAGCGCAGAAGATTGTTTTACATTGGACCCTATGAGAAAAATGCATTTTTGACTATTTCCTCAGAAATGACTGAAGCATATTTAACCAAACTTTAAAGAAATGATGTATAGAAGGTCCTTTACATAGATTGCCAAAACTTTTCTGATCTGCCAAAAAACATGGCTGCCAGCGGAGAACATAGTTTCACATTGGACCCTATCTCCTCTGAAGCTAGTGAAACAAATTCAACCAAACTTTACAGGAATGATGTATAAGACAGTTTAACATAGGACCCTATGGGAAAAACACATTTTAAACTATGTCCTCAGAAATGACTGAAGCAAATTGAACCAAACTTTACAGAAATGATGTATAGAAGGTCCTTTACATAGATTGCCAAAATTTTTCTGATCTGCCATAAAACATGGCTGCCAGCGGAGAACATTGTTCACATTGGACCCTATGGGAAAAGCATATAAACAAATTTGCTTTAAAAGCATTTTAGTCAGGTGAGCGATACAGGCTCAGCCACACTGAGCCTCTGGTTTTTTATATTTCCCCCTTAATTCAAAAATGTTTTTTAAGTTAAACAACTCACATATGGTAATTTTAGATCATTTAGTTATTTCTTTCGAATTTTGCAAAAACTTCAAAATTTCAATGTTATAAATGAAATTTGACACGATGATTATCTTACAAACCTTGACATATTCTCAGGTGAGCAAAAAGGCCCATTGGCCTCCTTTGGCAAATATAAACATGTATAGTTATTCATGGATGACAGTGTTTTATATGATAACTTTAGCCTCCTCCAATGACTTAATAATGAACTATGTGACATGTGTGCTATAAGTTTTTACTTGAGCCTGATAAGGAATAAATAATAATTAAAAAAATAACGATGAAATCTTATTTAAAGGGCTATGAATCCTTCCGTTCAAAATTTATTTATAAGTTATTTATAATTGATTTGCATAAAATATACATTGATTAAATGAAAATAACAAAAATTTATGAATAAAAAATAATTAATTAAAAAAAAATTACAGTTATGTTATAGATAATGAACATTAATAAATTGACACAGTTTTGAGTAGGTTGACAAAGTTTTGAGTAGGTTGACACAGTTTTGAGTAGGTTGACACAGTTTTAAGTTGACTCGATTATGAATGACATTATTACCAGTCATTATTTATCAGGTGAGCGTATCAGGCCCATTTGGCCTCTTGTTTATTTTTTTAGGTTAACAAAGCTGTCATCTAGGCATCCTACCCATCAGAATGTCCCATACATACACAGAAGTGGTCAGATTAAACAAGAGTATCTAGAGAAAACCACCTACCTTTGGCAAGGAAACTGACAAACTTTCTCAAACTAGGATCAGACTCCGATCTGTCCAGAATGGGATTCGAACCTAAGCAGTGAGGGGCCCAATGATCCCAAACCAGGCATATAGACCACTTTGCTACAAAGGCCTCCACAAACATTTTCTTTTAGGTTTAGAAGTAAATCAATCCGTAATGGGGGATATTTTATCTTGCTAACTGAATGGCTTTATCCTTGGCTGCTGTCTCCTCAATGATTTTTGTCCTGACTGCCTCCTCGATAATTCTTTTCCTGGCTGCAATCTTCACAATGATTCTTGTCCCATCTGCCATCTTTTCAATGTTTTTTGTCTTGGCTGCTGTATTCTTGATGGTTCTAGTCCCGTCTGTCTTCTTCTCAAATCTTGTCCCATTGTTTATACAGTTTCCCTTAGAATTGTTTGCATGTCAGTCTTAATTCCCTACAACAGTCCTTTTTGTCTTCAGTTCCTTGACACCAGCATTGTGTCTTAACAGTAACTTAGCTACATCAATGCTGTTATAATGGACTGGTATTCATCTTAACAGTAACTTAGCTACATCAGTGCTGCTATATTGAGTTGCTATTTGTCTTAACAGTAACTTAGCTACATCTGTACTGTTACATTGAGTTGCTATTTGTCTTAACAGTAACTTAGCTACATCAGTACTGTTACATTAAGTTGCTATTTGTCTTAACAGTAACTTAGCTACATCTGTACTGTTACATTGAGCTGCTATTTGTCTTAACAGTAACTTAGCTACATCTGTACTGTTACATTGAGTTGCTATTTGTCTTAACAGTAACTTAGCTACATCAGTACTGTTATATTGAGTTGCTATTTGTCTTAACAGTAACTTAGCTACATCTGTACTGTTACATTGAGTTGCTATTTGTCTTAACAGTAACTTAGCTACATCTGTACTGTTACATTGAGTTGCTATTTGTCTTAAGAGTGACTTAGCTACATCAGTGCTGTTATATTGAGTTGCTATTTGTCTTAAGAGTGACTTAGCTACATCTGTACTGTTATATTGAGTTGCTATTTGTCTTAACAGTAACTTAGCTACATCTGTACTGTTATATTGAGTTGCTATTTGTCTTAACAGTAACTTAGCTACATCAGTACTGTTATATTGAGTTGCTATTTGTCTTAAGAGTGACTTAGCTACATCTGTACTGTTATATTGAGTTGCTATTTGTCTTAACAGTAACTTAGCTACATCAGTACTGTTATATTGAGTTGCTATTTGTCTTAACAGTGACTTAGCTACATCAGTACTGTTACATTGAGTTGCTATTTGTCTTAACAGTAACTTAGCTACATCTGTACTGTTATATTGAGTTGCTATTTGTCTTAACAGTGACTTAGCTACATCAGTGCTGTTATATTGAGTTGCTATTTGTCTTAACAGTAACTTAGCTACATCTGTACTGTTACATTGAGCTGCTATTTTTAAGGGACTGTTACCATACTTATTACACAGATTAACATCAGCATGATGTAGTAAAAGTAACTTAGCTAAATCAATGCTGTTACATTGAGCTGGTATTCATCTTAACAGTAACTTAGCTACATCTGTACTGTTACATTGAGCTGCTATTTTTAAGGGACTGTTACCATACTTATTACATAGATTAACATCAGTATGGTGTTGTAAAGGTAACTTAGCTACATCTGTGCTGTTATATTGAGCTGCTATTTACAACAAACTTCACAAATAATAATAATTTATAAAATTTATTTAAACTTAACACATACAACTTTGAACTTTTTCTTTAAATGCAGTAAACGTACCACCATAATTCTGCACAAAGTTGAAATCAAATATCTAGATTTGAATTTTTTACACGTTCTGCAAGTTTTAAGTACCTAGTTTCTGTGCCTGTGTCATTTCCTATCTTGAAATTTTAACATAAAATACAACATGTTATATTAATAATCAAGGGCCTTTGTAGGGTAATATTAAACAAGGGGAGATAACTCCTCAAACATACTATCATCGATACTTGAAATCTTGATCTCAATTTTAACATAAGCTTAAGTCGATTTCCAAATCCTTCATGATAAAGATCAGATTTGCTTTCATAATCCAGGGTTAACTCTGGCTCTCAAAGAGTTGGAGCTTAAAAATAAGCAAATTTTAAAATTTAAGAGCCAATTTATATGTTAAGGAGCCAGTAAAACTAAAGATGTCTGAAATGTACTGTAGGAACCACTCTGTTTGTGACAGTGAAATACTCTTTATATCCATAGAAAATCAAATAAATTTAAATAAAGATTGATATTTTTCACTTACTTGTACCTAGTCGTAACTGGAAATCTGTATACGCATCCGTGATTGGCCCAGAATATATCTGCACAGGGTAAAATGTTGACACTATGGGGATTTAACATGTTGAAAATCCAGGCAAACGGTGGATTCTGTTTACATATGACGTAAAACGTCACCAAGAACACCACTTCCGATGTAAACCTCGCCATTTTCGCCATGTAAAATCCCCATACCACCAACATTTTCCTTTCTACAGACAAACTTTATGACAATCGGGGATGCGCATAGAGATTTCATGTTACGACTAGGTACAAGTAAGTGAATGATATCAATCTTTATTCAATTTTATTTGATGTTTTATGAATATAAAGAGTATTTCACTGTCACAGACAGAGTGGTTCCTACAGTAGCTCTAATATGCTGTATAGATTGTTCTTGATTATTAACAACTTTTAATACTTGTTTTTTTTTTTTTTTTTTTTTGTTAAAAAAAAAGAAAGAAAAATTATGTGTAATAATGAAATTGACAAAAATATTAGCCAAAAACTATTTTTAGAGCCATAAATTATAAAAAAAAATTAGCAATTAGCTTAATTGGCAATAGCAGTGCAAACCCTGATATGGTGGGGGAAGGGAAGGGAGGGATTTTGCATGTAAAATATGAATATTGTATGGATTTTTTATAATGGATTGAGACAGTTGTAAAATGGAAAATTTTATAAATAGTTAAGCAGATTGTTGGTTATTTTTATGTCTTAAAAAATAAATCAATTTTTCAGTGTAGTCTACTTAAGATATTTACAATGTCTCGATATTGTCCATGTGTTTGTGATGGACAATGTCTCGCTATTGTCATGGTGTTTGTGATGGACAATGTCTCGATATTGTCATTGTGATTGATATGTCCATGTTCCTACATTGTTTTAATTGTGAAACTGGAAAAAGATGTTTTATTCTACCGAAATTTTAAAGGAAAATTTATACAACTTTTGAAGAGTATGTGGTTCGAGTATAAATAAGGGTGTCATTGCAGTTGGGGATATGCATACTGCCAATATTTTGGTGAAAAAATCATATAAGTTTTGCAGAGGATGTGGTTCTGACATAAATGAGGGTGTCGGTGCAGTAAAACTGATGTTGGGTCGGGGTATACCAGGTATTTTAATTACTTACATGTTTACTTTATTTAGTTAATATAATAGTAAATACCAAAATCAAAACCTTTAAACTTAAAAAATTAAGTTGGCAAAGATATGATTTAGTTGGGTAAAAATAAACCATTGTGTCCATGTTGATTAAAAACTCGAGATATTTAATTTTTAGAATTTTTTATCTCATTTCAAATAGGCTGACTTTTATTTCAATCCTGGTTTTTCTAAGCAACATGGGCTTTTTTTTCCGTTAAAAATGTCTAAAGAATCAAATTTGCATGTATAGATGAAATTCTTAATTTTTGGCGCTAAAAGAATTGTATACAAAGTTTGAAGAACTTAGCCCTTTATATTTACAGTGAATACATGAATAGTGTTTTGATCCAAAATGTTTAGATCAAGTCGCAACTTTGAAATACTTAAGGAAAACACATCTGATAAAAAAAATTCAATGAGTAAGGTGTAAGGACATATTTGATTAAAAATTCATGATCCCCAGAAAATCAAGAATTAAAAAAAATGAATTAATACAGTAAAAAGTATTTTGATGTTTTTGTGACTACAGTTGACGGATCGCCGGCCACTCCCACAATGTTCCGACAAAGGCCCGGCATGCTTGAATTACACACAAAAAAGAATGAAAACTCGCTCTGAATTGTGCGATTTAATGACGTCACAGACTCTAGAACGTCATTTGTTGCCATGACGCTGCTTTAGTATTGTGATGGCAGCTAGTGTTGGAACATAAAAGGCATGGCCGGTGATACGTCAATTGCCTGTGACATTACTTTGTATAATGTGGGTATGTGTATAGTTTATGACTGTTTGTTGGTACCTTGATTGTAGATTTGATATGCCTTGACTGTAGATATGATATGTTGGATATGCTGCCATCACAAATCATTACTAAATAAGTTATATCAGGGTTCATCATTTTTGTTGTTGTTTATCTTTCATTAAATTTTCGAGAATATATTTGTTTTCATAAACATATCATCTGTTTATATTACACAAATTTGTCACTTAATTTCATTTGTTTGTTAACACACACAACCTCAAGTTCAGATTTTATTTTGTTTTTATTGTTCAAGTAAGGCCATATAAAATTAATTCCTAGATTTTTATCCCCTCCTACCCAACTTTTTTGGGCCCACCCCAGAATTTTTAGCTCACCTGAGCCAAAGGCTCAAGTGAGCTTTTCTGATCACAATTTGTCCGTTGTCTGTCGTCGTCGTCGTCGTCGTCGTAAACTTTTCACATTTTCATCTTCTTCTCACGAACCACTGGGCAGATTTCAACCAAATTTGGCACAAAGCACCACTAGGTGAAGGGGATTCAAGTTTGTTCAAATGAAGGGCCACACCCTCTTTAAAGGGGAGATAATTGAGAATTATTGAAACTTTGTTGGTATTTTTCAAAAATCTTCTTCTCAAAAACTATTCGGCCTGTAAAGCTTAAACTTTTGTGGAGGCATCCTTAGGAAGTGTAGATTCAAGTTTGTTCAAATCATGGTCCCCGGGGGTAGGGAGGGGCCACAAGAGGGGGATCAAGTTTTACATAGGAGTATATAGAGAAAATCTTTAAAAATCTTCTTCTCAAAAACTATTAGGCCTGAAAAGCTCAAATTAAAATGGAAGCATCCTGAGGTAGTGTAGATTCAAGTTTGTTCAAATCATGGTCCCCGGGGGTAGGGAGGGGTCACAAGAGGGGGATCAAGTTTTACATAGGAATATATAAAGAAAATTTTTAAAAATCTTTTTCTCAAAAACTATTAGGCCAGAAAAGCTCAAATTAAAATGGAAGCATCCTCAGGTAGTGTAGATTCAAGTTTGTTCAAATCATAGTCCCTGGGGGTAGGGTGGGGCCACAAGAGGGGGGTCAAGTTTTACACAGGAATATATAGAGAGAATCTTTAAAAATCTTCTCCTCAAAAACTATTAGGCCAGGAAAGCTCAAATTAAAATGGAAGCATCCTCAGGTAGTGTAGATTCAAGTTTGTTCAAATCATGGTCCCCGGGGGTAGGGAGGGGCCACAAGAGGGGGATCAAGTTTTACATAGGAGTATATAGAGAAAATCTTTAAAAATCTTCTTCTCAAAAACTATTAGGCCTGAAAAGCTCAAATTAAAATGGAAGCATCCTCAGGTAGTGTAGATTCAAGTTTGTTCAAATCATGGTCCCCGGGGTAGGGAGGGGTCACAAGAGGGGGATCAAGTTTTACATAGGAATATATAAAGAAAATTTTTTAAAATCTTTTTCTCAAAAACTATTAGGCCAGAAAAGCTCAAATTAAAATGGAAGCATCCTCAGGTAGTGTAGATTCAAGTTTGTTCAAATCATAGTCCCTGGGGGTAGGGTGGGGCCACAAGAGGGGGGTCAAGTTTTACACAGGAATATATAGAGAGAATCTTTAAAAATCTTCTCCTCAAAAACTATTAGGCCAGGAAAGCTCAAATTAAAATGGAAGCATCCTCAGGTAGTGTAGATTCAAGTTTGTTCAAATCATGGTTAAATAATAGTGTATTTTCCATGCTGTATTCTTTTATATAAGTATTTTGATATAAAGTTAAATATATTGTTCATGAGAAATATATTAATTGTACTTGTATTTAAAAGCTAATTTTTAATGTAAATCCTGCTGTATTCTATAATTTCTATTTGCCATTTCCCGATTACAGTATTCGGCTATGCATTTTCTCTCTTTTGAGATTGGTAGATTGCATGATGAAAATTTTTTTTTAAATTATTTCATTGGTTGAAATGCTGTAAGAAAAAGGTAACGGAATAAGCAGAGGCTTGTCGAAACATCAACCTTTTACGGTACATAGAAATACTTACAAATTGTTTAGTGAAAAGCATCGGTAGGAAGTATAGATTTCAGTTTGTACAAAACCTCCCTCCCCTGCACTCACTTCAATACTGAACTCATTTCGGCTTCTACCTAGCAAGTTGCTCAGGTGAGCGATGTGGCCCCTGGGCCTCTTGTTTATTTGTATATTTTTGTTTTTGTGATTTGGACCCGGCATTAAATGGTGGTTGTACGTGTCCTATTTGAATTTCTGTTGTCATTACTGTTATTTCTTTTGAAATTGAAAATAAAAAAATAAAAAAACCCACCCCTCTAATTTTAAAAAATCTAGGAATTATTTTCTATGGCCTAAAGTTTAAGTTTTGTTTAGGACCTCATGTTCCCTGTTCACAATCAAATGAATTTTGAATCCAAATTTTTGCATGTATTAAAAACTCTTACAAACTTTCCTGTTTGTTTGTTGTACAATTTGAATTACTTGTTCGCCATTTATCAACTCTCTTTGTCTCTCTCTTCTCTGGTTGATTGTTTTAGTTTAAGCTGAGTGGAGAATGATTTTGATTTTTGTGACAACATATTTTGTCAGAAGGTTCTGAGGCCCACAGAATTTGATCTGTTTAAGGAGATAAGAATTGATGACCATCTTAGAGAAAACACAGAATCAAGCTGAAAGATTCACACATTCTCAGTTGAATTAAAAGCAAGAGTAGCTAGCCAGTCATTCCACACAAAGTTTAACATTCATCAGTCAAACTCATTCTACAAAATGTATATACTTTATTAACCAGATACCATATTTCATATGAATCCTAGTCATTTCGGCACCAGGTCATTTCAGCACCAGTCCCAAGTCATTTCGGCACCTTGCTAATATACTTACTATTAACAACTGATTAATTGTCAGTACTGTAAACTATTGGTTATCTATAACTTTGTCATAATTCTGGGGACATTATTATAATAATCACACTGTTGACGTTTTTCCTCTACAACCCAGTACACATATCATTTTTATCCACTTTTTACAATGTTTATATGCAACACCCAGAATTTACATTTAAAATAATTCTGTTGAATTAAGTTTAAAAAAATTCAAAATTTCAGTATTTTAATGGTATCAAATGACAAAATATTGGCAGAAATTCATTTCAATTTCTTTTGAAACAAAGTTAATATTTTTCTATAAAAATTATAGATGTATAGTGACTGATGGTGGATGCCGAAGTTACCTATTGTAGGTGCCGAAACGACCTGGTGCCGAATTGACTAGGTGCCGAAATGACTTTCTCTACAGGTGCCGAAGTGACCTGGTACCGAAATGACTTGCACCCTTTCATATGACCATTACAGAACTATTTACTGTAGATGTAACTCTTACATTGAGTATAGAAGTAATTATCCCCCTTTGTTATTTCAGTTATCTGTGATAATGTCCTCTGACTTCCTCTCCTGAATTAATCAGATTTTTCTCCACTGCAGTTATATAGGTGTTTCAGTCTGTGACAAGTGTTATAGGTGTAAATACATTTTTGTTATCTTCAAAGTTGTCTTTATATCGTTGTTACATAATGTGGAGATATATATAAGTATAGTGGTATGTAAACTGGGTGTGTTGTAAATTCTGCTCCCATAAGAGTGAAAATTCATGAAAACAAAATGTAAGAATAAATGAAAACATATTTAAATGTTAGACATGAGGTATACTAAATGTAGTAATTCAATGTCAAATTTGTCTTTAGTAGTTGCAACCTGCTTATTAATTAAGATTGATGTCATTTTATCAAAAGGCCATTTTCCCCCATTTTGTATTCAATTGTAAAACATGACAATTTAGCTGCTATTTAAATTCAAATCCTTTTTTCATCTAACAGCATCAATCATTCAATGGTCCATTTTTCAGCAACTTCAAACCCATACTTGATGATGTTGTAATGTATAAGTTTGAATTCTGGACTTGCACACATGAAAGTTTATAAAATAAATTTTTTACAAATAAGATATGTACTTGTATATAACTATTTATCTGCACTCTAACCTGTTATCCCAAATGCACCCTCTTGTTCCATATTTTGATTTTATATTCATATTGGACCATTTTTACCGAGTGTTTTCAGCATTCTCAGTTGATATACCACTACTTAACTTTGATGCTTGCTCATTTAGGTATACATTTTTGCAATACATTACTGTTTATTGTAATAAATTTTATATATATTATATGTAAATATAGTGTCTGTCTGTCTGTAAGTCAGTCTGTCAGTTAAATCAGAAGAGTTATGTCATAAGTATAAGTAATTCTGTACATATCATGTCAGCAGCAGCAAGCTTTGTGCCAGAGCTACGTACAAAATATGTACACAGCTTAACTTAATGTTGACTATAAATTAATTCATAAGAAATTTAAATTTGTTGTTTTTATTATCAATACCCATGCATGACATATTTAAATAAGGTGTTAACAAATAAATTGTTGACCCTAGGCTTATCAGGGCCCTCAAAAAGTTTTATGGCCGTCATCACAGTATTGTTGATAAGTTTGATACCTCTGTGTCCAGGATTGCCCTGGATATATTTGACGCCCCATAGTTCCTTGTTCCTTTCACTCAATTTTGATTACAGGTGTAGCTAGCTAAACAGGAGGTGTTTACCCTTTCGGAGCACCCGGCCTCACTTCCCTAGTGGAAGTTCACGTGTCTAACCTGACTTGTCAGTTTCAGAGTTTTTACTTTGCTACTGGATTGTGATTCGGAAACAGATTAGTATGTTTTTATTATTATTATTAATACCCACACACTGTTGTGTTGGAGTGGTTAAGCTTTTGGGTTCAACCCCCAGGCAAGATTTTGTTAATACCAACACATTGTTGTGGCAGAGTGATTATGGTCTTAGGTTTAAACCCTAGATGAGACTTCTTGCGTTGTTATTAATTCCCACACATTGGTGGTAGCCGGGTGATAAAAGTTTTGAATTTAATCCCCAGATAATATCCAGGGCCTCAGTGGTCAAGTGGTTTAAAGTATGTGCTTCTGGATCACAGTGCCTCTCACCACCAAGGTTCCAATCCCACTTGGGACAGTTTCGAGTGAGCAAACGTTTGTCAGTTCACTTGTCGAGTGGTTTTCTCCAAAGAATACAGTTTCGTTCACCTTTCCAGAACCAACTGCCTCAATTTAAGTGGGAGATTCTTGAGTAGGTTGTACAATTCCATTACTCTACTTAGTACTCCACTCCAGGTGACATGATATCCGCACAAACCCAATAGAAAGTGTTTTTCTTTTGAGTTACTTCTGGTTGGTCTGATGTTCAACAGACAGAGTTAGTTATAATGTTAATTATTGCTAGTTCTGTTTTTCAAGTTATAAATGAGAAATTTATGGCAACATGTATTTCGTATTTTCACTGAAAACCTGTAAGATCTATTTCAATGTGTCAAATTTGAGTTACAGGACTTAATTAAATGTTAATAGTTTGTGCAGTTTAACTGGACTGCAAATGAAACCCCACCAATAGGAGTATTAGAGATAAATATGTGTCAAATTGATTAATACTACTGGTATCCCTTTAATAGACAGGCTCAGTGGTCTGCCTCAAGTGTGGGAGATCATTTGTTCAGGGTTCCCACGCATCCTTGAAAACGGGAAAACCCCGGGAATTTCAATTTATTAATTCCCGGTCGGGAAAACCATTGAATTCCACAAAAAAATTTAAAATCCGGGAAAAAGTCTTGAATTTTGCCGGTAAGGGGAAAGAGAGATAACTCTTACTTGCACGACAATTCCTAGTCGCTAAACACGGAAACGACCAATTCATTTTTCGTTTTAACAATTATAAGTGCCGATCAAATGCGTTTGTAATTGATGAGAAATAATATGATGTTGTCATGGTTTTAATGTCTTCAAAGTAACATAGATTTTATACCATGTGGCGGTCCAACATTAATATTGTTAAATATTTTATATCAAGAGAAACGCTTGGCTTTGTAAAAGGAACGAAGTTTCCGAAAGCAATAATATTGAATGATGTCTGTTTAAATTCGGATTTGGTGAATTTAGACGAATCTTCTTTAGTATTTCTTTCTGTATCATACCAACATCAAGGACATTTTTCAGAGCTAACGGCATTAGACGTTTATGAAGTGACGGACTTAATTTGTAACTTAAAAGAATTGTGTTTCTTAAACATCGAGAGAATATTTTACCTTGGACCAGAAGAAGTTTAATATTAAATAAACAGGCAGTTAATACAACCACATACCTTGTCATATTTTCTTTATTGGTGTAAAATGAATCAACATTATGAATCGGTCAAGATTTACACATGTATACATGTATGATGTTCCAGATTCACAAGATAGTACATGTACTTTTATAAAATGCTTATCATTACTGTTGATCTTAAAAGTAATTAGACTATTAGGTTTTAGGGTTATATCAAGAAATTCTGTCCTTGAAAAGTGTGAAAAAAACTTAAAAAAACCTGGAAAAGCCCTGGAATTTTTAAAAGAGAAAAGAGTGGGAACCCTGTTTGTTTGAACCCTGGTCAGGTCATACACAAGACATAAAAATTTGAAATACTGCTTCCTTGTCTGACATTAGTATTAACAGGACAGAGTATCAACTGGTTTACCCGTCAAGAGAGCTAGAATCTTGAAAAACCCCTAAGTGTGTGTTAGTACTTGGCAGACTATAAAACACAACTTGCACATCTCGCGCATACATTAATTTGTTCTTGGATTAATCCTTAGAGATTAATAAATCTTCTCTTGTCAGGAATAGCTGAAACAAGAGGCCCATGGGCCTTAATGCTCACCTGAGGCTGAGTACATATTTCATGCAGAGGTTCAATGGTCAATGACATTAATAAAAGAGAATGTCAAAATTTCAGCAGTAAGGGCCAATTATATGCAAGGAGTTTTGCAAATTAATTATAATAATTATTATATAAGAATGCTACATATAACATATCTAAAGTCTAGCTACAATATATTATTTATAAACGGCTAAAACATCTATATATCAAAATGTTCATTAGGCCAATGCCTACAATATTTTAATATACATGCCTATACAAAAGTTTATAGTTTTTGAGATGATTAACCATTTAAGTATTCGTTTGTGTCTATGACCTTGACCTTTGAACCTATGACCTTCATTCATATATCAAAATGATCATTGTGCAAATGCCTACAATATTCTAATATACATGCCTATACAAAAAGTTTATAGTTTTTGAGATAATTAACCATTTCAGTATTCGTTTGCATCTATGACCTTGACCTTTGAACCTATGACCTTCATTCATATATCAAAATGATCGTTGTGCAAATGCCTACAATATTCTAATATACATACCTATACAAAAAGTTTATAGTTTTTGAGATAATTAACCATTTAAGTATTTGTTCACGTCTTTGACCTTGACCTTTGAACCTATGACCTTCATTCATATAATAAATTGATTGTTAGGCCAATACCTACAATATTCCAATATACATGGCTGTACAAAAAGTTTATGGTTTTTGAGATAATTAACCATTTCAGTATTCGTTTGCATCTATGACCTTGACCTTTGAACCTATGACCTTCGTTCATATATCAAAATGATTGTTAGGCCAATGCCTACAATATTCTAATATACATGCCTATACAAAAAGTTTATAGTTTTTGAAATAATTAACCATTTAAGTATTCGTTCGCATCTATGACCTTGACCTTTGAACCTATGACCTTCATTCATATTAGGCCAATACCTACAATATTCCAATATACATGCCTATACAAAAAGTTCATAGTTTTTGAGATAGTTAACCATTTCAGTATCCGTTTGCATCTATGACCTTGACCTTCGAACCTATGACCTTCATTCATTTATCAAAATGATCGTTGTGCAAATGCCTACAATATTCTAATATACATTCCTATACAAAAAGTTCATAGTTTTCAAGATATATTGACAAATACATTAATTTTAGCAATTTCCCCCTTAAATACCTTGTCATTTCCCCATTTTGGCCCCAACAGTTACGATTTGTGCAAATCTGAAACTAGGTGCCCTAAGTATGTTTCACATGAGATATCTAAGCTATATCTCTTGTAAGTTCAGAGGAGATGATTTTTAAATTCCCCCTTTATGGGGCCCCAAGGGGACATAATCCTTTCATTTGTGCAAATCTGAAAGCCCCTCACCTGGACATCATTACTGCCAAATATCATTCAATTTGGCTTTGTAGTTTTGGAGGAGTTGATAAAAATGTGAAAAATCTATAACACACGACGGACAAAGATAGATAGCAATAGCTCATCTGAGCTAAAAATTGCCGATGCGATGTTAAACAATATCGCAACCAACATTTGGGTTTGTTTAGTTGAATTAAGAAGACTTTGACATAACGTACAGAGAAGAAAGCAAAAAATGTCATTATACTTCATTGAAAAAATTGCCAAATTCAGGTATTCAATTTGTTAAGAGTTTGTAGCAGACATTAACTGACTGAGAAAAAACCCATAACTTGATACACACAAGAGGACAAATTTAAGTAAGTCTTATTAATCGTGATTATTAGAACATACAAAACCAGGAGTTGTTTTTATGTTTACCACATTTAATTATCTGAAATCAACAATTAAACAATCTATCATATATAATAAGTATTCAATGGTCAGATAAAAATCACATCCATTCTGTGTATTGTAGAAATATTTCAACTGACAACAATCTTTTTGATATACTGGTACACAACTATACATGTAATTGTATTTACTTTTAAATATATATTAAGAATTCAATGAGCAGAAATATTCATATCAGTTTCCTGCATTGTAAAAATATGTTAATGACAATAATTGCATACTTTTGACATGCACACATATATACTTATATACATTCTGCTCACTGTAAAAATATTTTAATGACAACAATTGCATACCTTTTTACCACAACTGTTTGACATGCTCACATATATAGGGTTATTGAACTGATATTGTGAAATATTGTCCCCAGTTGACTCGACATATGCATGAGCTTGCCTAATTCAAGCATGCCGCGCCTTTGTCGGAACATTGTGGGCATGTACACAACATATACAACTAATAGTTTTTATATATGTATTAAGTTTTCTCTGACCAGTAAATAATCCATGTACATTCTATGCATTGTAAAAGTAAAAATATTTTAATGACAACAATTGCATACCTTTTACAACGACTCTGTGACATACACCTATATACTTATACATGTATATATATATCAAATATTTAATGCACAGAAAAAAAAAACGTTCTTTTTTCACATTGTAAAAATATTTTGACATATCTTTCATCATATCTCTTACATACAAATCTATATACTAAATGCATGTATATATGTATATAATGTATAAACTATTAAGTATTCAATGAGCAAGAAAAAAACTATGTCCATTATTTCAATGACAACAATCGCCTACAATCGCTTTGACATACATGTACATATATCAACATTCATACGCTCTATTTTAATGTTTCAAGCTGACTAGTTATGATGCAAAATTGGACTAACAAAGCCATTAGTTCATGATTAGAGACAGGGGCAAATAAAAAATTTGGTACAAGTTATTTCCCTTTACAGATATACAAATTGTTTTGTTTAAAGATACATTTATATTGCATATTATACTGTAAACTGAAACATATTTAATTTTGCCTGTATTTATTTTCACGTTATAGAAAATTTAAGACATATCCGCGTAGTTAAATTTTTTGTGTTTTAATTTAAGATATGCAGTATAACATGATATAATTTTTGCTTGTTATTAATTTTTGCGAAAATTAGTACACTGCGAAGATAAATATTTCTCATTAATGGTATGCTACCAGTTATTTCCCTTTATAGCAACATTTTATAAACACTATTCTTAAGCTCTATATGGTCATTTCAGCAAATATTTAAAAATCTAAAATACAAATTAGCCACCTTTATTGTCAACAAAACTATCTTAAAATTGAGAAATACCCTGTCGATCATGGAGTCAACAATGCAAACATTAATACATATTTACATTTTCTTTGTATAAAGTACAAATATTTAGAAAATAAACCAAAATATTACAAAATTATCACAAATACATTATCACATAAATTTATGACATACTGTACTAAAGTGTATACATCATTCATGATCTGATGACATGTACTAAAGTGTATACATCATTCATGATCTGATGACAAAGTGTTTATAAATCCCATAAACAGGTGATAGCAGCTGTATATAGGGGCCTCCGAGGTGTAGGGGCATATCCTAGTGTGGGAAAGTTTGTCCGTTTGCTTGTCAAAGGTCGGTGTGATTTACTCTTGGCACTCTGGTTTCCTCCATTATCCCAGAACTGACCACCTTGTTGTAAGTAACAATTATGTTTATGAGGGTATAAAACATCATAATGCACTCTCCAATTATCTGTATATAATCACATCATGTACATTGTTTGTTACAACCCTTATATCGTAATAGACTTTGCATACATTGCCATCAGATCATTAACGACAAGTTCAATTAATCCTTCATTTATCAGTCAGATTCTGGCATTATAAAGGGGTCTTGCATTAAATTGGGGGAGAATAATAATGAAAAATATTAATGAAATAGACTTTAAGACTTCAAAAAATACTGTAGCGGTAAGTGAGGTGCTTAAATTATGAAGGGACTTCTAACAAGAAAGCTCTGTAAAAGAAGGGGTATTGAGGAGAGGCATTATAACGAGGTTTTACTTTACAAATACTGATAATGTTATATAAATGTACAAGTTATAACATGATTATAATTGTTTTAGCTTGAAAAGAATTCAAAATACTAGTATACCACTGACACATGCAAAACCCTCAACTTTAGGGTTTTTTTTAAATTAAAGTTTCAAATCATGGGGAGAACAGGTACACCACCAGTACAGAATTTCAGATAAAAATATCTCTATACAAAGCAAAAACACATGTGGAGATTTAAATCAAGGAGAACAATAATAAATGCAGTACTAGTATTTATGAGACTCGATATAAAAGTATGAATAAAAGTTACGGTACAATAACTTTTGATTTACCAATTACAGGTAGTATGTATAAGCATTTGTTAGTCAGACCAAGATGATACTACATGTAATGGTAGTCTGAAATTTTTTGAAAACATTTTCAATCATGTAAGTTTTGAACAACAAATATAATGGGGTTTAGCCGATGTACCACATGATCAATACTTATTTGTGGAATGTTTTGAAAAATTCTCGCTATAACATCGCTTTTACTAAAAATTGTCATCTTATGCGATTCTATATCCATTGGAAATAAGTGTTCTGCACAAAAGTTAGAGGGCATCACGTGGTACAGCAGCGAACCCCATTGTAAGTGATACAGAAATATATGTAGAAAATGGGAGTTACCAGGGTATATACCTACGGTTGTCTAAACTACGACTAATCTAAAATCCCTAAAACACACTATTTGTAAATACGTTGTATAGTGCTTTAAGTTTGACCTTGTCATTTGACCTTAAATTTAGATTAAGCTAATATACTGTGTGATCTAGGAAAGACAACATGTTTTATTACCATAAATACCGGGTACCCAGTATACCTATTTTCTATCCTTATATTACAACTTTACATAGCCTTAAATTACACAAAGGATATGTCCGTTTTAATATTCAATTAAAGGTCAAAATATATACAGTAAAACCTGTTTTAAGAGGTCACTTATGGGACTGAACAAAAGTGGCTGCTTAAGACAGGTGGCCTTTAAAACCAGGTTGTGTTCCAGGAGACAAATTTATGAAGACGAACCAATTTGTTTAGATTTGTACATATTTATTTATCTATATCAATTTCTCATATCACGAATCACGATATAACAGGAACGGCTTGACGAGGTTCCAATATATTTATGTAAATGAAAGATATTAATGCCTAAAATAAAATTTAATCGCGTTTCTGTATTTATTAATAAAGAAACAGTTACGAAGCCCGTAGTAGGTAATTTTCAACACCCCGCGTGGAACCTCTTTGATAACAAACCGTCACCCTTGACCGACACTCGTTATGGCTTCCGTAATCAACACAGTTACAACCATGCACTTATTATTAAACAAACATACGTTTAAAGAAAGTTATTACGATTCGGACTGGGAAACAAAAGAAATAGACACGCGGCACGCGACTACTTAAGTCCACCGGTATTTACTGATTAATAAACAATCACCTGATTATTAGATCTTACTGTTGACAGGTAAACACGTTGTAAGGACAATACAGTTAGTGAAGTCAGATAGAGTTTAAAAGACCGACTAGTGGTAGTTTACTTTTGTCGGAAAACTGATTTGTCCGTTTAATATTCCTATTGTAAAGTTGAAAATGTCCGAAAACAAAAATATGTCCGACTGATAATTTTTCTCGTCGGTCAAAATAAAATTTTGTCGGACATGTCCGGCAAATATGACCGTTTCTGGACCCCTGAATATATATATATATATATATATATATATATATATATATATAATATGTTTATCAACATAATAAATAATTTATGCAAAAAAGTCTGTGATTGTTTTTGTTTAACAGATTTTACCAACATTGCTTCAACTTTATCAGAGCTACTCATAACATCACTTAATAAATGTACAAAATGGCCGTCTAAACCAGGCTCTTCTATGTGGCCGGTCACGAAATTAGTGGCCGCTGACCGCGTTACACAGGTGACCGCTTATTTCAGGTGAAATATATAGTAAAATGCATTGGGCGGGATGCAACCTGGCCGTTATCGGCAGGTGACCGTTAAATCCAGGTGGCCGCTAAGGCAGTTTTTACTGTATATAACTTTTATTTATAAAAATATTTTCCCCCAAAAATAAATAAAAGGTATTTTATCAAGAAACTCCACTTACATTATACATTCATTGGACATGTTTGTATACAATAGTGGCAAGAAAATTATTGTAATAAATTGTAAATTATTGATGAGGCCCATGGAATGTATCACAGCCTAAACAACAATATCACAGTGCTCAATTTAATCTAAGTACATCAAATTTTTCATCATTCTTAACTTCAAATTTATTACTGCCGTCCTTTTGTTGGTACTTGCCGATACCAAACTTTTTAGCAATAAATTTTTTAAAAGTAGAAGGACTAGATATAGACTGTTTATAAAGTTTTGTAAAGAATTCTGATTCTGTAACTGGCTGATAATGGTCGAGTAAAGTCTTTGAAATCTGTACAGGATTTCCTGAAAAATTAAATAGAAATTAAATAGAATTACAGTCCAACCTGCCTTAAAGACCACCTCTTTATAAGGGCAACCTGCCTATAAAGGCCAGTAGAATTGTATCCCAATTGTTCTTTATCCATATTAATTGGACCTGTATACAAAGACCACCTGCCCATAAAGGCTACTTTTACTGGTTCCCTTGGGTGGCCTTTATAGACAGGTTTGACTGTAAATATAAATTCAAAATTAAAACCAGTTTACATGTATTCTGTACTATAATGTATACCTGCAAACTTTTGCATTATTTCATTTTTATGAAAAACAACAGTTAATTTTTGACAGAAGACAAGTTTTTAACATCTTCACATACTTTTGATTTAAAGTTTTTAGATGATGCTAATGGAAGTGAATCGCATCAAAATTGAATTACATGCATCAAGTTTTAGTTCCCGTTCAGATCATATCCTGTCAATAAGATATTTGAAGATTTTACTACTGAAATTTTTACATAAACTAGATTCTATTACTTTCAATGAATTATATTAAAGCAAACAAACCTATGTCCAAATCACAATACTACAAGCAAAGTAAAAACTTTTAAATTAAGTAAAAACCTGGTAAGTGAGGCCAGGTGCTCTGGAAGGGTTAACACTTCCTTATAGGTAGCTTCACCTGTCATGTGTGAATTCAAAATTGAGAATGAAAGCATTGACCTACTTGACATCAAATATTTCTAGGGTAATTGGGATACAGAGAGATCATACACAATATTTGGTATATACATGTACACGATGTATACATAAAGCAGTATTACCTGTTGGTGTAGTTGGGAAATCTGGAGCGTTAGTTTGGAATGGCTGCTCTACTTGTGTGAATACTAACTGATCAAAGTGTCTTTGATCAAAACCTGTAGACTGCAAATAAATAAAACAAGAGGCCCATGGGCCTGATACGCTCACCTGATAACTAATGGCTAGCTGATAGATTTAAAGAACACATAAAAACTAAACCCCAATGACTTTTTTCTTTACATCATGATAACCATTGTATCAATACCTACAACATTCTAATATACATGCCTATACAAAAAGATAATTAACCCTTTTGGTATTGTTTTGCATCTGTGACCTTGACCTTTGAACCCATGACCTTTTTCTATACATCAAAATGATCGTTGTATCAATACCTACAACATTCTAATATACATGCCTATACAAAAAGTTTATAGTTTTCGAAATAATTAACCATTTTGGTATTGTTTCACATCTGTGACCTTGACCTTTGAATTCATGTCCTTTTTCTATACATCAACATGATCGTTGTATCGATACCTACAACATTCTAATATACATGCCTATACAAAAAGTTTATAGTTTTTGAGATAATTAAACATTTCCTTATTGTTTCGCATGTGACCTTGACCTTTGAACCCATAACCTTTTTCTATACACCAAAATGATCGTTGTATCAATACCTACAACATTCTAATATACATGCCTATACAAAATGTTTATAGTTTTCGAGATAATTAACCATTTCGGTATTGTTTCGCATCTGTGACCTTGGCCTTTGAACCCATGACCTTTTTCTATACATCAAAATGATCGTTGTATCGATACCTACAACATTCTAATATATATGCCTATACAAAATGTTTATAGTTTTCGAGATAATTAACCATTTCGGTATTGTTTCGAATCTGTGACCTTGACCTTTGAACCCAAGACCTTTTTCTATACATCAAAATGATCGTTGTATCGATACCTACAACATTCTAAATATATGCCTATACAAAATATTTATAGTTTTCGAGATAATTAACCATTTCAGTATTGTTTCACATCTGTGACCTTGACCTTTGAACCCATGACCTTTTTCTATACATCAAAATGATCGTTGTATCAATACCTACAACATTCTAATATACATGCCTATACAAAAAGTTTATAGTTTTCGAGATAATTAACCATTTCAGTATTGTTTCACATCTGTGACCTTTACCTTTGAACCCATGACCTTTTTCTATACATCAAAATGATCGTTGTATTAATACCTACAACATTCTAATATACATGCCTATACAAAAAGTTTATAGTTTTCGAGATAATTAACCATTTCAGTATTGTTTCACATCTGTGACCTTGACCTTTGAACCTATGACCTTTTTCTATACATCAAAATGATCGTTGTATCAATACCTACAACATTCTAATATACATGCCTATACAAAAAGTTTATAGTTTTCGAGATAATTAACCATTTCAGTATTGTTTCACATCTGTGACCTTGACCTTTGAACCTATGACCTTTTTCTATACATCAAAATGATCGTTGTATCAATACCTACAACATTCTAATATACAAGCCTATACAAAAAGTTTATACTTTTCGAGATAATTAACCATTTCAGTATTGTTTCACATCTGTGACCTTGACCTTTGAACCTATGACCTTTTTCTATACACCAAAATGATCGTTGTATCAATACCTACAACATTCTAATATACATGCCTATACAAAATGTTTATAGTTTTCGAGATAATTAACCATTTCGGTATTGTTTCGCATCTGTGACCTTGACCTTTGAACCCATGACCTTTTTCTATACATCAAAATGATCGTTGTATCGATACCTACAACATTCTAATATACATGCCTATACAAAAAGTTTATAGTTTTCGAGATAATAAATAATATTAGAAAGGTAAAAAATTAGGTCACGACCTTCACAATCGACCTTGACCTCATTTTGAAGATATTAACAAGAAGATGTCAAAACTGAAAACCCCATGTCATTATCTGGTCAAATAGTCAAGTTATAACAATTTGAAGCTATTTTACGATTTTTTCAAAATTAAACGCAAAAACGCGTAACCTATTTTTATCCGAATTTCACAAAATGAACAAACTATAGGCTTAAGACCCTAGAGAAGCCAAATATCACATCAGATTTTTTCTCCAATCAGTACTTTCGGAGAAGAAGATTTTTTAAGATTTTTGCACCCCTAGGTCACCTTGACCTAGTTATGGTAGCCATAGCAACGCCACGAACAAATCTGAATTGCACCAGCCCATATATACTTCTGACAAAGTTTCATTAAAAACTGTCCAGTAGTTTCAGAGGAGAAGTCGAAAATAGGTGTTAACGACGCACACACGCACACACGCACACACGCACACACGCACATACACACGCTGCGCTATGCCATAAGCTCACATGACCTTCGGTCAGGTGAGCTAAAAATAAAAATGTACATGATTGCACATTGTCTTTTAAATAAGCATTTTTTTGTGGCAATGCCATTTTTCTGTGTTTTAATTTGACCATCAATTTTGAATTTGAGACTGAAGGTGATCTTCCTAAGTACATGTATTGGCATTGATAGAATAAAACACTGCTTGTGGTGACAGATATGGTAATATCTCATCAGAAGTTCTCATACATTTGTTCCAAAACAAGGCTTACAGAATTCTTGAACAAATATACATGTATTGAAACAAGAGTTCAGATTTCCTTCCAAAAGGGATTTTTTGCACCACAAAATACATTAATTGTGAATATTAAGGGTTTTCCAATTGTTTTCCATGAAAATGCTTGTACTGATGCAAAATGTAAACAATTTTTCCATTGTCACTAAATAATTAAAATCTTTTTATGCATCATGTCACAAAGCACATGTATATAAATAAACCAAAGAGGGGAAATTGATGATACTAAAACTCACAAAATGTCTTAACATGTAACATTGGGCCGTCACCAACTAATAAGCTACAAGTCTGCTGGTGTGCATTCATATACTTACATTGTACATAGAATCTTTCATCATATCTATAAATAGCTGCCATCTTGGAAGATAATACCTGGTAATGTAATTATGATAAGTGTTACAAAACTGCAATACAAAACACTTCATCCCTACCTGGTGAAGCCCAGATATAAGTGAAATATTATTTTTGACCCCATTCAATCCCTCAATATTATCAAAGTAAAGAAATCCGAATAAAAACAACAAAACTGAATGTATCAAACATTAGACCTTTGATAAGCAGGTAGTTTTAATATACAGTCCAACCTGTCTTAAAAGTCACCTCTATCTAAGGATCACCTGCTTATAAAGGCCAGTAGAATTGTATCCTAATTGTTCTTTATTCATATGATTTGAACCTGTATATAAAGGACACCTGCTCATAAAGGCCACTTTTACTGGATCCCTTGGGTGGCCTTTATATACAGGTTATACTGTAATTATTTACTGGTTAAAATACTAAGAATATGATTTCTGGAAAAATAAGAAGTCTTTCAATTTTCTGGTATTACTTGTCTGTTAAGACAGACCCAAAACACCTGGAGGAGAACTGTAGAGAAGGAAATAAAAGAACATAGACTAACTTGGGGAGAACTGGAGAGGATGGCACAAGATAGAGAAAAGTGGAAAACTCTAGTCCTTACCCTATGTGTCCCCGGGCATAAAAAGGACTAGGTAGGTAGGTACTTGTCTGTTTAAAGATAGCCATAATGAATGATATACTACTGCTATGTATTATTATACATTTTTCAACCATCGGCACAAATTTCTATAAACCTTTAGTGTGTGTGTGTGTGTGTGTGTGTGTGTGTGTGTGTGTGTGTGTGTGTGTGTGTGCATTTCTAAAATTCGCACTGAATACAGAACTTACCCAGTAACAAGTCCTGCCCATTGTTTACAAGCATAATCATTAATCTGAAAATAAAATACCATATAATACAGTGTAAATGTATTCATTTAAGCATTCAATCTATTTTTGATTCATTTCATTTTCAAATGAATAGAGGCTGTGCACATCTCGGTAATTCATGAATTATGCAGAGTCTGCTCAGCATCCATTCATATTAATTTTAAATTAAATTAATCAAAATAGAATAAATGCTTATAATTCTAGCAATTTCCAGAATAATAAGAAAATTTAAATACAGTATTCATCAATTTTTTTAAAGAAAAAACCCAACTCATTCAGTCTCTGTCTGAAATTTCTTTAACTGATTCAGGTTTGAAATTTGGTTTTGTTTTATCATAATCAAAAATCACTAACTGACAAATCAAACAAGATTAAAGTAAGCCTTGTTTATACAGAAGAGTCATGTTCAACTATGTTTCTACTTTCCAAAGCCTTTCTGTGAACATTTCATGTCTCAATGGAACAGCAGCAAACAATACAATTGTGTTTGGGTAATCATGGTCATCCAGAATTTTTATCACTTATCTTCCTTATATTTAGATATAGGTAATGACTGGATTACAAATGTCAAATAGATTATTTGTATTGGTATTCTACACATTAGTAATTGGAAATGCATGCTACCAACAGTTGGATTCAGAATTTATTAAAACCATCTCTTTGAAAGGCCATCTTTAATCTAATGCAAACACATTTTGACAGTGACTGTTGTCGACCAGGTGCTTGCAAGAACAATCATGGTTTAACAGTATATTTGCTAAGGTAAAAGATTATACACTGTTGAACAGGCTTATGAATATAACATTATACAGTTTTATACATTGCTGACTAAATAGGAAGTGTTTATCAAACTCTAACATTTTACATGTACAGGGCTTACCTCCCCTCTTGGTCCCCACAGCGTCACCTGATTTCTGGCATTGTATATATACACTACAACATCATCTATAGTAGCTAGGTTCTCTGCAGACTTGACCCACTTTCCAAACAGGAAGTGGTCATCGGATGCTAAGATCATATCCATGTCTTTGATTAATTGTATTAGTCTGTCACCAGCCAAGCTGTAATATATGTATTTACAAAGATAATGTGAAATCATTTGTAAAAGGGAAAAAAAATGCAGGATCGGGCAGGTTGAACGCGGGACCTCCCACACTATAGGCGAGTGCTCTACCACTGAGCTACCCAGACAGCTACAATACTCCCTTCTTTTTTTTGTTGATTCAACTCCTTTGAATTAAAACCATCAGGTTACATCCTGGGAGCAACCAGTTAGTCAGCCACTTCTCAGGGTTGAATGAGCCACCAAATGTAACAGGAAAGAGAAACAATGCAGGGTTGGACCGGGGATCAAACCCGGTACTTCCCACACTATAGGCGAGAGCTCTACCAGAGCTACCCAGACCGCTACACATTCATTTATTTTTGTGGTATCAAATTTTCATTGTTCTTATAAAGGCTGCAAATGAAAAACTATACTTTTTATTAATTTGTCTGCTATAAGAATTTTAGTATAAAATCAGATATTGGCTGTCTGTAGATTAAACAGAAAACAAAAATACTAATCCACGTTCAAGTCACAATCCAAAAAAACTAAAGAAAAAACTTTGAAAACTGGCAAATTTAGTTACACATGTGAACTTCCACCAGGGAAGTACAGACAGTTGCCCCGAAAGGGTAAGCACTTCCTGTTAAGCTTGTAGCATCCACCATATGTGAAATTAAATTAGGAACAAATAAAACATGGAATAATGGGATGTCAAATATATACACGATATCAAATTTGCTTACGCCATATCAGCCGTCTGTTCATTAAAATAAGCTTCTACAACATCAGTATAATACTTAATGGCTAAAATCTGTAAACTGTTCCTAGTAACATCAACTAAATCATATCTAAAATATAGAAAGTATTAGTTGCTATGGTAACATACACAAGCGAATACAGTCCAACCTGCCTTAAAGGCCACCTCTATATAATGTTCACCTGCTTATAAAGGCCAGTAGAACTGTTACCTAATTGTTCTTTACTTATATTATTTGAAATTGTATATAAAGGCCCTTTTTACTAGTTTTCCTTGGGTAGCCTTTTTAGATAGGTTTGACTGTGTAATGGTAGTCTTCCATGAAAGATAAATTATTGTAAATGAACGACACATCAACAATTTTTCAGCTATTCACTGACAGAGCAAGTTTATTCATCTCCAAGGATTAATCTAACGACAAGTTTTTGTATGCACAAGATATGCAAGTTTGTTTTAAGGTCTACATTGTACTAGTGTGCACCGAGGGTCAGTATGTCACAGACAAGCATACTACTCCCCTAGTGACTTTATACTGTCACCAGGTGAAACAGTCGATACTCTGTCCTCTTAATACCTAGGGTTATGCGAGAAAGCAGTATCTCAACTGTTAAAGTTTTATGTATGACCGGCCGTAGTTATAACACATGACTAAGATGCAATGGGTATGACAAAACTACTTTAAACTTAAAACAGGCAAGCTAAGTAGCAGAAAGTTTGATGGTTAAAACTAACATTAAAGAAAATGTTATTAAAATTTCATAACTGCCCATAAATGTTCCTGTTAACAGACAAATTTACTGGCAGTTTTATTTTTGTGCATTTTGCAGTACGACCATTCAAATAAAATAACACTGCACTAAAATTAACAATAATTTTGACTCTGTGTGTATACACAATAGTTGGTGTGCAAAGATAAAACTTATGTAAAATTACTAAAATAAGAATGGCCAATACATGTATTACGGCATTACTATTTCAGAAATTTACTTACAAAAATAACTTGTTATTGGTAAATTCACCAGCAGCTTGTACCATATAACTCCAGGCTTGATAAAGGTCTTTTGGATTATACCAAACCTAAAAACAAAATATTTTAATGTTTTACATCTTAATTGTAGTCTGACCAAAGACTTGAAAGTGGGTAGTGACTGTTCTTTTGCCAAGCACTCGGCATTATAAAATTAAAGACATGGTTCTTTCGGATGGGAACTTAAAATAAACAAGGTCTTGTGTCACTGTAGGCTTGGCACGCTAAAGAGCCCTGCTGTATAATGACATCAGCGCAATGCACAGGCAAAATTTCAGCACTTTTGCCTATAGCTGGCGACGTCTCGATATAAGTGAAATATTCTTGACTGGGACGTTAAACACCATTACTCAACTCTTAATTGAAGCGATTAAAACTAATGTCCCTTATTATTTTTTTCTCAAATGTATCTTTTTATGATCAAGTGATCTATTGCTAAGCATCTATAGCTGTAATTATTTTTCTAGCTGAATCAAAACTTTATATTTTGATTTTTTTTCCAAATTGTCTAAAGTGCACATTTAAGGATTGCTGTGTTAGGTTTAAATCTCACTTTGGCAGATCCTAGTGTGAGAAAGTTTGACCATTTGCTTGCTGAAGGCCAGTGGTCATCTCCAGACACTTCGTTTCCTCAATCATCTCAGAACTGAAAGGAATCTTGACTGGGTGTAAAACAAAATTGACGGATCGCCGACCACGCCCACTATGTTCCAACAAAGGGTCAACATGCTTGAATTACACACAAAAAAATGAAAAATCAGCCTGAATAGTGTGATTCAATGACATCACTGACATTAGAACGTCATTACCGTGATGCTGCTTTAGTACCGTGATGGCGGCCAGTGTCGGAACATTGTGGGCGTGGCCGGCAATACGTCAATTACTTCACTCAACTCAAACTCACATAAAAACAATTTAAAAAACTTTTGTAGAATTATTACAATCTCATTGTATAACCATGGTAACCCTCCAGGTAAAATAGAATATCTAATTCATTTTCAGTTCTATATCATTCTACTGGTTTTTAGATGTGAAATAGTCACATCTTCACATCTTTAAGGTATCTAAAAGTTTGCTTATTCCAAACATATTATCTTACCTCAATGCCAGGTGTGATTGGATATGTTTGGCATTTAACTTATATACTATATACCTTGATGTGTCAAGTCTGCCGACAGGTGAAAATTGAGGTGAAAATAGTTCTATTTAAGGTTTATTCAACAACAAAAAAGGATTCAAGGCACACTTGGATCAATTAAAAATGCCTTGAAATAATCTGTTACATAATAATATTGTTAAATGGCCAGGTCTCTGCTTTCTATATTTCATATTTGAACAAAATTGGTAGAAAATTTAATCCACAATGGCCATATTAGTGATTTTGCTATTTATAGTAACAATGGCCATCTTGGATATCATACTAGGTCATCTTGTACAAACTTTAATCTCCCCCACTTAGGGACTAAATTTGGTTTCAATTAGCCTAAAGGTTTCAAAGTAGAAGATCAAAGTTTATGCACAGATCCTTTACCATGCCATAAGCTTAGCTGGTTATAACCGGTTGATATACTCCACCTAATACAAAAATTAAAATTCAAAAATTCCCCTGATCTAAAGTATCATGTACTTATCGTTTCATGTACAAAGGGGTATTAAACAGACATTTATACTGTTGTCATGGACTACAGGATTTGTGTCATTGTAAACACTTCTCTGTGGGGTAAAAATCAAAGACACACAACATATAGTAACAGTTTTTACTTACGATTTCATGTACAAAGGGGATTAAACTCGGAGACTGTGTAGGGAAGACATTTATACTGTTGTCATGGAGAGCAGGATTTGTAGCATTGTAAACACTTCTCTGTGTGGTAAAAATCAAAGACACACAACATACAGCACCATCTGTGACATACGTAACTTCTATTGTAATGGTTAAGGGTGATATGAAACACACAACACAGAGATAGAACAGTGCAAAGAAGTTTTAGCACAACAACCAAAGCCACAGTCAAAAGCAAGGGCAAAGGCAAAGGCAAAAGCAAGGGCAAAGGCAAGGGCAAAAGCAAGGGCAAAGGCAAAGGCAAGGGCAAGGGCAAAGGCAAAAGCAAGGACAAAGGCAAGGGCAAAAGCAAGGGCATAGGCAAAGGCAAAAGCAAGGGCAAAGGCAAGGGCAAAGGCAAAAGCAAGGACAAAGGCAAGGGCAAAAGCAAGGGCAAAGGAAAAAGCAAAGACAAAAGCAAGGGCAAAGGCAAGGACAAGGGCAAAGGCAAAAGCAAAAGGAAAGGCAAAAGCAATGGCAAAGGCAAAAGCAAAGGCAAAAGCAAGGGCAAAGGCAAGGGCAAAGGCAAGGGCAAGGGCAAAGGCAAGGGCAAGGGCAAAGGCAAAGGCAAAGGCAAAGGCAAAAGCAAGGGCAAAGGTAAAGGCAAAAGCAAGGGCAAAAGCAAGGGCAAAGACAAAGGCAAAGGCAAAAGCAAAAGCAAAGGCAAGGGCAAAAGCAAGGGCAAAGGCAAAAGCAAGGGCAAAGGCAAAGGCAAAGACAAAAGCAAGGGCAAAGGCAAAAGCAAGGGCAAGGGCAAAGGCAAAAGCAAAAGCAAAAGCAAGGGCAAAGGCAAAAGCAAGGGCAAAGGCAAAAGCAAGGGCAAAGGCAAAAGCAAGGGCAAAGGCAAAAGCAAAAGCAAGGGCAAAGGCAAAAGCAAAAGCAAGGGCAAAGGAAAAAAAAAAAAATAAAACGAAACAAAGCAACAGGAAGTGGCAGAGGGAGGAAAGGGAAAATGTAATATGCATGTGTGTTGCTGCTATGTGGAGTTAGAATGGCCATAAATCCAGATACTTACATGTTTGTCTATCAAAGAGCGGATATATATAGTGGTTTCGATATTTCGTTTGTATCTATGACTTTCTTTAATACTCACACATTTTAAATTGGATATCTCTTACAACTTACTACATGAGTAAATCTGATTATCTAGATGTTACCATTGCACCTACCGGTAGATGTGAGCATCATACCTTCACCTTGCTTCAGAAGATAACCCTGATTTGGTACATTACCCAGTGTTAATACTCACGTCTTGCTTTAAGAGTGGACTAAGTGATGGTCTACTTGATGGAACTACACCTTGACTATGGTCACGCAAATTATCTGAGTCATTGTATACACTCCTCTGATAACAAAAATAATTTTATGTGGATTAAGAGATAGCAATGCATAGCAAAAGTTGATAGTGTAACTGAATGACAGGGTGCTTAATTTCACAAAATCAGTTTCTGGAAAGTACTTGAAGATGCTTTCTTTGATAGAAAAAGTGCAAGATGTACATGCAAATAAAAGTAGCTGAGTACAGGCCCCAATACCCCAGTTTCACATTCATTCTTTAACCAAAATTTTTGGCAACATTATATAGTACTAGAAATAAAAAGTTTTGACAAAATTAAAATGTAGCTGTAATAAGTTTTGCCTAATCTTCAAGATGACACCTTAAATCCCTAGTTATCTTAAAAAAATTAACAAAATTATTACCATTTACAAATTTGCTGAATTTAAATTAAGTAAAATCTTTGCGTATATGCAAATTTGTTCATACGACACAATTTTCATATGTGAGTAAATTTACATATGAGTAAAAAATACTTAGGTATGCAATTCTGGCCATATAAATGGGGCTTTAGTTAAGAAATGATTGTGAAACCAGGCAGGGCCAAGTAAGCAAAAGTCATATAAGTTGTCTCCCCTGAGAAGGGAATAAACGTATATATGCACAAAATAGTAAAATGTTATATATATATATCTTGAATAATGTAATGAACTTTAAACACAGTTCAGTAGTCTCCCTTTAATATCTGCTCGAAAAAACTTGTGTAATGACGTTTTTCAAAGAGGAACATTAAAAGGGAGACTACTGCATTATATTTATAATGGTTTGAATTGACCTATAGGTCGGAATACATTGTGCAATTCTATCTCTGAAATTCACTTCTTATCCTTATAAACAGACTATATCTTATACACAGCCAAAATTTTGTTTACAGGAATTTCACATGAAATTAACATGAATCAAGCTTATACGTGAAATTCATGTGAAATTGCAGTAAAGTGAAATTTGTGTGAATTTCACATGGACAAAATTTGTTTGTTAACATACAAAAGTATTTGAATATATTTTCAGTTTTACTTGTTTTTGATAAACATTTACAAATACCATGTTGTATACTAAATGAATTATAAAAATTAAAGTTGTTAGTTTTCATGCATGGAAAATATAACCTTATTTAACATTTAAATATGATCTTTGATGTAACAAAAAACACCACAGATAGTATTAAGTCTTGTTTTAACAGTTTTAAATAAAGGCCACTCTTTTTTAACCAACTCTTTCAGGGGTAAAAGTCTATGTAAAAATAATTTTCTAATGATTGTTTTTAATTCCTGAATTATTTTACAAGCCATTGAAAGAAGTAATGTGAGATAGAGCAACAGCATAGAAAAGTCTGCAGCAGAACAGAAGATAGAATATATGTGATAAAATTGAGAAAGCAACGCAAACAGATTACAAATATACCCATGATAACATGTCATATGAATGTACATGCATAAAATTCAATTATTTATTATTAATATTACTTAAGTTTAACTATTAATTTTCACATCTTTACCTTTATCAATAATTTAACAATCAATTTAACTAAACAAGACATAAAACATTATTTCCCTATTGGAACATGTAGGATAAGTCATTACAAATTCAACATTTTGGACAAGACTAATAATTTATTTTCAACTCTGCAACATCCTGCTTACAAATAAGTGTTCTCCAACCTGATGCTCACAAAAAGCATTATCTCATTATCTAAAGTATACTTGTACATGTTTTTGGTCTACAATATAAGATACCAAGCAAACACTGCTTTTAGACTCTTTTTCTTTCCTTCTTTCCTTTTATTTTATGTAAATCAAAACAAAGCTACTGTTAGAAAATTTCAATTTTTCAATTAGTATCAATTTTTTAATTTTATGTTATTAATCCTGATATCACATATAATTAAGATCACATTTCTAAACATAACTTATTTTCAATCTACTTAATCAATTTTCCCCTTAGTGGAACTTGAATTCACGATCCTTGGTTCCCCTGACTACATTCTTATTCTAAATCTACATCCTTATCTATTAGGCCACAGAGGACACGTTAGATGGCTTATGGACTAAGAGTACGTATACAGTAAAACAATCCAAACTTAACATCAGACACCCCTCCCTATATAGTTATATTGATAAGGACGTACCTTCAGTAACTGCCAAGCCTTATCCACTAATGGGTTATATTTACCATAACGTCTCACAGCAAACTGAGAAATCCTGAAATAAAATCCAGCAAACTGAGTATAAAGTAACAATTTATAATAACCATGGTTAGATTTCAGTGATGGGCTGTTAAAGTTTAAAAGTTGATAGATAATGCAACTAACATATTTTTGTAAGTATCTTTGAGTCTTTAAAAACAAAGGTATTATATTGATAAAGGAGCATTACCGGGGAAAATGGGAGAGAGAGAGCAAAATATACAATGATCAGCATTTGTAAATTTTGAGAGAGAGAGAGAGAGAGAGAGAGAGAGAAGAGAAAGAGAAATGGAGTTGGTGGGGATGAAGAGATTCTTTACCACTGAGTGATGTTCCTTGGTTCCTTTCTCCATACATTTTCCATCATAAATTCATACATAATTTCATTTTGATATATTCCCTCTGGTGTTAATCCAACTCCTATCATGGTACTGTTAGCCATATTTCTTCCTTCAAATGGACGCTACAAAGGGAAAATTCCAACTTATTTGTAGCCATTTCTCGTCATCTGTAACTTGGTTTTAAGATAATGTAAAAGTTTGAAAACCTAACATGAATGTTGAGACCAATAACTACAACATTAGATTATATCTATCTTGTTCCTTTCCTTTGTCATATAAAGAAAAAAATTCAATGATCAAATAAGCAATAATGTCAGTTAACATTCTGAACAAATGAACAGTGGTATGAATGGTGAAGATTTAAAATTCAGCAAAGAGTTAATTATCTGTAGTATTCAACAAAATGATGTACATCTTTTCCATTTGCAACAACCCATTTTAAATTGATATGTAGGCTGGATTCAACTGATAACAAATTAGAGTGTCCCACTAGTATTTGGAAGGTCTTATGTTCAAGTCCTGGATTTGTAGTTGGAAATTTCCCTTTCCTGTTACACATGAACAGACTTATCAGCAAACAATGATAGCATGTGATCCATAACCAATGACCTTTGTGTGGAATGTTATAAAAGAAACATTGAAAATTCAAAAAGAATAAGATTGTTTATAAAATCTGAAAAAATGTGAACCCTTGTTCACTTGAAATAAAAGTTTTGCTCAATTTGGGATATCATGTACTATGCTGGTGAATGGCATTTGAAAATTATTCCCCACAAAATGCTTTGGGGTATATTTTTGCTAGTGAGTACAATTGAGAATATAAAATGTTTGTCGTATCTAGGGTAACTTACATTATTAATGACATCAATCATTCCATAAAACTCCATAGTACCACCAAAATTATGTAACATACACCAAATAAATGGCTGTCCGTAGTACGACTCTGTTCTGGCATAAATAGCCTCTAAATCAGAGGCAAGATCTAACACGATCATTCTACCCTGTAAGAAAAGTCAAAATAAAAATTTAAGATAACCTGTGTGAATTTGCGATTTCTGGTTGATGCGATTGACTGAAGGCATTTTTTCTCTGATGCTAAATTTTGATTTAAAACCAAAATTTTCAAAAAAGATACTGACAATCACCATTAACACACAACTCCATACTCCATAACATGATGTGTCCATTTCTTTGCCGAAGTGTCCATATATTTTATCAGTGGTGTCTTATTCTTTGCCAAGTTTTTACAAATACAAGTAATTTCAAATTTTGACATGAAAACAGGATTACTTTATTTCTGAGAAATCCAAGTAACACTTCTAAATATGTCCATTCTTTCTGCAAAACGTATCTCTTGTGGGATTTCAAAAGTGCTTATATCATTGGTTTTTTTTGTAAATTAATTTCTACACTCAATGTTAACACATCTGTGTTACAGATAATAGAACAGCCTTTATAATGTACAATAAAAACATGATATAATGTCCCTCTATAATTCTGCCACCTCACTTATCCCCAAAGTATTTTGAAGTTTCAAAGCCTGTTTTTATGTTTTTCTTTATAAGTGTCCCTTGATTTTTCACCAAACCCTTTTATAATGCCAAAATCTGACTGACTGGACAAATGGTGGCTATGAATTAAGGTTTTATAGTATAACGTACCTGTGGTACAGAAGACAGAAGAGCCTTTATTTGTGGTGGCTTCCAAAATCCTGCATCCATAAATAGCCAACCCTGCATCAACCTATAACAATGGATAAAATAGTTACTGAAGGCTTTTGTGATACTGTAGGTACATGTATTAGATTTCAGAGTGAAGTAGTTTTAAACATGTACATGTCACTTGAGGGCATCTAGTCACTTGCTGTGAAATGTACATCAATCAGAAGAGTTGAGTAACAACAATTTAAACCCCATTCAAACTCTTTTGAAGCATGTTCTTGAAGAGTGGAGGTAACCAAGTACCTCGACAAAACCATTGACCTTCAGTAAATAAAACAACAGACCTACCACCAAGATCTACCTAAGCTTAATTTGAACATAGGTGGTCAGCTGGTGCTTGAGACCAATTTGCTACAGAGGCCCTGAATAAGCACTTAGATCTCAGAGACCACCTAGATAAACAGCTCCAATAAAATCAGGGAGGTACATGTAGAAGGTTTATAAATAAATAAATAATATATAAACATTACCATATAGCTTGTGAGTCACCTGCTATCATTGCTTCATACACTTTACTTCCAGCTTTATTCAGATATGCTGTTGAGCTGAAAAATAAAATTCAGGTTTACCATAATATTCAACCAAGAGAACATTATTAAAACTATAAAGGAACACAACACAAAGAAGAATTAGCTTAATAAATTGTGTTTATAATATGCAGATCTCCTACTATCTACAAAGTTTTGCATACTTCTAAAAAATAGATTTAGAGATTTTAAGAGATTTTAAGAATTTCCCATTCATGGAGAACTTCAAAGGGCAGTAACTCAATCTCCAATCATGTTAATACTGGCCTTTAAGTTTTGTAAACTTCTTATAAATAGTTTTAGAGATTTACTCTAGACAAACAATTTATCAGTGAAAAAATCCAAGGGACATAACTCTAAAGGTCTAAAGGTTGATAACATCTCCTATTGTTGTTGATACTGTCTACAAAGTATTGTAAACTTCCAATAAATAATTTTGGAGATTTACTAATCTTAATAGTTTTAGTAGTCTAATCTTAATACTGACCTTGATTCTGGTCGCATCTCATTAAATGTATCTACATTATATATGTGTCAGTTCCAAACTCTAATGTCATCTGCAAGAATAATGAAAAAATGTACTGTTAGTAAATGATGTGTATAGCACTGTTAATAAGTGATACCCAACAGATAAACATCATACATTATTTATGAAACTGAAGAAAAATTCAATACTGTTTAAATGAAAACAAAACAATGTTATGTCAAATTTAAAACTTGCGAGAAATTTGCTTTAAAAAATCCAAAATGTATGTTATTACACACAAACTCAAATACATGTATGCTAAAATGCTGTCTCATATTAGAGTGAGTCTTGGGCTAATATAGCACTTGATATGCATTTAACTATGCCTCTTTTTGTGTAATTACAGATAGAAATGGCATTATCATTGGCTTTAGAATAAAGGGTTATGGGTTCCAACATAAACAGGAGTTAGGTTTTTCATTTCTTGCCCAAATTGAACTTTGAACATTTTGTTACTGTTTTAATAATAGTTTTTAACAAATGATTCAAAGCTGTGATCCTTGTCTCAGTGTACACTAAAGACACATGTGTAGAGATTGAAAAAAGTAGGTGACCTGTGTCTGCTACAGACGATCCACCTATCAAGTAATTGAAACAGACAGAGCAAGAAAATAGAAAAGGTAACATGCTGGTAAATGTTAGTATAGTAAAACTTTGATTCATTGCAATCATTTATTCTGCCAAATTTTGGCAAAATGAACAGTCTGACAATATATTGAGGGAGGCTTATAAAGAAATACATACAGAAGAAATAGATTTTAGGACTTCAAAATAGTTTAAGTGGAGGTTGAGTGAAGTGACAAAGTTATATATGGGCAGTATAACGTGGTTGTAATGTATACAAGTATATAATACAATATATCTTACTTCTTCAATAACTGAAGCACCAATCTTTATAAACAAGGGATCATCAAAATCTAACAAGTGGGTACTGAAATAAATAAACAAACAAACATAAACTATTGAATGTACTCATATCAATAGAGTCTGTAAGTCCTGATTGTCATGTGAGCAGCGTGGAATATGTGGGTTTTTTTGGTACAAGAACAATTGGCATGATTAGATACCATGTTAAACATAACTGTATCACAATTTGTCTTTTGGTGTTACCAACCACTTTGATTCCAATGTGAAAAAGCATGGATCATTTTTACATCTGTAGGTACAAAATGAACGATCTGTGACGCCGTTAAAATCAGGTGAAATAATATATTTTCTTGGTATCTAATTTGTATTGTTTTAGGTTAAATACCATTTTGTGGGGTGATAAATTTGTAATATATGGTAATTGATGATGATTGGGGGCCAATCCAAAAGTGCTTACACCACACCTCCAGATACTATTTTGTCTTTATATCCAGTGCCCATCTAAAGTCAGGAAGTTTATAATCAGTGGTCTCAATTTGTAATTATTTGTGTTACATTCAGAAACATTTTCACATGTATTTACTTTCATGGTTGACAAAGCTGGTAGGTAAGCCCATTTGTATTTTTTAACATGTAGAAAACTGCAGTGCAACTTATTTTCCGGTTAACACCATGAAAATCACGATATTAATAAAAAGCGAATATTTCTCGTTATACAGTATCTTGTCATGGTTACTGCTTGCATTGGCTATTACTAACAATTTCTTTTTTGATAATCAATTTTTTATACAACATACTTACCAGCAATACTGAGGTTGAAATCCACACCAGTCTGCCATATTGGATACCTTTACATTTGGGAATATTCTAATAAAATAAAGATCACACAATTAAATCAAGTATAATATCAAAAAGAAGCAGAGAACGACCGAAGGAGACTTGGAGAAGATCAGTTGAAAAGAAGATGAAAGAACAAGGATGGACGTGGGGCACAATACAGAAAATGTCAGCAGACAGGCAGAGATGGAAGTCCTCAGTCAAGGCCTTATGTGCTCCAGCACGAAGAGGGCTATGTAAGTAAGTAATATCAAATTTTACTGAGTAGTTTAAGAAGAGATGATTATAGTGTAATTACAAATGGACACAGCCAAAGAACTACAGCATTAGCTCCTGTAAGACATTTGTTCAGGTGAGCTAAATGTAAAATCATATGTTTTGTACGATGGTTATATTACAAATATCACTTGATGAAGGAGACTACTGCGGTAGCTCACTTGTTAGAGTGCTCGCTCTGTAAGTATAAGGTTGTGGGTACGAGTCTGACTCAAGACTTGAAAGTGGGTAGTGACTGTTCTTTGACCAAGCACTGGGAATCATGAAATGAAAGTCAAGGTTCTTTCAGATGGGAACTTAAAATAAATGAGATCCCATGTCACAGTGGGTTTGGCACAATAAAGATCACTGCTGTAAAATGCCATCAGCGCAATGCACAGGCAAAATTTCTTCACCTTCCCCTATAGCTGGAAATGTCTCGATATAAGCGACATATTCTTGACTGGGATGTTAAACACCATTACTCAACTCGTTGAAGGTCATTGGTTTTCTCCAAGTACTTTGGTCTCCATTTTCCCAGACCAGAGTACCTTGATATATACTGTAGATTGGGTAGAAATTTTCGTGTCATCTAATTTTCACGTGAACGCACTTTAATATTTTTAATTTTTGTGTGATCGTGACTCTGTAGTTATAATTTTAATTACAGCGGATTTTTCGCGAAACTTTTATTTTCGTGACTCGTTTCACTCCCGAATTTATGCCAAAATAAACAATCACGAAAATTTCCCAATTTACAGTACGTGAAATACTCTTGACTAGGCCCTAGTCACTGGGGTATAAAACAACTCCATTCTATTATACTTTATTATTTATTTGACTAATGATTCTTTTTTTTCTTTTTTTCATTGGCTTTCCTACTAGTATCAAATAAATGTCAATTAAAATTCAATTAGAGTTTTATGATTCTTAACAGTTGTTTCGGTGTCAAAATGTACATAAAATTCATGTGTCAAGATTTTTAATGCTATATGATCACTTCAATGACTTTTTGATTGAATAAAGATTCTCCTAAGATATATAACAGTGCAAAAATCTTTTATCAAAAACATAAATCTTAAAAGCTTGTCATAATACAACAATAAAAATTCTTTTTATCATCATAAATTTTTAAAATAAAAATTTTAAAAGCTTGCAATAAATTTGATGAAATTGGCTGAACTCACTAAAAAAAACCAAACAAACAGAAAGTTGATGCCATGATGATAAATATTTGATGATAGATCAATTGCATGTTTACAGAATTATGTGCATTTTTCCATTTACACATTGGAGGATTGATTTCAATTTTGTTTCCCACAGGAATACACACAATGCATTCGTTTTAAATAAAAAAATTATCATCATAATCCACAGTTTAAAAAATTGCATTATTTTTTATATTAAATATCACATGGTCATAATATGTCACGCAGGCACTTCTGTGTCATTTTATAAAATCCACATCTTGAGTGAAATACACACAGGTACTTTCATGACACTTTCTAAATGCACATCTAGCGACAACTATACTTATTATTGTTTTTAAAATTATTTATAATTGCTATTGAAAATACACAAGTGTAATGAAAGGTGTTTTATGCCTCAGTCAAGATTCTTCCACTTACATTGAGGGGGTAAGCTCTGGGATGGTAATAAAAATGAATCGCTCAGAAAAAAACCACAATCTAACTTACAACCTATCTAACACTAGGATCGGCCCTGAGTGGACTTGAACCTAGGCAGTGAGTGGCACTGAGATCCATAATTGTGCGTTAAACCACTCTGTTAACGAGGCAACAGGTTAGCTATGGTTCATGTCTATCAAATAATTTCAGAGCCTTCTTTCATAATCATTCATAATCACAATTTTTAAAAAAACTACAGAAGAAAACAAAAACATGAGCTCTCGCCAAAATCAAAACAGACACAACTGTTGGGTGAAATCATATAACTTAATCTGATACTTTTAATGGAATCAAATTTCTGACACCTCACCTATAGCAGGTGATGTTCCGATATAAGTGAAATAATGAAATACAGTCAAACTTGCCTTAAAGGCCACCTCTATATAAGGACCACCTGCTTATAAAGGTCACCTCTATATAAGGACCACCTGCTTATAAAGACCAGTGAAATTGTATCCCAATTATTCTTTGTTCATATAATTTCAACCTGTATATAAAGACCACCTGTTCATCAAGACCACTTTTACCGGCTCCCTTAGGTGACCTTAATAGACAGGTTTGACTGTATTATTGACTGAAATATAAAACACCATTCAATGAATCTCAATGGAATCACCAGTTTGATATAAAATAATTGACATTCCTGAAAGAAAAAAACAGTATGTTAATGAAAGGAAAATACTTCAAGATTTTAACTTGTCTTAAATGCAAGATTACGGAATTCAAAAGGGAGACAATTCAAACCAAAAGGTAGATAATTCAAATCAAAAAGGAAAGATATAAAATAAAACTTACCTGGTGATATTCCTAGGTACATGCCCAGCAAATCCAGGTAATACAGGTATAATACCTAGTGACCGCATCCTGTCCAGTATCTTATGTTGTAGTATTAACTGGTCATCTATCCACTGCTGAGGTAATGGTCCACCCCAACCATGCATGTTACCCATTCTGGCCCTTTTAAATAAAAAATATCATCATACATGTATTATATATAAATAATTAATGCTGTTAAGACCTGGCTACTACTGTTAAGCAATATCATGGAACAGGTTATTTTAGCCAAGGTTTGAAACACAGAATTGGGAAAATGCCATGACAACAAGTCCTCCTGATGACATGTTGTGCTGTGTCAGTTGTTGCACAGAAATACATATGCCTTTTGACAACACTGGTTTCATGACCTGATAACTTGACAGTATATTTGACAAACCACCTTTTCTCATACCATTTTTTTTTCAATTTTTACTTTCATTGATGCAAAACCAAAACATCTTTATAATACATGTACAAATGTGTTTAACAAATAACTAGAACTGTCTCTTGAGGGCCAAATAGCTCAGGCCCCAACATTTAATGTTTTCCCATGACCTTGACCTTTCCGATATGACCTAGGTTCAAGGTTATGACACACCTTTGGACCATGAAGATTATTCAAGCCAAGTTTTATGCGGTCCTCCAAAGCACCTATGAGATATGGCCCTGACTTGATTTTACACGGATGGACAGACAGGCAGACATGGTGATTCCTATATATCCCCTTAAACTAGTTTGGGGGGGATAAGAAATATTCAAATATTTATTAATTAGTATATTGCATTATTAATATACAAACCATGCCAGAAAAGCTGGGCCACCAAAATGATTTTGTAGTTCTTTCATAGTAAAACCCATTTTCATATAAACCTACAAATATAGAAGAAATGATGATAAGGCTTATTTTCATATAAACCTACATATTTAGAAGCAAAAACTAACTAGCATGTTTTAGCTATTAACAACAGGAATCAGTATTATTCACTGACCAAGACTGATAAATACTGTCAAACCTGCCTTAAAGTCCACCTCTATATAAGGGTCACCTGCTTAAAAAGGCCAGTTGATTTGTATCCCAATTGTTCTTTATTCATATTATTTGAACCTGTATATAAAGGTCACCTGCCCATAAAGCCACTTTTACTAGTTCCTTTTGGTGGCCTTTAAGGACAGGGTTGACTGTATATACAAAGACAACTACACAGGTATTTTTACAGGTAAGTACTGCTCTAATAAACAGATTATCTATACATACATTTTATGACCATAAGGTTGGACTGTTACATAAAACTTTAAAATTTTAGATACATCCTCACTTGGAGCTTAAGTATTATTAGAACAAAACTACTGTATTTCTATAAATTGAGTGCACATGGTTTTTACTATTTATTTCTTTTAATTGAAAATGTTTCCATTAAGCTATTAATAAAATGCATTTAAAATGCACTGACCTATTCAAATTAAAATTTTAATTAAAAACATCATTGTTCAGTTCTCTTGTACACAGAGAAATTTTTCAAAAAGTTTGGAAATTTGATCAAGTTTATACACCAATTGGGTCTCATTCAAAGTTACAGCAGGGCATTAAGGGTCAGGTAGGTCATTGTTGTTCGGGTTTTTTCCAGGTGTGATCATCATGAATACTCCAATTATGACATAACGTTTATAGTTGTTCCAAGTAAGAAGGTACAGAAGGGATAATTTTGACATAGTCATTTTTTTGTTTTGTAAAAAAGTTCAAAAATTGCTCTATGTACAGAATTAAGTTCACTTTTTCGTGAATGAAAAGTATTTTTTCCTATTAGGTCAGTATATTTTGTATTAAGTTTTGACAATTTTTTTGTGAGTTAGTTGGAAAATACTACTTTATTCTTGCATTTTCCATGTGGAAATACAGTAAGTGTTAATTGGCTATTCTGGTGTCAGTATAATGTAACTGGGGAAGTAGTATGCTTCAGAGTTACCCTGAGTGTGTCCTAGTACAAGAAACATACACACATATGAATAATTCTTATAGATAAATAAACAAGATCTTGTTGGGAATAGCTGAAATTAATGTGCTGATGTGATGTTAAACTACATAGGTTTCCATAAATTTAAAATAATTAGTAGCCAAATTTCCAAAATTTGTGAAAATATAGTCCTTTTTAAAGTATTTTTCCACAAATTTGCAAAAAAGGTTACTTTTTGAAAGAATTCCTCAGAAATTAGTAGCCAATGGCGATTTTGGCTACCAGGAATGGAAACATAGACATTACAACAATAAATGACCAAAAAGATGATGGTACTATATCAAAACAAGCAAATTCAGTGAATTAGGATCCCCCAGCAGCAAGAACTTTTTTGTGATTTGTGCTTATGTTTTAAACGGTTGGTTGGTTGGTTGAATGTTGCTTAACGTCGCATCAGCAATTTTCCACCTATTCGCGACGAGAACTATTTTATTAATCTCTATGAACAATTTCGTGTATGCATGTAAAGTGCGAGTGTGTTGTATGGCCTGCCTTGTACTAGCTTGCACTCAGGGCGAACTTAACGTGCTAGCTCACCGAGTCAGTACAACGCAGACAAGCATACCACTCCCCCAGTCCATTATACTGATACCAGGTGAACCAGTAAAGGCCAATGGCAAGAAAAATTCACTTTCCAACATGTGGTCTGTTTTAACGGCAATAACTCTTAGAAAAATGAGCAAACCAAGTCAGGTCAAGGATATGTGCATCTCCTATCAATGTTGATGCTTTACACAAAGTTCTATGAAATAGCATTTCAGTTTTGAAGAATATGTGCAGACAAGAATTTTGCAAAGGTGGTAGGGGTGATAATAAATCATCACTTGTAAAAAATTCTATAATTACCCTCTGGAATATTGCCTCTTGTCCAGTAAAAGCCAAAGCTAAATTTATTCCATGTAAAGCCATCCAGTCAATCTGGTTTTCCCAGTCTGTCCAGTTGTAAAACGCAAACGAGTAGCTAACAGTGCATACATTCTCATAGTATCTAAACCTAAAACAGAATAAATAATATTACTCAGTATTTATATTACTCACATCGGTTATTTACATATAAAACAGTGGATATATCATACTCTTATACTCCTCACAAACAAAGTTTAATGGCTATTCAAAAATTATCCTGTCCACTACGTCCGCTCGCCCGCCCATCCGTCCGTCCATCCATCCATCCATCCATCTGTGTGTCTGTCCATCTGGACATGTGTCCCATTATCATGCCCACTCTATATGTTCCATGTCTATGGATGGCTTTTGATAAAAATTGGCACAAATGTAAATCAACATTAGATTATGTGTATCATACTAAATTTTAAATACAAAGGTTAAGGGTCAAGGTTACTAGTTCAAATCTTAAAAACATATACACTGTATAATGTTGGGGATAAGGGAGGGTGGGGGTATTATGTCTCTTAAGAGACTGCTCTAGTTGGAACAAAACTAGGAGATGAAAAGTATATTATTATACCTCATTAGAAAAATACGATGTTATCAGTAATTTGATTGGATTGTAGGATCATGTGATCAGGGTCGCGAAAACATTGTGTATCCCTCTGAAAACATCATATCACACCCCTTCAGAACACATCATGACGTCACAATGATATGATGTCACCGACGGAAAATCGGTCCCGTCGCTCTAGCGTTTACCTCCGATGAGTTCCGATAAGAGAAAAAGCAATGAATCGGAGAAGGACTGATGTTTTCAGGCTGTCTTCTTTAAAATATTTTTCTTTCTTTCTGTCTTTCTTAGAACCGTGGTTATCTTTCGGTATAATAAACAATTTATTGCCTTTGTTTAAGGGAGATATGAACATTTGTTCACCCTTAACAAGTAATGTTTCCCTCGGACAAAGCCCTCAGGTAATATGACTTGTTTCGGGTGAACAAATGTTCATATCTCCCTCACTCAAAGGCAATAAATGTATAACATACATGTACTTACTTATCATTGGTTGTTATGGTAACCCCAGGTTTTTGTATAATTGGTAAGGTTTGGGGTATATTGAGTTGTTTTCCTGACCAATTAACTTGACAACCACAATAATTAGTCAAGTAGTAGTATAAACCCATCGCCACGGCAACCCCTGTTGTACCAGTTATAGTGACCTTTGAATTGGAAATTATCTGTAATGAAAAATTTGGACTGATGACAAAATGTATAAACAATGGCACACTTAAATTCCTCAACATAATGTCTTATTTTGCTGTAAATGTTTATCATAAGTATTTCAGTGTAGTGACATTTAGGACTATAACACCTATCTAAATTTTTGTGACAAAATTAATTGGAGATATAATACGGTCAATGTTGAAGAAATCATTGTATCATACTGATATAACCGTCTAGGTGACTCAATGGTAGAGTGTCTGCCTCCAGAGGAGGGGTCTGTGGGTTGAGCCCTGGCTGGGTTAAACATAATACCTTAAAATCAAAAACAAACACACAAACCCATACATGTCCAAATCACAATCCCAAAGCAAAGTAAAAACTGGCAAATTAAGTTAAACATGTGAATTTTCACCAGGCAAGTGAGGGCAGATGGTCCAGAAGGGTAAGCACCTCCTGTTTAGCTAGCTGCATCTTCCGATTGGGTAATCAAAATTCAAAATAAAAGGAACATGAATATTTGAGATACTGCTTCCTCACCTTGTGCTTGTTATTAAGAGGACAGAGTATTCCCTGGTTCACAAGGTGTAAGGATAATGTGATTAGGGGAGTGTTGTGCTTGTCTGTGGTGTACTGACTCTGTGAGCTAGCACCATAAAGATGCCTAGAGTGTGTGCTAGTACAAGGCAAACCACAAAACACAATTGCACATTCCATGCATAACAAACTTATACTTAGATTAATCCTCAGAGATAGATAAACTTGCTCTTGTAGCTAATAACTGGAAAATTGCTGATGCAATCTTCAACAACATCACTACAATGGCAACAATCGAAGGAATTCAAACTATATATTATAACAACTGATTTATGTAACAAGGAACATGTTAGCAAAATCAATGTATCCCTTAAACGAAGTTGGGATCATAAAGTACATGTATTTACTTCATTTCTTCTGCCAACATTTTTTCTGCCACTTTTCTTGAAAACTATTTAACAAATCTTTATAAAACTTCACAGAAATAATCTTTGGGTGGAGTAGATGTGCCGTTGGATATACCTATTTTGATCATGCACATGGTTGGGAAAACATGGATTTCCCAGTTGGGGTTAGTTTGGGAGACTTTTCTGAAATGACATCCCATTTCAGTTAAAACTTGTATTAGTTGTATTTAAGATAAACTATGAAATACAAACATTAAATGTATCCTTATTCTGTGGTCCTACACTTGGGTCAACAATGGCTATGAAATCATTATATCTCTGAGGAAGGACTCGCTTTATTAAGTCCTGTGCTGCCTTGGTTTGAGTTGCTGCTGATGTTTTTGCTTTCAGGTGATCTAATGTGCTGAAATCTTGAAAAAAATAATGTTATATACATGTAATAAGATAATTTAACTGCAATCAAACTTTTATTGCAACAAAAGCTACAAAAATACCAGAAATTTTACTACCAGGTAAATGGTAGAACAAAAGTGAAATAAAAAATAAATTAATGCATTAAGACAAATGAAACTTATGTATTTACATTTGCAATATCTTTGCTTCAATAAAGTATTTGACATTGACTATACTTTGCAACTTCATAGAGACATTGCTCCACACACTGATGTGATGACATCAGATGTCAAATGCTCTCGTTGACTGACAGGAGATGACCCATTTTATGAGAAGGTGTACCAATATTGTATTCCAAAATTGTTTTCAAATTATCATGGAAAATGTGAGACGGCAATATATTAATTTTTACAAATATGGTAAATATAAGAAATAAGGTAATTTTCCAATGTCTTTATGAACTTGCAAAGTATAATGGTATGTCTCAAATTGCATAAATGGCAAAGCTTAAAAAGCATATATGAGTAATTAAATTCATTAAAATGTTTTCACCCGTCTATTTTACAGTTTTGTAACAATATCCCTTATGGTATTTTCCCATTTTTATAAATATTGGTCATTTTTACAATAACAAGGTCCTGGTCCCATCCACAAAGGATTGACAGACAGTTCTTTATACTTGGAACTAAAACTATATAAAATATACCTTTACTGACTACACTGCCAGTAAAAACAACCGCTATTATAAATATCAAATACACCATCATGGATCTGAAAAATATAAAAATAAAAAGATTTATGTAAATACATTATTGGCCTTATAACTAAATTTGAATTCAATCAACATTACTAGCTATTATGTAATGAGTGGTGCTGGTAATAAAGCAGGTGGGGTATCTCAGTTGTGAGAACACTTGCTGGAGGTCCAGCGTCCAGCATTTGATTCCTGGGCCAACCTACTTTTTTAACCTTCCTGTAAAAAGTAAACTGTTGAGGGACATAGACACTATCTATAATGAAGCATTGTGGTGTACCGCACAGTGACATTACACTGGTGACTGCTGAACTTCATAATTTTGTTTGGTTTATTGAGTCATGAGGTCGAGTTGCAGTTTTAACATTTTTATATTGATATAATTTCCTGATAAAAAATTGGAGAAAATACAATACATAACCTGTCAAGCTCTTGTTAACAAAATGTTATTTCACTGATTTAATCTTGTTCAGTTTTAATGTTAACACCCCTCTGATTCAATTAACTTGGCAGGAAACAGCATTCATGATTCAACACAATCTATAGGCAGGGTCCATGAGCAAGTAATAAAATGGCACAGGACGAAAACAGATACAAAATTATCAAGGAGACAAATTTTGATTCAATACGTTTACGATATAAGAATTAATTAAGTCATACCATAAAGTTATCTAACTTCAAATAATAATCAAATGATGTATCATGTGATGTTTATATTTTGGCCGGAACCCGTCTGACTATCATAAACTACAAATGGGCAAAGGTGCGGTTCTTATTTCCGATCGCTTATGTATCACGCCTGAAGAACGAATTTTACAGACAAATTATTGTTGATAATAATAATAATAATAATAATAATATATAATAATGCTTGACTCCCTTAGAGGGGTCTTTATATGGAGATGTTCCGAAACAATACAATTATTTTAATTTGTTTTCTTGCAATTAATATAGAACATTTACAACAAGACGGATGCCGGGATTGGTGACTCGGGTACTGAGTTACACATAATTCTTCACCATTTACATTTTGCCCCAAATGTTGATATCATTCAATGTGTATATAAGGTACTTATACTTAGGTATAATATGTGATTTTATGTGTAACTTGAGAAAGGCAGCAACTAGACTTTTAGATAAAGTTCTTCACACTTTGACAAAATATTCAAATAAAGCTTCTACACCGATTTCTCTATTTTGTAATCTTTTTGACAAACTCCTTTGTATGGATATTTACAAATGGTTTGTGGTTTCAGTCCGTGTACAATAATTCTTGTTTTCGTGTAAACTTATTAAACAAATTCATTAGTAGATTTTTAAACCTGGCTAGTGAAAATTAGGTGATCTGCTCTATAAAAAAGTCTAATATAATATAATAGGAAGAAGAAGGAAAAGAAGAAAAAGAAGAAGAAGAAGAAGAAAGACGTTGAAAGTAATATTATTTTCCTTTGGTGTTGGGGTTAATAACAAAACAGAGATGGCATAACCGAAAACTGAACAAATATAAAACATTAGAGCGACAGTAACACCCCCACCCCACACCACCCACCCACCCCACGCCAAATTAGTCTAAAGGATCAGTAAGGCAAAGATTGCATGTACATTGTAGTTAAATCAGACAAAATTATGAAAAATTGCATACTTACTCCGACAATTTGTGTATGACTGACCACTGTATGCTTTAAGTAAACGTTGAAGGACCAATATTTCATACAGGCAAACAATATTGACCTGTCCGTTTGACCTTTAAGAAAGAACAATCATAGGAGGACCCACCTAATATATAGGTAGCGTTAGGATTCACAGTTTATACTCAAACAATGCATGTTTCCCGTGATGTAGACGAAATTAACACCTGTGCTCCCTATATATAAATGCACTGGACCATAGTGCATATTTAACATTTAGGTCAAGCGGATAGGTCAACGTTCGCCTGAATGCAGCCGTTGTTTACTGTGTCCAGCTGTTTATTGTTTATATAGAGGGTATAATGTCTTAAACTTTTCTATACTATTGTCTATAAACCTATGTGTTCTGAAAACTATATTGATTACAAATATAAATGTCTTTATGTTCTGCTGCGTTCAACTGTTCTTTGCCATGTTGTTTCTTGTGATATCCATTGCAGGACTATTTCATGTTAACTTATATCTAAAGCATAACATACCAATCAGAATCTCACCTTCTTCGATTAATTTGTTGGTTGACAAACATTGGATTTTGTAATATTAATCATATCTTCTTAGAAAATAACCTGAATAGTTATCAATGATGTCATATGCTACTTTTGAATGTATTATTTCATAAAATTCAAAAGTAGCACATAACATTAACAAACACAGCGTCGTACCAAACTTGGTGAGGCTCCACTGTTATCAATACATGTATTTTCTTTTGCCCGTTACAATATCTTGTTATGTACTGACTACCAAGTAGGACAGCCCCTAGTATGAGAAAGTTTGTCAGGTCGCTTACCGAAGGTCGGGTGTTTTGTCTACATACTCCAGTTTGCCCTCTATTCCAGAATTAACCATCTCGATATAAGTAAAAGAATCTTGACTTTATTCATTCTCTGCACTCTACCAAGTACATACGATAACTGCGGTAGCTGAGTTGGTAGAGTACTCGCTCCGTAAGTGGGAGATCGTGGGTTCGAACCCCGTATGGGTCTGACCCAAGGCTTGGAAGTGAGAAATAACTGTTCTTTCGCCAATTACTCGGTATTACAAAATGAATGTAATGGTTTTTTCGGATGGGAACTTAAAATAAATGAGGTCCCGTGTCACGGTAGGCGTGGCACGATAAAGAACCCTGCTGTATAATGCCATCAGCGCAACGCACAGGCAAAATTTCTGTACCTTCACCTATAGCTGGCGACGTCTCGATATAAGTGAAATATTCTTGACTGGGACGTTAAACACCCTTACTCAACTCTCAATCCTCTACCAAGTACATAATAACATATATGTTATATCAGATCAATTATAAGCAGCTGTTAATTAAAATAAAATGGATTTTGTGTTTTATAAACGCCTGCTCTACAGTGACAACATTCGGATTGTTTTACAATAAATTTATAGTATTTGTCGTGTTACTGAGTTTAATAATATCGAATTTCAGAAACTGTAATAATTTTTAACCATGGGATTGATAAACATAAATATAAACATACACAAACTACATCAATGTTTAATACAATGTAGCAAGTATCCGTACACTGTCATCCATAAATTATTACTCGTTTAAAATCGGTCACATACGGAAGCGCTTTTAGGACATGCAAAAAAAAAAAAAAAAAAAAAAAAAAAAAAAAAAAAGTAATTAATCAATTAATCTGCCCGGGCAGAATAACAATCCGCCAAGGCGGAATAGCAATCTGCCCGAGCAGAATAACAATCCGCCCAGGCGGAAAATTAATCTACACGGGCGGAATAACAACAATCTGCCCGGGCGTCACATCATTACCGTACCGAAAATCTTTACAAAATTAAATTGTGGAAGACATTTTTCTGCTTAACCTTAAGGTTTTCAACTGAAATTGTCTCTTTATGTTTTGATAATTAAAAAAAAAAAAAGAAATTGTCTTTCAAGAAGAACATTGTTACATGTACGTTTAGACCATCAAGCTTTAACATCACCTTCAAATTTAGGAGACACTTCGATATTTTTATTCTTTGAATGAAATGCCAGTTTCAAGGTTGTTGGTTTCTTTTTGGAATTGTGATTTGGACATGGGATTGGTAGGTTTAATTTGTTTTGCATGTATAGCAAAGAGCATAATCGATTATTTCATATCCCATTTTATATGACCTTCATGCTGAAATATAAATATTTTAAAAACAGTCTGTTCACAACAAAACGAAAATTGATCACGGACACCTTCTTTGAAAATGGAAGAAAGCTAATCATGCAGCAATACAACCAAGGTAACGATTTAACCAAAGTACTGATACCACTGAACTACACAATGAATGCAACAAAAATCTTTAACCTTTCTCTGAAGAAATCATCAACTCAGAAATCGATAGAACCTAGATATTTTGATACATCTATCCCTCTAATGTATATAAATTACTAAATCTTGGCTTCAATGCTTTGCTGATTTGTTTCTTGATTTTCAAAATAGACTTTTATATAAAATAATTGGCACAAGACGATTATTATATTCTAAATAACAATTCAGATAAGATTTTAATGCATTAACAATTGATGTAAACATAAAATGATAAATCTAGGATGTTACGTAATGTAGATAACAGACAGTAACAATAATGGACTTCTAATTCAGATCTTTATAACTGTCTACGAAATATATATTGTTTGACATCAATGTTTAAGCTTTTACAGTCAAACATCAAAAACGGAGAAAACCACCGACAAACGAACATACTAGCTAGGGCGGATCCAGGATTTTTTAAAGGGGGGGGGGGGGGTTGAGATTTATATCAATGCTAGGTGCGAGCGCCGAATGCGCGAGCTTCCAGGGACGAGGGGTCTAGGGCAGAGCCCCGATGACTCATAGTGCAAGGTGGATTTTATAATTACTGGAAAAACGTAATTTATAGTAATACACGAAACGGAGAACGCGATCGGGAACAACACGTATACAGAAATGGGTTGTTATATTAACATATGGGGTTCACATCAGTCAATAGCTCTCTCTCTCTCTCTCTCTCTGTGTGTGTTAATTTTTCAATTTTTTAATCCGCCACTGCTAGCTAGGACCACACTCTGCCAAATGGAATTCGAACCTAGGTTGTGAGAAGTACTGTGATCAATAATCACCTGGTTTAGATCATTCGGTCACCGAGACCTTCCTTAGCTAAGGAGTTTTTATATACAGAAAATTTATAATCATGTTGTTTTATAATCATCTTAAATGGTTATAATTATATTTGTTTTACACATCAGATTATTTGTACGATTTTGTTCCTTGGAAAATAGAATGAGCCATTTCGATTGTAACAACGGCAAATTCGATAAATCCTCATTTGCAGCCGTTTGGCTCTCAAAGGAATTCACAGAAGGCTGTTTTTGAGGCTCTAAGGCATTCTAAGGGTTAGTTTGTCAATTTTCATAGTTTTTAACCTGTATTTTAAGATTGTAATTTGAACACAGATCTCATTATTATTGTTGATCATATTCGACAGGTTTATCAAAATATTTTTAAATGTAAAAAAATGATATCACAAAGTTTCTGCGAGGCAACTGCGACAACAAAACCGTTTGTGAGAACAAACAAGTTGAGTAGAGTAGAATGAAGTGACGTCATTGTTTTAAACTTACTAAAAACTAACACATAAATCTAGGTGATTGCATACATCACATTTGGTAGTTATGACATTCCATGCGATTCCTGTGATATCAAAAATGGTACAGCTTGATATCGTTTTATTTAAGAAATGACATTTTGATCATGGTATTTCAAGGGGTAATGCAAGATAATGTGGCGCGCCAAATTCGATGCCTTCATTTTGAATTTGGCACGCGCCACACTATCTTGCATTACCCCTTGAAATACCATGAGCAGAAATGTCATTTTTATATTTACAATTCTTTCTTTAAATAAATATTTTGTATCTTGGCGCCATTTTTTTCATATCTGCTCGTATGATATGTTATCGGCGTATCTCACATGATCACGTGACCCCCTGTGTGGGACATGAGGTAATATTGCGGGAAAATTGATACACATCAAGGGTCATGACCCCTATTGCCTTTCAACGGGAATTGCAATACGTTTCATCGAAGAGAGATACAGTCATATTGTTAATATTACAAAAACAAAAACAGTATTTGCCATTAAGTTGAAATGTTAAAGTATTCGACTTCGTATTAGATAGTGTATGAAGAGCCAGACAAGAAAAGAATGCTGTAATACCAATACTCCAATGCATCATGCTTCAGAGACAGGTTAAAATAGGCCTACTTGGTATTAGAGGTTTCGTGGGATTATGATATAAACAATAAGTAAGACAAGATTTTTTAAAATTACGTTCCACTTTTTATTGCTTCACATTTACTCACAAATCAAAAAAAAAAAAAAACTTTATGGTCACAAAATGTCTATTCTTAGTTTATGAATCATTCTAAATTGATATTCGCACGACCGGAATTGGTGACTGAAATTAAATTACATTGCTATTGACGATCGACTTCCTCATAAACCCATGAAAAAGTTGTCAATGACGTAGATTTATCACATTTCTTGAGAATAATGTAAAAAACAAATATCCAAGTTATGACATTGCTCATTAATTGCTATGCCTTCCAAGAAATTGTTATATATCTTAGACTTTGATTATAACTTGAAATCTTAAGAATTCATACCGAAAATAATGTTTTATACATAACATCGCTAAAACACCAATTCTGCTGGCAATGGATTATTTTCAGTTCATTAAAAAAGCATGTTTAGTTAGGACCAATCACAACGGAGTTTTTTTTATATACATTACATATAGCATTTGATATTAATCTTCATTTTGCCCCAAAACTTTGTCAGTTTCATGACTTTGTTCGACTTAATATTTCTTGATAAATCTTAAACATATTTGTATAAAGTTTTATGTATAAAATCACAAGTGACTGTTGCACACGTGTTTTTGCATTTTTACACAAGCTAGTCAGTTTTATAACTTAAGTTCCCTCATACTAAAAACATGGGCAGTCATACAAGTGAAATAGTGTTGTGCCATTATATCAATAAGTTCGCCATGTACTTTCTAGGTGATCAATGATCCAGATAGAACCTATTGGGTTTACTTACATGAAGATGTTGTCAAAAAAGAAAAGAAAAACAACTTTAATTCAGTTTATGTGAATGTTATTCAAGGACAATCAGTTCTCAAAGTCCTTCTAAATGTTAAAATCACACAAACAGAAAAAATCCAAAAACAAAAATCAATTTTAACATAAAACATTATCCCTAAAGCACTCCAATACTAAGCCAATGCAACCCCAATGTTTTTGTGGACTTAAATTTGATTACGTTGCAATTTAAGAAAAATTACATAAACCATTCCTAATCAAATTCGATAATTAGGCCGTTAAAGCGGGAGTTATTATCATAGATTTGTAAAAATGTTTAAGTTTTAATGACTTAAAGAAACTCCAGACGCTCAAAACACATGTTGACACACTTAACAAATTGGTTCATGGCGTTACAATAGGACCCTGACCATTAATCTTCAATCATAGTTAATAACTTAGAAAGTGTTAATACCAATAACGAAACCATAACTGAAAATTTTATATCCAGGAAAATTACACGAAGTTGAAATATATTCCTTATTAAATCTTAATTAATGAGTCCAGAATGCCTCATTTATTGATCAGTTTAACAGTGGAACAAAACAAAACAATATGAAGCTATATGTAGTATACAGGCGACTCTTACTAAATTCTATAGAACTGAAACTAAGTATAAATAAAAGAATTAAACATTTTGCACACACTACGCGCATTATGTTAATATTAACACAATTTTATTTGCTTAATTTCTCCGCTCCACTGTTTTAATATCTAGTACTCGTCCAAAGTCGGGCGTGTTATAATCAGGTTTTACCGTTTGGTTGTTTGTTTTGACGTCTGTTGCAGGTTTTATTGTCACACGAAAGGCTAAATTTGAAACTTTATGGCAAATGTGATGACTTCAATTTTTTCTATTGTCAACTTTCCTTTTTTATGCAGCAATGCTGCTTCTCCTGCTTATGGTGTATTTGTTTCCCAATTAATACGCTATAGTAGAGCTTGTTCCCACTACGGGGACTTTATACAACGAGGTAGGCTGCTTGAAAATAAATTGACTCAGGGATATTGCAAGCCTAGGCTTAACAAGGCCCTCAAAAAGTTTTATGGCTGTCAACACAGTATTGTTGATAGATTTGATGTCTTTGTGTCCAGGATTGCCCTGAATATATTTGACATCTCATAGTTCCATATTCCTTTCACACAATTTTGATTACACACGTGGCGGGTGTAGCTAGCTAAACAGGAGGTGCTTACCCTTCCGGAGCACCCGGCCTCACTTCCCTGATGGAAGTTCACGTGTCTAACCTTACTTGTCAGTTCCAGTGTTTTTACTTTGCTCTGGATTGTGATTCGGACATGGATTAGTATGTTACAACCATGTACATTCTTTTCATTTACAAATTGTTTAAATTTTATTTCAATTTTGATTTTAGTTCACATCTGGCAGGTGCAGCTAGATAGCTAGACAGGATTTGCTTAACCCCACAGAATACCCGGCCCCGATTCTTTATCCATTTGCATTAATACGCTTTAGGGATGACATTTTCTTACTTGTTATGGTTGTAAAGATATCACCTCTCCAAGCACATGATTAAGTTATACCGTCATCCTTTATCAATCCAATTTGGCAAGCACTACGTAATCCCATATGCATGTATAACATATAGTTTTGTTAGATTGAAATTTGATTATACTGCTATAAATGAACAAAATGGCACAAATCTATCACAACAATGTAATGATTACAAGGTTGTATCACGCGTTTATAGAATGTACACGTTAGATTAATCCATAATTCAGTAATTGATACAAACTGATTTTAACAAAAAGGTATATATTGTGTATTCAAATACATGGATACCAATGACCTTAATCGTCTTGACTATTATATATAGACGGGTTTATTGTAATATAACACAATAAATTGGTTTTTAGAATACTACTCTACTTGCCAACATTAGCGATGAAATAAAAAAGAAAAGAAAAAATAAACTAAAAATACTATACCAATCCATATCCAAATCATAGCCAGAGAAGTGAGGCTGGGTGCTCCGGAAGAGTAGACACTCCTTGTTTAGCTGTCTACACCAACACTTGTGTCATTAAAATAAGAATAAAGTAAAAGAAAAAAGTGATTTGAGACGTGACAATATCCAGGACTATTTTGGATACTGTGACATCATACTTATCAAGAATAATGTGATGACGGCTTTAAAACGTTTTGGGGACCCTAATAACCCCAGGGTCAACAATTATTTTGAAAACAGTTTAAAAAAAATTCACTTCGCTTCACGTCAGTTCTGAAGTTCATCGAAAAAATTTTCAATAAAAAACTGAAACCAAATACTTCAATGAGTTATACTGCCATCGTCTCTCAGTCACCAAGTGCTTTGGACACCTACGAGTATATACATGAATAACATTACATTGTTGGATCAAGTCCTTATAGAATGTACACGTCAAATTAAGCCATAATTCAGTAATTGATACATACTGGTGTAATCAAATATATTGATACCAATGGCCTAAAAGATCTTGATTTTTTAACAAAAAGACGGGGTTATTTTAGGTAACAATATATTTGTTACAGTTTGTAAAACATGAAAGAATGAAATGTGTGAATGAAGAAGGAAGCAAGAAAACCGACATTTTTACAAAACAATACTAAAAAAAGATTCAAACATTCAGCCTTTTATCAATCTAAGTACTTTGTAATCCTATATAAAGGTATAATAAATAGTTTTGTTGGAGTGAAATTTGATTATACTGGTATAAATAAACATACACAATGTAATTGTTAAAATCTATCACATCAATGTAATGATTACGTGGTTGTATCACGCGTTTATAGAATGTACACGTCAAAATAAGCCATAATTCAGTAATTGATACAAACTGCTGGCCTTTAACAAAAGTTATATATTGTGTAATCAAGTACATGGATACCAATGACTTTAATCGTCTTGACTTTTATATATAGACGGGTTTATTATTATAATGTAACACAATAAATTGGTTTTTAGAATACTACTCTATTTGCCAGCAATAGCGATGAAGTGAAAAAAGGGGGGAAAATGAACTAAAAAATCCTATACCAATCCATATCCAAATCATAGCCAGAGACGTGAGGCTGAGTGTTCCGAAAGAGTAGACATCCCCTGTTAAGCTGTCTACACCAACACTTGTGTCATTCAAATAAGAATCAAATGAAAGGAAAAAGTGTTATGAGACGTCAAATATATCCAGGAATATTTTGGATGCAGAGACATCATACTTCTTAAGAATATTGTGATGACGGCTTCAAACATTTTTTTTTTGGGGGGGGGGGGGGGGGGGGCTTAATAACCCCAGGGTCAACAATTATTTTGGAAGCACTTTTCCAAAAAAATAAAAAATAAACATTAAAATAAAAAAAAAAAAAAAAAAAATAAATAAATAAATAAATAAATAAATAAATAAATAAATAAATACATAAATAAATAAAATTAAACAAAAATTAAAAAATCAGTTTCTATTGATTCTCTTACTCAGTCATTAGTTCTGAAGTTCATCGAAAATCTTTTCAATACAAATAATGAAACCAAATACTTCAATGAGTTATACTGCCATCGTCACTCAGTCACCAAGTGCTTTGGAATCCTATATACATGAATAACATTATATTGTTGGATCAAGTCTTTATAGAATGTACACGTCAAATTTAGCCATAATTCAGTAGTTGATACATACTGGTCTTTAACAAAAAGTGATATATTGTGTAATCAAATATATTGATACCAATGGCCTAAAAGATCTTGATTTTTTAACAAAAAGTCGGGGTTATTTTAGGTAACAATATATTTGTTATAGTTTGTAAAACATGAAAGAATGAAATGTGTGAATGAAGAAGGAAGCAAGAAAACCGACATTTTCATAAAACAATACTGAAAAGATTCAAACATTCAGCCTTTATCAATCCAAGTACTTTGTAATCCTATATAAAGGTATAATAAATAGTTTTGTTGGAGTGAAATTTGATTATACTGGTATAAATAAACATACACAATGTAATTGTTAAAATCTATCACATCAATGTAATGATTACGTGGTTGTATCACGCGTTTATAGAATGTACACGTCAAAATAAGCCATAATTTAGTAATTGATACAAACTGCTGGCCTTTAACAAAAGTTATATATTGTGTAATCAAGTACATGGATACCAATGACTTTAATCGTCTTGACTTTTATATATAGACGGGTTTATTATTATAATATAACACAATAAATTAGTTTTTAGAATACTACTCTATTTGCCAGCATTAGCGATGAAGTAAAAAAGAAAAGAAAAAAACTGAACTAACAATCCTATACTAATCCATATCCAAATCTTAGCAAGAGAAGTGAGACTGGGTGCTCTGGAAGGGTAGACACCCCTGTTAAGCTGTCTACACCAACACTTGTGTCATTAAATCATAGCCAGAGAAATGAGGCTGGGTGCTCCGGAAGGGTAGACACCCCCTGTTAAGCTGTCTACACCAACACTTCTGTCATTCAAGTAAGAATCAAATGAAAGGAAAAAGTGTTATGAGACGAGACAAATATATCCAGGAATATTTTGGATACAAAGACATCATACTTATCAAGAATATTGTGATGACGGCTTTAAAACGTTTTGGGGGTCTCAATAACCCCACGGTCAACAAATATTTTGGAAGCAGTTTTCAAAAAAAAGGAAAAAATCAGTTAATTGATTAATTAATAATAAGTTCATCGAAAATCTTTTCAATACAAAAACTGAAACCAAATACTTCAATGAGTTATACTGCCATCGTCTCTCAGTCACCAAGTGCTTTGGAATCCTATATACATGAATAACATTATATTGTTGGATCAAGTCTTTATAGAATGTACACGTCAAATTAAGCCATAATTCAGAAATTGATACATACTGGTCTTTCACAAAAAGTGATATATTGTGTAATCAAATACATTGATACCAATGGCCTAAAAATCTTGACTTTTTAACATAAAGGCGGGGTTATTTTAGGTAAAAATATATTTGTTTGTATAACATGATTAATTGCTTACATAAGAATGACAATGTGTGATTGAAGAAGGAAACAAGCAAACCGATATTTTTATAAGACAATGCTGAAAGGATTTAAACATCCGGCCTTTTATCAATCCAAGTACTTTGTAATCCTATATAAAGGTATAACAAATAGTTTCATTAGAGTGAAATTTGATTATACTGGTATAAATAAACATAATTGTTATAATCTATTACACCAATGTAATGATTACGTGGTTGCATCAAGAGGTTATAGAATGTACGTGTTAGATTAAGCCATAAATCAGTAATAATACAAACTGGTCTTTAACAAACAGTTAGAACGTCTTAAAGAAATTATTCACTTGTCGTTCTTTTGCAAAAACGGTAGACCGAGATACAAATATCTGGTGCTGAACAGGAATTCTGGATATTTTGTCAAGCATCATACGGATTCCAAACATAAATATACTGAAGATACCATCAACAAAATGTTGGAGTTTTTGATAGATAACATATTTGTTTTGATAATATAATATTATAACTATTACCAGCAAACAATCGGTATACCAATGGGTACAACATGTGCACCATTGCTTGCTGATTTGTTTCTTTATTATTATAAAGTAGAATTTATGCAGAACCTTGTTAAATCTGGCGAGAAGACTGTCGCCAAAACATTCAACTCCACATACAGATATATAGATGACTTTCTTTCTCTTAACAATCCTAAATTTGGAGACTATGTCAATGTCATCTATTCTAGTGAGCTTGAAATAAAAGATATGACTGATTCCTCAAGTTCTGCTTCATATTTAGACTTATCCTGAATTATGATGCCCACGAAAGGCTACATTTGAAACTTGATGACAAAAGTGATGACTTTAATTTTTCAATTGTCTCCTTTTCTATGCAGCAATGTACCTGCTTTTCTTGCTTATGGTGTATTTGTTTCCCAATGCTATGTTATTGTAAAGCTTGTTCTCATTGCGGGGACGACGTGGTACAACGAACAGGCCGCTTTGTTGACTCGGGGATATTGTAAGCCTAGGCATATTAAGGCCAACAAAAACTTTTATAGCCGTCATCGCAGTATGTTGATAAGTTTGATGTCTCTGTTTACAGGGTTGCCCTAGATATATTTGTCAACCCATAGTTTCATGTTCCTTTCACACAATTTTAATGACACACGTGGTGGAAGTGCTTACCCTTCCGGAGCACTCGGTCTCATTTCCATGGTCAAGTTCACGTTTCTAACTCGAGTTGTCAGTTCCAAATGTTTTACTTAGCTTCTGGATTGTGATGTGGACATGGATTAGTATGTTTGTTTTTGATTATCTATTGTGTAATCAAATACATTGATACTAATGACCTTAATGATCTTTTTATATATACAGATTCATATATTTTAGAACACAATGTATTGATTTAAAGAAATTGTAATTATAAACATTAGAAGTGAAAATGCGTGAATTAAGTAGGAAAAAGTGAAAAAAGATTGCTAGAAAAATAAAAACATATACACATGTATTATGGTGCAAATCAAACAAAAATATCGATTTTTGTGCATACAAGAGGAAACGATTGCCTAATGAATAATTTGAGCGATTTTGAGGCATCTAGGGTTACAAATATAATTTCAAGTATCGTAAATAAAACTGTAATTACAAATGCATAAACCGTACTCGTATACGTATATAATTGGATGATATTTGACTAATTAAATTATTTAAACACACTCATCACCCCCTTTCAATTTATTTCTTGTTTTTTTCAAGCATTTCAATTGGTCAGACCGTTTCTGGTCATCAGTGACGTGATATTATTGTGGAGGACACAGAGACACGTGTATTCCTACGCCATGTTTATGCTAATTTTACTCTTACTTGTTACGGTTGTAAAACATTAAATGCACTGTTTAAAAAATCTTTAAATTAAATTTCTAGACATGAAAATAATTTTCCTTTTGTTTGGTTAAAATGAAAAAATTTGGCATAAAACATAATTTCGACTTTGTAAATTTTACTGTGTTCAAAATGTCCACTTTTTCATTTTTCTATTTAACAAAAGGAAAAATCCATTTCATTTCTATAACAATTAAATCACGTAGCTGGACAAGACAATATAATGTCCTCCCTAATATGACGCAATGAATTGAAATTATCAAAATTAAAATTAGATGAAACAAGTAGACATATTTTAAAAAAATATCTTTGCCAGCTTAAAAGTTTTTACTTTGCTTTGGGGATTGTGCATTGGTATGTTTGTTTTGATATTGAAAGTAGTTCAAAACCAATTTGATTCTACGCTTATCATACAAAGTGTACATCTAAAAGAATTGTTTGTTTAAATGTTTTCATTCAACATACAGATATATAAATGCCGTTCTATCTAATAAATATCCTAAATTTGCAGAATATGTAGAAATCACCTATCCTAGTGATCTTGAAATAAACGTTATGACTGATTCTTCAAGTTCTCTTATTCCTCAATTGACGTATCGTCGACCACGCCCACAATGTTCCGACACTAGCCGCTATCACGGTACCAAAGCAGCGTCACGGCAACTAATGACGTACTAGTGTCAGTAATGTCATTAAATGGTGCAATTCAGACAGAGTTTTCATTCTTTTGCGTGTAAATCAAGCATCCGGCCATTTGTCGGAATATTGTGGGCGTGGCCGAGAATACGTCAATTTAATATAATGCCCTAGATCAATTTGACGTCTCAAAGTGCCATGTTCTTTTCATTCTCACTTTCGATTTCACACGTGGTACTTACCCTTCCGGAACACCCAGCCTGACTTTTCTAGTAGAAGTTCACGTGTTTCAATTAATTTGTTAATTTCAAAGTTTTTACTTTGCTTTGTGATCGCAATTTATACATGGGGACACTACGGGAACTTTGTACAACAACGAAGTAGGCTGCTTGCAAATAAATTGTTGAATCAGGGATATTGCAAGCCTAGGCTTATCAAGGCCCTCAAAAGTTTTATGGCCGTCATCACAGTATTGTTGATAAGTTTGATGTCTCTGTGTCCAGGATTGCCCTGGATATATTTGACGTATCATAATTCCATGTTCCTTTCACATAATTTTGATTACACACGTGGCGGGTGTAGCTAGCTAAACAGGACGTGCTTACCCTTCCGGAGCACCCGGCCTCACTTCCCTGGTGGAAGTTCACGTGTCTACCTAACTTGTCAGTTCCAAAGTTTTTACTTTGCTTCTGGATTGTGATTCGGACATGGATTAGTATGTTTGTTTTTGATTAATATATTTGCTTTTAATTAGAAATAATTTCATAAACTATTAATTAGTATAAAAAGCGCAAAGTGCATAATGATGCACTCTCTTAATACATAAACCAGTATGCAATTTTTTTGTGTTAAGACGTTTAAGGTTGAAAAGGGCGGCTGATTATTTTTATTTGACATCTCTCAAAAGTGTAGTATCCATGAATACACTGGTCAATCAAAAAGAATACATTCTGTTCTGTTGAAAAGTTCTTCAATTTCTTGAATAAAACTGATTTGACAATGTTTCCACCTTAGCATGTAACCGACAGCCTTGACATATAATTAATGTGAAATGTTATAATTTTTCAACCAAACTCTGTATACGAGCTTCAACAATATGAGGCCATGATACGATTTCTGTAATATACAATCTTCAACATGGGTACAGCCAATAGCTTTTTAAGGAAGTTAACAGCCGTGGATAGCTTAAACATGCACTGTCATCTACAAATAACATTTGCCACAGCTTTTGGGATAGGTTTATATCAATTAAAACAAACATACTGTCATATTATAATTATCATGTCAAAATTAATTCATATTGAAGTTTTTACAGTACATATGAATGTAATAGCTAAATAAAAATGATCTGAATGTATTTAACGGATTTATTTTTCAGGGAAGTTTTTGAACATTTTTGGAAATATTAAAATGTAGGAAACGATTTTTACATAAAACACTATATTAACTAAAACACTTAGCCAGCTTCAGTCAGCAGAATGTTGTTTTTCAACAGTTTAATTTAGTGAAGATTTTCCTACTGTAATGATATGAACAGTTTTAAACATTTATTATCATTTGTGGCTGACAGTGTATAGGATTATTGACTGAAATTTAATATGAACACTTACCATCAATATGTAGATAGCATAAATATGATAAATATTAATTATGTGTAAACACGGAAGGACACATAGTATCCAATGAAGTATACCCGATTAGAATGTGTCAAAAATTCGTAGTTTTCAAAGTTGTTTCTTTGCTTTGTGATTGTGGTTTAGACATATATTGCTTAAATTCTTTAAAATTCAAGTTATACTCCCTCATGCAAAGTATTTCTTTTGCTAAATTTGGTAAAATATATCTTTTCAACATCTTGTAAACAATTTTGGTTTTATAATTTTTATAATTTTAGCCTAAGTACTACTGTTGAGGAATTGTATTCCGAACAGCTGTCTAGTGCTTTAAAATTAAAACTGGTATAATATGTAATTGGTATGATTGTTTTTAGTTATGAATAGTGCATTGGTTTATTGATGAATGAATCTGAATACATACAATCAATATGTTGATACCGTGAATATATCAGATATTATCATTATGTTTAAACACGCAAGGTCATATAATGACTAAGGTAGTGTTCATACCTGCCCCCATTTTCACAATCATTACTTATATAACTCTTCTACCGTCCCAGATCTGATTGTCTCGATATCAATGAAAGAATCTTACCGAGGCATAAACACAATTTCTTCACTTCACTCTTTATTTATCAGATACTTTAGACTGTATCTGCATTAAAACCAAAGATGGAATAGGAGTTTGTATCTCTTGTGCTCTGTTCTTCACACTTTACATATATCACATTTTTTTTGGGGGGGGGGGGGTTAAACTCGAGCACAAACATACCTGTCGATTACATGTATATATCACTATCCTAAAAGCCACCCAATGGCAAACAGGTCCATGTTCAAATCACAATCCCAAAAAGTCAACCACCAGTACCCGATTCATGTTTAAATCACGATCCCAAAAGTCATCCACAACCATGCCGATCCATGTTCAAATTACAAGCACCAAGGCCAACTACAAACATACCGGTCCATGTTCAAATAAAAAATCTCAAAAGTAAACCACAAACATACTAGTCAGGGGGCAGATATTAAAAGTACCCTCTTTATTGATCCCCCTAAACTTTTTTGTTAAAAGCAGGAAACATGGTGGATCTTATTGCCCTATATGTACTTAGTCACGCTAGGTATGTTTCCACCTTGACTTTTTCCGTTTAATGAAAATATGGCTGACAATCCAAGATGGCCGCCAAAAAAGATAATTTAAGTATAAAAATTCAATATCAAATCAACCACTTAACCTTTTAAGTTGAAATTTGTTATTTGATCAATTAAATATTTATACTAATTTTCCATGAAAAAACGTTGGTTGTAAAATTCAAAATGGCCGCCATTTTCAAGATGGCCGACTTATTATCATCATGCTGCATTTTAAATCAAATACAACAAAGGTGTCATTATTTTATGACATAAAACCTATGAATTGTTTTTAATATATATGCACTTAGTTAGGCTAAGTATGTTTCCACCTTGACTTCTTCCATTAAATGAAAAATGGCTGCCAAGTCCAAGATTGCCACCAAAAAAGATAATTTTAAAATTAGAATTGAATAACAAATCAACCGATTAACCCTTAGAGTTTAAATTTGGTATTTGATCAATTAAGTATTTATATTAATTTTTCATGAACAAACTGTGGTTGTAAAATTCAAAATGGTCGCTATTTTCAAGATGGCCGACTTATAATCATCGCGTTGCATTGTTTTAATACAATAAACCAATATTTTGAATTTGTTTATATATATACTAGTTAACTGGCTCCTTTAAAAGCTTTTAATTTTATTAATTGTGTCATATACCATTTTTTTAATTTAATAATAAAATACTTTCAAAAAATGGTATATGATATTGTCATATACCATTTTTTGAATGTATTTTATGATTAAATTCAAAAAATGGTATATGACACTTGATTTACATCCACAAACAACTGTGTAGTAGATTGTGTTTTAACAATAATGAAACTGCACAATCATCACAAGGATTCAACAGTTCCACATTCATAAATATTGAAGGTCAACTTCCCAACTACTAACAAGAGTTAATGGTTGTTTTTACTGAGGAAATAAACACAGAATCCAAACCATTTTCTGATAATTTATGTGTTTAATGTGCATGACCCGTGGCAATGACGGAACATATGACAGTGAAGTCCACGAAGGTTTTTGTTGAGGATTGAAATGGATTACAAACAAAGGAATCTACCCTTGATATTCATCAGCTTTTTCGTTCAGAGTTTTCAAGCTCTGTTATTTGTTTGAACACTTCCCATCCTGGAAGCTCAATCACTGTCTGTTGATCAAATACCAACAGATCTAAATGTTTTTCTTTTGATATTTCTTATTGACTCCTGGAAGTTTCGGGTTCTTATTTGTTCTAGTACTCACTTAAACCTTACTGTTTAGTTATGAAACAAAACTAAGAGAATAAAAACATCTGGTCATTATACGTCATTCTATCCACCTCGCATGGCATAAGGAACAAGTTTGAGTCTGCATATTTATGGTTTGCACAAAGACCTCATGTATCCCGCCCTGTACTCGAGAATGTAGTATTTGGATTCGCAACCCGCCACTAACCACCGGCGCCTTGCCTAGTACTTTCTTGCTCAACTCATTTGCTACAAAACTAGTCAATGAAGCCTTATTCTCTCCCTTAATTATGAAATTGTTTAAATTCTCAGGCAACATAGAATTCTATCTCTCTTCTGTATTCTTTAAATCTGTTTATACAACGGTGCAAACTGCTAGCAAATGAATTGTTGATGCAGGGATAGTGCAAGCCTTGGCTTATCAAGGCCTTCATAAAGTTTTATGGCTGTCATCACAATATAGTGTGGTAACTCTGTATCCGAAAATACCATGGATATGTGGCGTCCCAAAGTTCCATGTTCATTAAGTGTGGGGTGCTCAATTACCCTTCCAGGTCACTTGTATTTAATTCCCTGGTGGATGTTACTGTGTTAAACTTCATTTGAAAGTGTTTTACTTTGCTTCATAATTGTGATATTGACATAGATTGGTATGTTTGTTTTAAATTTATTTTTTGTCTGGTTCAAGCCTTTATAAAAGCAAACAATCTACTCTAACAATATTTTCTAAAACGATATTTTGTGGTTGCTGCGAGACAATCTTCAAAGTGCATATTGTGGTTTCCCAATGCTGTTATCATGTGCTGTTTTTGAATTTCTATTAAAATAATAGTTGTCATGTGCTGTTTTTGAATGCATTATTTTAATAGAAATTAAAAAACAGCACATGACACTGTTAATCATTGTGCCATATATTATCGTACAGGGGCCGGTTTTTCGAAGCTATCCTAAGACTAAAATTTGTCCTAACCTGGTCCTTAGACAATTTTTTCGTCCTAAGTCGGTTTGTCGAAGGTGTCGCAATTTGAGACAGTCCTAAATATGATCCTAAACTTAGGACAGGTATATAGGTGTCCTAGAACCATCTTAGGGCAATCCTAGTTTTAGGATAATCTAAATAAATCAAGATGGCAGCTGTTTATTTACATGCGAGACAACGAAGATATCAAAACATACGTTGAAATAGAGTTTTTAGAGACAGAGACAATCCATTAGATTTTTTATTTTTTTTTATTTTACATATCGGAGTCGGAATCATTTAGGGAATCTAAAATTACATAAATCACATTAGAAACACATTTACTCTCTCTCTCTCTCTCTCTCTCTCTCTCTCTCTCTCTCTCTCTCTCTCTCAATTTAAGGTCTCCCTAAGGGATAACTGAAAGAAAATACACAAATAAAAAATTTTAACACTCACTATATTTTGAAAATACATGTAATCAAAATTAAACGTTTATATTATGGTTAAAAACTCATGCTAGATTTCCTGAAAATGTTATTGTGCGTTTAAGCTTCTTATATTGTCCCTGTATAGGAATGTATCATGCGATATATGTATGGACGTTTATCGAATCACTCTCTAAAGCACGGGGTTTATTACATGACTAACTCAAATGCATGCCCAGTATTTACATATCTTATGTGTGTTATTGCATGATTTTACCCTATGACCCCTGAGAAATAATGAACTTCTACATGAAGCATGATTTTAATGTATATATCGGTTACTGCCTGTGAGAATTAAATATATACACTTATATACATACTTTCAACAGAAAAGTCTTACGAGACAATACAAATTAAAAAAACAATCATTCACAGTGATTTCACATTTTATTAAAATTTCTGTTGAATATATTTCTTAATTAATATCACATATCTTAATATCTATAATCTTAATTTAGATTTTTTTTACCACTTGAATTCTGCGTTAGAAAGTCATATTTGTACTGACAACATGTATAAATCTAAACTTAGGATAACAAATAGTATATCCTAGATACGACCGAGCTGAGACACCTTCGAAAAACCGGTTATGATTATCCTAACATTATCCTAGCCTATTCCTAAAATTTATCCTAGGACATATCTTAAGACAAAATTTAGGATAGCTTCGTAAAACAGGCCCCAGGTCTTTATATTTTTCGGTAGCATTATGGAGTTTCAAAAATCAAAACAATAATAGCTAAATAATATCATTGTGCCAGTGAAAGCAGGAAGAGGTAATGGCAATAGTGATATACTGGACAAAAAGAAGTAACTGTATTCTAAGTAGGTAGTTTACGACCAATCAACAAACATCTAATGTAACAACAGATACATGATGTCATCCAGATATGTTCAGAAAATGGTATAAAGATTTGTACCATGTAACACCATTCTTTGACAACTTTGTAGATTTGCAGATTTACAAAGTATCATTTCAGGAATAGTGAAAGAGTAGATATTTTGTGATGTTTTGTTTGATTGATATTTTGAGCATTCTATAAAGTCTGACAAGAAAAAAAATTAATCAAAAACAAACACAACAATCCATCCACAAATCACAATTATAGAGCATTAAAACCAGTAAGAACTGGTAAGAATAATTCGATTTAAAGAATAATACTGTTCTGCAGAATAAAGATGCAAAGTTGAAAATTGGAATAATTCAATATACATATGGACGAGAATAATGAATAAAGAATGAATCTGATTTTCTTTAGGTTTATATCAAATGAGTTAAACAAAAAGAGTGTATGGTAAGCAGTTGGTGGTTAGGTTAGGGTTTTTTTGGGATGCAAATACTACATTCTAGAGTACATGTACAGGGCGAGGTAAATCAGGTCTTTGAGCAAACCATAAAGAGGCAGACACAAGAATTGTTCTTTGTGCCAAAAAAAGCCAAAGAAACAGATAATGGTCAGACGCTTATTCTTTGTAGCGATGCAGATGTTTTTGTTATAGTCTTGGTTTTTGTTTTACAATTAATATTTTGGAAATATAAGATTGTTATTAAATCCTATATTTATAGCTGTTGAATTGTTGAACCGGGGGAATATCTTATATTCTGATCATACTTATATAATAAGTATAATGGATATACGTATAGATTATATTGTTGCAAGGTGCTTGTGGTTGTTAATCGTGTTGCTGTTGGACCTCTTTGAATGCTGAATGAGCGAGATGACTATTTTTTACTGTAGACATCAAAAGTCATAGCTATTAAATTGATTCAAATGAACTTTATTGAAAACTTGAAAAAAAATTTTCAAGCTTCGTTTTGGCTTTGTTATTTAAATTATATGAAATAAGTTTAAATAACTGTTATATTTTCTCTGCAATATTTTCACATAATATGTTGTGTGTGTAGATAGATATATTAAATAAATTAATAATTAATTATATCATAAAATAATGAAATCCTTTGTTGTATTTGATTTAAAATGCAGTGCGATTATTATAAGTCGGCCATCTTGAAAATAGCGGCCATTTTGAATTTACAACCACAGTTTGTTCATGAGAAGTTAGTATAAATATTTAATTGATCAAATACCAAATTTCAACTTAAAAGCTTAAGCGGTTAATTTGTTATTCAATTCTAATTTTAAAGTTATCTTTTTTGGTGGCCATCTTGAATTTGGCAGCCATAATTTCATTAAACGGAAAAAGTCAAGTCGGAAACATACTTAGCATAACTAAGTACATATATATTAAAACTATTCATACGTTTTATGTCATAAAATAATGACATCCTTTGTTGTATTTGATTTAAAATACAGCGCGATGATTATAAGTCGGCCATCTTAAAAATGGCGGCCATTTTGAATTTCACAACCAATGTTTATCCATGAAAAATTAGTATAAATATTAAATTGATTAAATACTAAGTTTCAACTTAAAAGGTTAAGTGGTTGATTTGATATTTAATTTTTATACTTAAATTATCTTTTTTGGCGGCCATCTTGGATTGTCAGCCATATTTTCATTAAACGGAAAAGTCAAGGTGGAAACATACCTAGCGTGACTATGTACATATAGGGCAATAAGATCCACCATGTTTCCTGCTTTTAACAAAAAAGTTTAGGGGGTGTCACTTTTTTGGGATCTGCCCCCTGACTATACAGATTCATGTTGATATCACAATCCCAGACGTTAACCACAAGCATACCGATTTATGGTAAAATCACAACCCCAGAAGTCAACCGCAAGCATACTGATACAATCCCAAAAGCAAAGGAAAAGCTGTGAAAACTGGCAAATAACATTAATAACGTAAAAAATAATGAATGACAGAAGCTGCAGAGAACGGCGTCCTTGGTTGCTATATCAACATATTTTACGATCAGTAACCATCTTTAATATCGATATAATTACAACACGTTAAATAAAGAGAGCAAATGATGAACAAACATAATGAGAAAAACAAACGAACCAAACTGACAAAAAGTATTAAAACACAATCTGGTGACAATGAATACAGCGAGTCTATTGTGATAACAGGGTTGTTTTGATAATTAAAGCGTGTGATGGCGTGATCAGATACAAACGTAACATACTATTATTATCGTTGTATGCGAGATAGACTCGCCTGTGTTTAAAACACTGCGAATGACCTATACAAAACAAAACCGGCAATCATCCATTAGAAAACATTAATATATTATCCAGTGTCTTGAAAAAGGCTTTATAAAGCCGAAATATTGACGATGAGCCAGTTTTATATTATCGTTTTAAAAAGGATTTTCCCCTCAGGGAATAACGTTAAGAAAGTTATACATTAATAGTAAAATCAAACTGGGTGGCGATTATTTATTTGATGTTTTGTTATGACTAAATCTGTTTTAATTTTGCAGCACTAGACATCCGTTTTGGATTAAAATTTCTCTTCAGTAGTGTTTGGATTAAAATTGTAAAAATTCAAATATTTGTAAGATGTTGAAAAAAATAGAAGGACCCTCAAAAAGTTTTATGACCATCATCATGATATTGTTGATTAGTATGGTTCCTCTGTTTCCAAAATTATCTTGGAAATATTTGACATTCCATAGTTCCATGTTCCTTTCATTCTCAATAAAGATTTTACACGTGGTTTGTGTAGCTAGCGAGACAGGAGGTTCTTACCATTCCGGTGACCCGGTCTCACTTATCTGGTGGAAGTGCACACAGTTTACCTAATTTTCAGATTTTCGACGTTTTTACTTTGCTTTTGGGATTGTGATTTGGTCTTAGTTGGGTGTATTTGTCTTGATTGATACGTTTGAGTGAACAATTATAAAACAACACGAGAAACAGTGATACATTGATAAAATAAAATAGAAGTTTGGGTGATTAATTTCTTTGATGTTATTTTAATCCTATTTAGAGCATTAGAAAAACAAATAACTTATAACTAGGTTATTTTCCAAACAATAACCATTGATGTAACAGATAATAACAGAACAGACCTGTCAAATGTTTAACATTGAGCTAACAAAAAGAAGTTGACCTGTCAAATGTTTAACATTGAGCTAACAAAAAGGTGTTGACCTGTCAAATGTTTAACATTGAGCTAACAAAAAGGAGTTGACCTGTCAAATGTTTAACATTGAGCTAACAAAAAGGAGTTGACCTGTCAAATGTTTAACATTGAGCTAACAAAAAGGAGTTGACCTGTCAAATGTTTAACATTGAGCTAACAAAAAGGTGTTGACCTGTCAAATGTTTAACATTGAGCTAACAAAAAGGTGTTGACCTGTCAAATGTTTAACATTGAGCTAACAAAAAGGTGTTGACCTGTCAAATGTTTAACATTGAGCTAACAAAAAGGTAGACCTGTCAAATGTTTAACATTGAGCTAACAAAAAGGTGTTGACCTGTCAAATGTTTAACATTGAGCTAACAAAAAGGAGTTGACCTGTCAAATGTTTAACATTGAGCTAACAAAAAGGTGTTGACCTGTCAAATGTTTAACATTGAGCTAACAAAAAGGTAGACCTGTCAAATGTTTAACATTGAGCTAACAAAAAGGTGTTGACCTGTCAAATGTTTAACATTGAGCTAACAAAAAGGAGTTGACCTGTCAAATGTTTAACATTGAGCTAACAAAAAGGTGTTGACCTGTCAAATGTTTAACATTGAGCTAACAAAAAGGTAGACCTGTCAAATGTTTAACATTGAGCTAACAAAAAGGTGTTGACCTGTCAAATGTTTAACATTGAGCTAACAAAAAGGTGTTGACCTGTCAAATGTTTAACATTGAGCTAACAAAAAGGTAGACCTGTCAAATGTTTAACATTGAGCTAACAAAAGGTGTTGACCTGTCAAATGTTTAACATTGAGCTAACAAAAAGGTGTTGACCTGTCAAATGTTTAACATTGAGCTAACAAAAAGGTGTTGACCTGTCAAATGTTTAACATTGAGCTAACAAAAAGGAGTTGACCTGTCAAATGTTTAACATTGAGCTAACAAAAAGGTGTTGACCTGTCAAATGTTTAACATTGAGCTAACAAAAAGGTGTTGACCTGTCAAATGTTTAACATTGAGCTAACAAAAAGGAGTTGACCTGTCAAATGTTTAACATTGAGCTAACAAAAAGGAGTTGACCTGTCAAATGTTTAACATTGAGCTAACAAAAAGGAGTTGACCTGTCAAATGTTTAACATTGAGCTAACAAAAAGGAGTTGAAGCTTTGTTGTCGAGTGACAGAGATATGGATAGCTGGTGGCCGACAAGCTGTCAGATAATGGCAGTCCTGAGAAGCGGCCGAGATGTAGATAACGAGTGGCTGACATGAGCTGTCGATTTGACAATAATTCGATAGCTTAGTGTTAATATATTATAACTCGTATTTCTGTCCTATAGATTCTTAGTAGTTACAAAACATATGTGCATGACTTTAATTTAAAAAAACATCGACATTTAATACAGATGTCTCTATAAAATTATTTCATTTTCAAATTACAATTTTTGACGGATGAATTCCTAAACATGTCAATAGCTACAAGGAAACATTAATAACATATCTAGACCACTTATCTATCGATCCATACCTATTGTAATTGGGAATACACAATGTTTTTTCATTCGCCAATAAAGCACTAAAACACGTGCTGATTGTAAACAATACACCGTAACACAAACACAGGTGAAGTTCGATATATGATCATTACGATCAGGAGAAGGCTGATCTCACTCGCTCACTGACTTGCGAGCGAGCGAACAAACTAACGCGTGTGTATCTGGAGTTTTCCGTTACATAAATAATAACTATATCATTATAACATATGTATAGACATTTGTTTATCATATATACAGTGTATATATAAACATTCAAAAAGAGTGAAATCTTGTGGCTGAAACAGTTTTTCTCGAGTTCTAGATATTTTTGCCATGACCTCGATAAACATATGTTATTTCAGTACCGTTATTGTGTTTGTTATGTGCCATAATTTTGTGATATTGCCCACCTTTGGACCTTTAGAACAGAAGGAAGGAAGTATTATGTATTAAACATAAGGTAAGTCTTTGAACAAAATTTACATATTTAGTCATAAAACATAAAACAATCTATGTTATTATAATAAAATAATTAAATATTTGTAGAGTTAAATAACAAATTGTATATAGGAATGGTAACAACAAAAGTGATGTAAAACATAAAGGAACAATAATAGTAATAAGCTAGCTTTTAACCAAAGTTTGTAGTACTGTCATGTGCTGCGTTTGAATGCATTATTTTATAAAAATTCAAAAGTAGCACATGACAGTACCTAATAGACTGTCAAATGTTGCCAGATTTAAGACGAAAATCTCAGTTAAACTTGTGAAACTGGGGCCTGTTACGTGGTAAAACCCTGTGACTTGTTCGATTCCCTACCGTATTATATGGCATGGTTCAGCAAACTTTAAGGTACTTTTTCTAGGTCCTTTAATCTTTAATGACATAAGGCAAACCGCATTACAATATTACACAACATTTCATGGCAAGCAGGACATATTTATTTATTTATATTTTTAGAGAGAGAGAGAGAGAGAGAGAGAGAGAGAGTTGCGTAATCTTCATAATAATTGAAACAAGTAAAATTCACAGAGACAGTTAATTATTTCAAATACCCAATAATACAAAAGTTTTATGGTCGTAATCACAGTATTGTTGATAAGTTTGATGTCTCTGTATCCAGGATTGCTCTGGATATATTTGACGTCCCATAGTTCCATGTTCCTTTCGTACAATTTTGATTGCACACGTGGCGAGTGTAGCTAGCTAAACATGAGGTGCTTACCCTTCCGGAGCACCCGACCTCACTTCCCTGGTGGAAGTTTACGTGTCTAACCTAACTTGTCAGTTCCAAAGTTTTTACTTTGCTTCTGAATTGTGATTCGGACATGGATTAGCATGTTTGTTTTTGATTGGATTCTTAATAGAGACGAAATATTGTATTTAGTCTTAAGTTTTATCTTGTGATACTTTTGAATTTTGATTAAATAATATCATTGATAATAATAAACATGCATGAAACACAATAGAGCTGATCAACTAAGCAACAGAAGATTGAAAAGAAACAGTAATTAAATGTTTAATAAATCTTTTGTTTTTTTATCTTTGAAATGACAATTTACTTTAGTTTGTTGACCAAAGCAAAGAGACAAAATAGACATATTGTTCAATGAACGGAAGGGGTATTGCGGTAATGAGAAAAAATAAACAATGCAGAAAAATAACTTTTTCATGCGGAAATGATTTCTTTTTAATTAAAAAGTCGTATAAAAAAGCGGAAATAAAATGATCCACTAAGAATAATTACTGACAGTAATTTTAGATTTATCTTTATTAAAGATGTCAGTCTACTCTGTAACTGAATGGCGGTTTTTAAATAAGACATTGTTGTCTATCAAGTCATATGGTATCAAGTGACATAGCATGGGATGTTCTTTAGTGTAGGGTACAAGAAGTGCATATCCTTCCGGAGCACCTGGACCCAATTTCCTGACGGAAGTTCACGTGTTTAATTTCATATGCCAGTTTTCAACGTTAGTGTTTTATTTTGGGATTATGATATGGACATATATATATATATATATATATATATATATTTGTGTTCCCTGTTTAGATAGCTTTATCATTGTAATCAAAATTGAGAATGAGATTAACTTGTCAAATATATCCAAGATAAATTTGGATAGACTGCATACTTATTATCAATATTGTGATGAATACCAAAAAACATTTTTGAAGGCTAAACTTGCAATATCCTAGAGTCCACAATTTTTTTGTAAGCAAGTTGCAAACTTGCTTCGTTGTATAAAATTCCCGTAGTGGGAACAAGCTCTACCATAGCGATTTATTGTAAAACATATATATACCATAAGCAGGAGAAGCAGTTATATTGCTGCATAAAAATGGAAAGTTGACAATAGAAACATTTAGTTCATCACGTATGTCATACAGCTTCAAATGTAGCCTTTCGTTATATCATAATGGAGATATAACTCCAAAATATGAAATATCTTATATTTCAAGCTGACTGGCATAGATGACATTCACATGTTCTCCAAATTCAGGATAATTAAGAGATAGAAAATCATCTATTTATCTGTATATAGAGTTGGATGATTTGGCGACAGTCGTCTCTCCAGATTCAACAAGGCTCTGCATACATTCTTCAGAAGTATTACGGTATTATGAGCTGTGTTGTTATGTATAGACATAGTCTTAACGCTGTAATTACCAGATTAAACTGAAATATACACCAGTTTGTTGCCTTAAGCGGTACAACATCAGCCAACCCAGGATGTACAGTAGCTTTTTATAATTTATCGACCAATTTTACTGCTGCAATATAAAATTAACTAGTTTTCTTTTACAAAACAATTTGTTATGAAAAGGATAAACATTGCAACAACAAAATTCTGTACAGAAAAAAGTCATTTCTTTGCAAATAGACGTTTTCAATATTGAAACATCGGCCTCGTTTTACAACCATAAATTCACATTTTTCCGATAGACTAAAAACTTGATATAATATGGACATAAAATTTTAAAAGACATGAATGTTAATGTAAAAAGTATATCGATTATATATATATATATAATTTCAAATACATAATAGCTACAATGAGCATATTGACCTTAAACATAGCTTACCTACTATGTCGGGATAAAACAAGATTAGGTCGCAGCCAACAATTTTCCATTTCTATTTTCTAATATCAAAGTCCTCGAAAAGTTTAATGGTCGTCATCACAGTATTGTTGACAAATATGATGTCTACGTATCCAAAATACCCTGGATGTATTTGACGCCCCATAGTTCCGTGTTCCTTTTATTTTCAACTTTGATTACACACGTGGCGAGTGTAGCTAGCAAACAAAGGAGGTGCTTACACTTCCGGAGTGCCTGGCTCACTTCCCTGGTGGGAAATCACTTAATTTGAATTTTTACGTTGCTTTGGGATTGTGATTTGGACATGGTCCGTTATGTGAGTGTTTAATAGTTACTTTTACTTAAAATATTGTTACTATAAATACTATTGGCAACGTATTTTGAATTGTTTGCGTTGGTCCCAAATAGCAGCTCATGATAAATTTGCTATTCCTGGCTCATTTATGATACCGATTGAATGCACTCAAATAGGTCAATTATATTCTTCTTTGCTTCAAGCATTTGCATTGTTGGAACTTGTGTTATTTTTGCATGAATGGTTTGGCTCTCGGTGACGTCATGTTATTTTGGACGACACATAGAAACATTGGACTTCCTGAATAATAGCGATGTTATAACTTTCCTTGCTACTGATGTATTGTTGTTTAATTTATCGAATTTGGGGATCAAAATAACTGTATCGCTTTCGCGATGGAATTTATATATATTTGTGCCTCGTCCATAAAATGATTATGCCACTGCATTCATGCAAACATAACAGACAACATCTGACTAACCAAAATACTTGAAACAAAGAGGAACATTATAATAAGCGATTGAATGCCAGAGAACAACAACTAATATCGTCTAAATATGGTTTATTCCAATTATAAATATTTTATTTTACACTTGTTCAAAACTGGCAGTGTGACAAAGGTTAAGGGATTTTTTTGCACCATCTCCCGTGGCTTTTTTTGCAATAAAGGGACGTAAGTTTATAGTTTCGTGCATGTCGTTAGTCTTAATATGTGTATCTCGATCTGTGCAGTGTGTATGTGTGGGTGGGTGGGTGGGGTCGGGGTTTACTGTGAATCAAATAATTTTCGCAAGAATCGTACATATTATTTCAAAATATTCACGAGCTTTTATATTTTATTGCCATCGGATGATGATCAATATACTTGCGCGGATATTATCTCAAAATAAAATATCCCAGAAAATGTCATTTTCGCGTCTTGTTACGATCGCGAACTTATGCGAAAATAAAATGAGAAAATTTCTCGTTTTAGAGTAGAATGTGTACGAGTGCGTATGTTTTTGTGATTTAGTTATATCTTCCTGTGATAATTATCCGTGACTATTATACATGAATTCAGAAAAAAGTAATACTTGTATCAAAGAGATATAGTCCTAGATAAGAATAATTTTTAACTAAACAAATATAAAAAACTACTCAATCGATACCAGTTAACAGTATGAAAAACACTTGTAGTACTTCAGGCCGAATGATCTGCTATTCAGTTTTTATTTTTATTTTTTATCATAAATAATTGTATAATAATAAATATCAATATTTGTGTATTTCATGGTTTCCAGCGAATTCTGTTTGTTTTCACCTGACGCGTTCTGAATTAGTTGTGTAATATGATAGTTAGTACATACATTTTGTGTATAAAAATGAAAAGTAAGGCATGCATTTCAGTCGGCTTATTCTGACACATGTTTCATTAACGTGGGCTGATTGATTTTTGGTGGCCGTGAATCTTTTATATTTTCTATATTTTATTTCTTTTGGAGTAAAATAAAACATTTGTAATGATCATAACTTATTATTTTAAATCGTAACTTCTTGGATATTAAAAACCGACGACGTTCTCTGTTACGGCAGGCGTGGGAAATTCAAGAACCTTTCCTGCACATTGCCATGAGTGCACTGCAGAGGTCAAATTTCTGTTACTGCACCTATAGCTAGTGACGTCTTGATATAAGTGAATTATTCTTGACTGGGACGTAAAACCCCTTTCAGTCAATTAATCTTGGGTATTATATCGTCATTTTGTTCACAAAAATGTATCTGAACGCTAAAATTTCGTTATGGATACACTTCGTTATAGAAAGCTAAACAGAGGATTCTTACCATCCCGGAGCTACCGGTCTCACTTACGGGGTAGAAATTCACGTGTTTAACTTAATATGTCAGTTTTTATTTTTTGCTTTGGGTTGAATTTGGATTTTGGACATGAATTGGTATGTTTGCTTTTCATGTTATACTCTGTTACCAGATTGGCACAATAAATCCAATCTATCAAGACTAGACGTTTCTGAAAATATTTTGTATATTGTCTAATGACAAAGTGTTCCAGCCCTTTGTAATTCTAGAACAGAGCACATTTTACTGTTCCTTATATTTATACGTTTATCAAGTAAGGTTATAACATCTAGCTTTCGAGTTTCGGGTTAGTGGTCCCAGCTCCTTTCAGCGTTTAACAGAGCAAACGTCAATTGGCAATTGCCAAAGATGGAGGCCTGGTTATCCTGTTGTCCTGGTTAGCCCTCTATCTTATTGAATTTTAATTTAAAAAAACTCTCTTGAAAAGAGGGAAAATTATCTAATTTATTTAATTTTTTTAAAGAAAAATATTTTGATATTGTGTAATAATGATTTTGACCATCAGAAGCCTCCTGGAGTGGCATAAGAGCGATGTAGCACCAGATACATATTGTATATACATGATTCTGGTGGCACCACCATGTACAATACGCATCCCATAGTATACATTTGTACAATGTAAAAATACAAATTAATAATGTTTGTGGACGATCAATTCATTCTACACACATAAATTGAGTTTAAATAACTGTTATTTTGTAAAAAACGCGATGAAATAATCAATGAACTGGCTAGTATCTGGTATTCATTACATTACAATGATGTAAACAATTTAGTTTAGTTACAGTACAGAACTGTCGAAAGTTTAACTGTACAGAACTGTCGAAAGTTTAACTGTACAGAACTGTCGAAAGTTTAACTGTACAGAACTGTCGAAAATTTAACACTAAGCTAACAAAAAAAGGAGTCGACTTTTGGCAACCCAGTGCCAGAGATATTTAGTGACCAAAAAGCTGCCGAGAGATATGTACAACTTCTGAAAACCTGTCGATATATGGCTAACGAGTGAATTAGATGAGTATATTTATAAATCTATATGAATCTCGTTTTTCTGACTGACGTTATTTTTTGATGAACTGTTCAAGTGTAAACCATTCAACATATAATATATAAATATTACATTTCTGACCTCTTGAAAAGCATTGTCAGTCTCGGCTATCGCCTCGGCAAACAATGCTTTCTCGAGGTGACAATATGTACTGTCACCCTGTCAGAAATGTAATATTTATTTTATTACACCGAATGTGTGTTTTATTTTACCAATATATGATGTCCATCCTTCGTCTTTAGTAATGCCTATATATCAATTTTCAACAAATTTATCGGCCGGGAATGCCTCAAATCCACAGTCATTTGAGCCAAGAAATTTACGAAACGTAACCAAGGCCCGCTTAATGGTCCGTTTAGTTGATGTAGAGTCTTTAGACTCTGATGATTTGGCAAGATACTCATTGTCAATCTCGGCAAACATAATTTGCTGTTGTTACATACGAATGTAAACAATATCAATAACAATAAGACGCTTGCGTAGACACATCTTTCAAAGTGCTGACGTGATCCAGTGAAGGGAGGCGATTCGAACAAAAGTACTGTCACATAGTCACGCGCAGCGCTATGTGACATTATAAATTTTATGTGACAGTATAAATTGTTACATAGCTCTTATCCAATGAAATTGCTAGATTTTTACATAAGGTGTAATAATGACGTATGAAACATAATAATGCGCAAACTCCACAAATAGTTCCAATTAATATTTCTAATTTGACGTCTTCTGTTTTCAGTCTGTTTTCTGGTATTCTTAAAAAATCATCATTCGCAAAAAGAACACTTACATGTTTGTGAATAAAAGTATTTGGGTTTGATTTTTAATCGATAATCAAGGTTGATCAAGGCATAAGATATTAAACAATCAACAAGGGCAATTCTTTCAATGGAGTGGTTTTCTGAAAGGTGATTTGAAGGGAGAAACTTTTAAAATATAGAAAGTGATGACATCATATGTACAGTACAGACCTGTCGAAAGTTAAACACTGGATCAACGAAAAGGAATCAAAGCTCAGCTGCCAGTGACGGAAGATATAGATAGCTTACGGATTCCAAACAAATACCAAGCACCATACGGATTCCAAACAAATATCAAGCATCATACGGATTCCAAACAAATATCAAGCATCATAACGGATTCCAAACAAATTCAAGCATCATACGGATTCAACAAATATCAGCATCATACGGATTCCAAACAAATGTCAAGCATCATACGGATTCCAAACAAATACCAAGCATCATACGGATTCCAAACAAATATCAAGCATCATACGGATTCCAAACAAATACCAAGCATCATACGGATTCCAAACACATATCAAGCATCATACGGATTCAAAACAAATATCAAGCATCATACGGATTCCAAACAAATATCAAGCATCATACGGATTCCAAACAAATGTCAAGCATCATACGGATTCCAAACAAATGTCAAGCATCATACGGATTCCAAACAAATACCAAGCATCATACGGATTCCAAACAAATACCAAGCATCATACGGAATCAAAACAAATATCAAGCATCATACGGATTCAAAACAAATATCAAGCATCATACGAATTCCAAACAAATACCAAGCATCATACGGATTCCAAACACATATCAAGCATCCTAAATACCAAGCATCATACGGATTCCAAACAAATATCAAGCATCATACGGATTCCAAACAAATATCAAGCATCATACGGATTCCAAACAAATACCAAGCATCATACGGATTCCAAACACATATCAAGCATCATACGGATTCAAAACAAATATCAAGCATCATACGGAATCAAAACAAATATCAAGCATCATACGGATTCCAAACAAATGTCAAGCATCATACGGATTCCAAACAAATACCAAGCATCATACGGATTCCAAACAAATACCAAGCATCATACGGATTCCAAACAAATATCAAGCATCATACGGATTCCAAACAAATATCAAGCATCATACGGATTCCAAACAAAAATTTACTGAAGATACCATCAACAAAATTTTGGAGTTTTTGATAGATAACATCTTTGTTGTGTTTGGTAATATAGTTTTTCAGCAAACAATCGGTTGCTGATTTGTTTCTTTATTCTTATGAAGCAGAATTTATGCAGAACCTTGCTAAATCTGGAGAGAAGATTGTCGCCAAATCATTCAACTCAACATACAGATATATAGATGGCGTTCTGTCTCTTAACAATCCTTTTGGAGACTAGGTGAATGCCATCTATTCTAGTGAGCTTAAAATAAATGACATGACTGATTCCTCAAGTTCTGCTTCATATTTAGACTTACGTCGTATACCTGAATTATGACGCACACGAAAGGCTATATTTAAAATTTTATGACAAACGCGACGACTTCAATTTTTCTATTGTTAACTTTCCTTTTCTATGCATCAATATACCAGCTTCTTCTGCTTATGATGTATTTGTTTCCCAATTAATACGCTATGGAACAGCCTGTTCCCACTAGAGGGACTTTGTACAACGAAGTAGGCTGCTTGCAAATAAATTGTTGAATCAGGGATATTGCAAGCATAGGCTTATCAAGGCCCTCAAAAAGTTTTATGGCCGTCATCACAGTATTGTTGATAAGTTCGATGCCTCTGTGTCCAGAATTGCTCTGGATATATTTGACGCCCCATAGTTCCATGTTCCTTTCACACAATTTTGATTACACACGCGGGTGTATCTAGCTAAACAGGAGGAGCTTACCCTTCCGGGGCACCCGGCCTCACTTCCCTGGTTGAAGTTCACGTGTCTAACCTAACTTGTCAGTTCAAAAGTTTTTACTTTGCTTCTGGATTGCGATTCGGACATGGATAAGTGTGTTTGTTTTTTATTACCTTACCTTAATGCTCTCCTCGCCGCCAGAAGGCGCATAAGACCGTAACGCTATCTATTCTTTCTATTTTTGTCTGTCCGTTGATGCTGTTTTTGCTGTGTTCAAGCTGGACCATCTGGTAGCGTTTCTTTCCTTTTCAGTCGTATTCCTCGGCACGTGGACTTAGGTCTTCCTTGTTTTCTTTTCCCCTATGATTGCCATCCTAGTGCCGTCTTTCATCATTTGTTCCCTCTTTCCTCAGTATGTGTGTCACATTCACCTAATAATAAAAGTATATATATATACAAAATGCGTATCCATGCGTGATCGATGTTAATCACGGGTGGCGTGATATCGGGTGTATATATCGTCTGTACACGTGTATTATGTATTAGTATCATGTTGTATATGGATGAAGACGGGTGTGGTCGTGTGTTGTATTTGTATTGTGAGGATTATATGCAACGCTTTCTGTGAGTATTTATTTTTATATTTTTGTACTTTTATGTATATTAATTATGATTTTGTTCTAATTGTTGCATTGCTTTACGCGTTTTATTGTTATTCTGGAAAAATGATAATGCATGTTGTGTAAGTGTATAGTGTATGGCAGATGTTTGAATAGATGTTTATTTTGTGTGTTTCAGGTGGCTTTTTGGTGTATATATTAACAGCAAAACATATATGGCCTTTGTGGCACTAGTGTATAGCCTTGGTGGCATATTTATTATCTTAGTGATGTTTCCGCCTTTGTGGTAATTCATAGCCTTCGTGGTGTTCAAGCTGTGACCTTAGTGGGTTATAACCTTTGTGGTAACAAAATAGATATGCTGTTAGTATTTAGAGACTAAATCTTCGCCATGGTATGGAATATGGAAATGTAAATAATGTATTTATTCGTGGGTTGTTTTAATAAATGTGTAAATATGTAAATACTGTTTGGAGTATTATTTCGGCACGTGACAATGTGCCCCAGCCAGTTCCATTTTCTTCTTATAGCTAGTGGCCGAAAAAAACCCTATAGAGATATCGATAACAGCTGCTTATCCGTCAGCTCAGTGTTCAACTAGATAACAGCTGCCGATCCGTCATCTCAGTGTTAAACTAGATAACAGCTGCTGATCCATCAGCTCAGTGTTAAACTAGATAACAGCTGCTGATCCGTCAGCTCAGTGTTAAACTAGATAACAGCTGCTGATCCGTCAGCTCAGTGTTAAACTAGATAACAGCTGCCGATCCGTCAGCTCAGTGTTAAACTAGATAACAGCTGCTGATCCATCAGCTCAGTGTTAAACTAGATAACAGCTGCTTATCCGTCAGCTCAGTGTTAAACTAGATAACAGCTGCTGATCCGTCAGCTCAGTGTTAAACTAGATAACAGCTGCCGATCCGTCAGCTCAGTGTTAAACTAGATAACAGCTGCCGATCCGTCAGCTCAGTGTTAAACTAGATAACAGCTGCTTATCCGTCAGCTCAGTGTTAAACTAGATAACAGCTGCCGATCCGTCAGCTCAGTGTTAAACTAGATAACAGCTGCCGATCCATCAGCTCAGTGTTAAACTAGATAACAGCTGCCGATCCGTCAGCTCAGTGTTAAACTAGATAACAGCTGCTTATCCGTCAGCTCAGTGTTAAACTAGATAACAGCTGCCGATCCGTCAGCTCAGTGTTAAACTAGATAACAGCTGCCGATCCGTCAGCTCAGTGTTAAACTAGATAACAGCTGCTTATCCGTCAGCTCAGTGTTAAACTAGATAACAGCTGCCGATCCGTCAGCTCAGTGTTAAACTAGATAACAGCTGCCGATCCATCAGCTCAGTGTTAAACTAGATAACAGCTGCCGATCCGTCAGCTCAGTGTTAAACTAGATAACAGCTGCCGATCCGTCAGCTCAGTGTTAAACTAGATAACAGCTGCTGATCCATCAGCTCAGTGTTAAACTAGATAACAGCTGCCGACCCGTCAGCTCAGTGTTAAACTAGATAACAGCTGCTGATCCGTCAGCTCAGTGTCAAACTAGATAACAGCTGCCGATCCGTCAGCTCAGTGTTAAACTAGATAACAGCTGCTGATCCATCAGCTCAGTGTTAAACTAGATAACAGCTGCTGATCCATCAGCTCAGTGTTAAACTAGATAACAGCTGCCGATCCGTCAGCTCAGTGTTAAACTAGATAACAGCTGCCGATCCGTCAGCTCAGTGTTAAACTAGATAACAGCTGCCGATCCGTCATCTCAGTGTTAAACTAGATAACAGCTGCCGATCCGTCAGCTCAGTGTTAAACTAGATAACAGCTGCCGATCCGTCATCTCAGTGTTAGACTAGATAACAGCTGCCGATCCGTCATCTCAGTGTTAAACTAGATAACAGCTGCCGATCCGTCATCTCAGTGTTAAACTAGATAACAGCTGCCGATCCGTCAGCTCAGTGTTAAACTAGAAAACAGCTGCCGATCCATCAGCTCAGTGTTAAACTAGATAACAGCTGCCGATCCGTCAGCTCGGTGTTAAACTAGATAACAGCTGCTGATCCATCAGCTCAGTGTTAAACTAGATAACAGCTGCCGACCCGTCAGCTCAGTGTTAAACTAGATAACAGCTGCTGATCCGTCAGCTCAGTGTTAAACTAGATAACAGCTGCCGATCCGTCAGCTCAGTGTTAAACTAGATAACAGCTGCTGATCCATCAGCTCAGTGTTAAACTAGATAACAGCTGCTGATCCATCAGCTCAGTGTTAAACTAGATAACAGCTGCCGATCCGTCAGCTCAGTGGTAAACTAGATAACAGCTGCCGATCCGTCAGCTCAGTGTTAAACTAGATAACAGCTGCCGATCCGTCATCTCAGTGTTAAACTAGATAACAGCTGCCGATCCGTCAGCTCAGTGTTAAACTAGATAACAGCTGCCGATCCGTCATCTCAGTGTTAGACTAGATAACAGCTGCCGATCCGTCATCTCAGTGTTAAACTAGATAACAGCTGCCGATCCGTCAGCTCAGTGTTAAACTAGATAACAGCTGCCGATCCGTCAGCTCAGTGTTAAACTAGATAACAGCTGCCGATCCATCAGCTCAGTGTTAAACTAGAAAACAGCTGCCGATCCATCAGCTCGGTGTTAAACTAGATAACAGCTGCCGATCCGTCAGCTCGGTGTTAAACTAGATAACAGCTGCCGATCCATCAGCTCAGTGTTAAACTAGATAACAGATGCCGATCCATCAGCTCAGTGTTAAACTAGATAACAGCTGCCGATCCATCAGCTCAGTGTTAAACTAGATAACAGCTGCCGATCCATCAGCTCAGTGTTAAACTAGATAACAGCTGCCGATCCATCAGCTCAGTGTTAAACTAGATAACAGCTGCCGATCCGTCAGCTCAGTGTTAAACTAGATAACAGCTGCCGATCCGTCAGCTCAGTGTTAAACTAGATAACAGCTGCCGATCCGTCAGCTCAGTGTTAAACTAGATAACAGCTGCTGATCCGTCAGCTCAGTGTTAAACTAGATAACAGCTGCCGATCCGTCAGCTCAGTGTTAAACTAGATAACAGCTGCGGATCCATCAGCTCAGTGTTAAACTAGATAACAGCTGCCGATCCGTCAGCTCAGTGTTAAACTAGATAACAGCTGCCGATCCGTCAGCTCAGTGTTAAACTAGATAACAGCTGCCGATCCATCAGCTCAGTGTTAAACTAGATAACAGCTGCTGATCCATCAGCTCAGTGTTAAACTAGATAACAGCTGCTGATCCATCAGCTCAGTGTTAAACTAGATAACAGCTGCTGATCCATCAGCTCAGTGTTAAACTAGATAACAGCTGCTTATCCGTCAGCTCAGTGTTAAACTAGATAACAGCTGCCGATCCGTCATCTCAGTGTTAAACTAGATAACAGCTGCTGATCCTTCAGCTCAGTGTTAAACTAGATAACAGCTGCTGATCCATCAGCTCAGTGTTAAACTAGATAACAGCTGCTGATCCATCAGCTCAGTGTTAAACTAGATAACAGCTGCTTATCCGTCAGCTCAGTGTTAAACTAGATAACAGCTGCCGATCCGTCAGCTCAGTGTTAAACTAGATAACAGCTGCCGATCCGTCAGCTCAGTGTTAAACTAAATAACAGCTGCTGATCCGTCAGCTCAGTGTTAAACTAGATAACAGCTGCCGATCCGTCAGCTCAGTGTTAAACTAGATAACAGCTGCCGATCCGTCAGCTCAGTGTTAAACTAGATAACAGCTGCCGATCCGTCAGCTCAGTGTTAAACTAGATAACAGCTGCTGATCCATCAGCTCAGTGTTAAACTAGATAACAGCTGCTTATCCGTCAGCTCAGTGTTAAACTAGATAACAGCTGCCGATCCGTCATCTCAGTGTTAAACTAGATAACAGCTGCTGATCCTTCAGCTCAGTGTTAAACTAGATAACAGCTGCTGATCCATCAGCTCAGTGTTAAACTAGATAACAGCTGCCGATCCATCAGCTCAGTGTTAAACTAGATAACAGCTGCTTATCCGTCAGCTCAGTGTTAAACTAGATAACAGCTGCCGATCCGTCAGCTCAGTGTTAAACTAGATAACAGCTGCCGATCCGTCAGCTCAGTGTTAAACTAGATAACAGCTGCCGATCCGTCAGCTCAGTGTTAAACTAGATAACAGCTGCCGATCCGTCAGCTCAGTGTTAAACTAGATAACAGCTGCCGATCCGTCAGCTCAGTGTTAAACTAGATAACAGCTGCTGATCCGTCAGCTCAGTGTTAAACTAGATAACAGCTGCTTATCCGTCAGCTCAGTGTTAAACTAGATAACAGCTGCCGATCCGTCAGCTCAGTGTTAAACTAGATAACAGCTGCCGATCCGTCAGCTCAGTGTTAAACTAGATAACAGCTGCCGATCCGTCAGCTCAGTGTTAAACTAGATAACAGCTGCCGATCCGTCAGCTGAGTGTTAAACTAGATAACAGCTGCCGATCCGTCAGCTCAGTGTTAAACTAGATAACAGCTGCCGATCCGTCAGCTCAGTGTTAAACTAGATAACAGCTGCCGATCCGTCAGCTCAGTGTTAAACTAGATAACAGTTGCCAAAATGCTGCCAGTGGAGCTGCCGATTCAACAGTTATTCGTCAGCTCAGTGTTAAACTAGATAACAGCTGCCAAAATGCTGCTTGGGGAGGTGCCAATTCTACAGTAATCCGTCAGCTCAGTGTTAAACTTTCGACAGGTCTGTACTGCATTTATCATTCTGCTCAGCACCTGATGTCACTTATATTAACAATCGTTACAACTTTGACATTTGCTGATTTTAAATTTCTATATAAAAGGTGAGAACTTTATATGATAAAATTAGAAATGTCACGAAATGACATGAAGCACATAACAATTTAAGGATGCTTTCAGCACCAGTCATTTACTACTTTTGAATGCATTGTTCTATAAAATTCAAAAGTAACACATGACACTACTCAACGTATTGATCTTATGTAGCGTTTTACGATCATTTCTTAAATAATGATACAGCTAACATTATTATAACCTTCATACTGAAACTAAATTATATGGGCATCATCACAATAGATTTATCGTTTTTCTGTTTTAGATGTACAGTATTTTACGCTATAATACATCTGTCAAATACCTTTTTTTAAATTAAATTTTATCATTCAATACATAAAAAATGTACACATGCTTATTATACCGCCCGCAAAACTAGGTTTGTCTGTCCGTCTGTCTGTCCGTCCGTGTAAAATCGTGCCCGAGCCATATCTCATAATTGATTTGGACGACTGCCATAAAACTTCACATAAGTAATCTTCATGGTCCAAAGGTGTGTCATGACCTTGAACCAATGTCATATCGGAAAGATCGAGGTCGCGGGAAAATATTAAACCCTTATAGATTTGGGGTGGGGTGGGGTGGGGTGGGGGGGGGGGGGCTGGGATATTTGGCTCTCAAGAGACAGTTCTAGTTAAAACTGGTACAGTGACCGACTAGACACATCTTTAATAGAGGCACAATTGTGTTTTTTATTATAAAAAACACGCCAAAGTCTGTATGATTTCTTATGCGCCCCAGTCCTCATAAACAGTACTGTCACATACTTTTTAAAAAATGGTATACGAAAGTACTAATTAAACAGTAGATGACATTTCAAACGCTTTAGGAACACCTGTTGCCATACCCGTATTAATATGCTATAGAAGCTATATGTGTGGTCTCTATCTGTACTTCTAATTTCTTACACACAAATACGTAAATACGTATTTTTGCATTGAAATACATGATGAAGCTGAATCACAATTATCACAAAACTTACTATTTATTTTACACTTAATTATTGCCTTCTACAAGAACAATTGTACTCAAGAAATGAAAAATAATGACTTTCAGAAGCACCCAATGTACTTAGAATAATGCGGGCAAACTGGCAATTACGCTAGAAATTGAAGATTGCACTTAACGTAATCATGTGCAAGATTATACAACAGGAATTCAATAATAGACATTGTATTTGTGGTACATCTCCAGTTCAATTTTAAACATGTGGTGGGTGTAGCCTAGCTAAACAGGAGGCACTCACCATTCCGGAGCACCCGACCTCACTTGGCTGGTGAATATGTACGTGTTAAATTCCTTTTGCTGGTTTCAAAGTTTTTACTTTTATTCAGGATTGTGATTTGAACATGGACCAGTATGTTTGTTTTTGTTATCGTTTAGGTCGCAATGACACCAACTCGGGAATATTCATTCAACTTTTATTTCCATTTTCAAAATACTCAAGTATTTATATGATTTGTCTTATTCTTAATGTTTTAAGCGAAATATTTAGACAAAAATACAATATGGCGTTTACTCTTACCATCCCAAAAACGCAAATATTTAATTGTTTTTCAAATTGAGTGTGTATATAAACTTCCCGTACTAGGATCTGTCCCGAGTGTGATTCGAGCCTAGGTGACGAGAGGCGTTTAATACATCAACGCTTTCCAGGATAAGGGAGACGTTGTGCTCTATAAACACGCTTTTAAATCAACGATGCCTCTTATATCCAAAACCACTATGTGTTTTATATATCTAGCAATCTTAAGATCTCAGAATGAATGGGAATGAAAACAATAAAGTTCGTGAAGGGAATCTAGTAGATCGTTATTGCTATTTTATATCAATTTCTTACATTCAAATAACTTGGTTTTGTGTCACATTGACGGAGTTAGAGAACATCATTGGCCCACAAGGAAACTTGATAGAAACTACACTTGAAATAAATACATGCGCTGCATCATTAATCAAGAAATGGTCGTAAAAACGCTTGATAGGATCAATAAGTTCAGCAGTGTCGAAAGCATCTCTCTGAGAGAGAGGACCGAGATCAATTGAATTAAAAACTCTTTCAATCATGAAATTGGATATACTGGTGGGATTTTAGCGCTCTCTTGGTGGGACAAGAATTACCAGATACCTTAGTAATGTAATCTAACATGGCGTGTTCACGACTGGGAAACAGTGAGATCATAAACATGATATCACCAGATTTTGTTTAATATTTAAAGAAATCAATCTAAATTCTAACATAAAAAACTCACATGTATAAATATAAATATAACAAAATAGTTTGATAAAATCAGAATTAAGCCGAAAATTAAAAAAGGTAGATTGTGTCTATTTTACACGCACTTTGTTGTTGTTGTAATGTTTATTAACGCTGCATCAGCAATCTTTAAGCAATTCGTGACGAGAGCAAGTTGTTTTAATCTCTAAGGATATTTTTAAACAAGTTTATGTAATCCTAAGGCGTTCGAGTAAGTTTTGTGGCAATTTTAAGGTGCTAGGTCACCTATTAAGTATGTTGCGGTCATGCATACCACTCCCTTAGGTACATAATACTGTCAATGGGTATACAAGTTGATGCGCCGTCCTCTTAACGTTGGTGGATGTTCAACAAATGAGCCATCTAGGAGTTTACTCAATTTTGATGCTCATCCAAAAGTTACATTGTATATCTTAAACAAGTAGTATTAACAAGCCGATTCTATTGCCATTGAACATCTTTTCAAGGAAACGACCAATGTTTGGTCCAATGTTTGTTAGTTTCAGTCTGAATAACGTGACCAAGACGGCGGTTCTTAATCGGAAACAAAATAAAGCTATCAGCTATACATCGGAAATGAATAATAAATTGTCATGTCTAAGGAAAAGAATTAATGAGACGTCTTTGAAAAAGTATATCTGCAACAACAGAATCTCATTTATTCAGAGAATAATTTAATCAGTTTTTGGTGACACTGGTCTGTTCAAAATGATCATTTTCATCCCAGTAATTATCCTATCTGTTTGACTAGTGTTGATATCTAGTATGCGTGTGTTCTCTTATTTAAAAAATACATAACTTTTGTATGTATCTTTTGGGACAATACAAATGATAACCCGACCCCTCAGATATAGCAATATTCTTTTAAAAAACAAACATACTAATCCATGCCCAAATAACAACCCATAACAAAGTAAAAACTTTGAAACTGACAAATTAGATTGATCTTCCCATAGTTTTTCGGAATGGCAAGTCCCTCTTATTTAGCCAGCTACAAGCATGTAATCAAAATTGACAATAAAAGAAACATGATAAAAATGATAAGAATCACTCGGATATAGAAATAATGATCAGTACAAGGGAGTCTTAATATGACTCAGCGGTTCTTGTAGCACCTCTTATATTATGTAATAATTGAAGATGAATCTATGATAATTCCTATTAAAGGAAAAATATATTTTTATTATTTTAAAATGACATGATATATAATCTTAATGCAATGTATAATAGATAAATAATCCATAACAGGGTATTTTGTATCTCGTACAGCGGTTTCCTTGTATCATTTCACATAAAAAATTCAAACACAGTCGACAAACATTAATCATTTTACTCGAAAAAAAACTAGGGGTTCTTCAGGACCATTAAACCGAACAGGCCTAAAAATACACGCTTAATATCAAACAGCAATGCAGATTTGGTACTTATTGACAGAAACGAATTCAGAAGATGTTCATAAATTGTCAGGTGCTGCTTTGTAATGCGTTAGTTCAGTAAGTAGCACATAAGAATACTTCAATACTCAGGGCCCATTTGTTTAGACCGTAGAACTATTTACACGCAAACACAAAAATCGAAACTATTCAAAGGTTGATTTGAAATTTAAATACAACAAGGACACTAGCTTATTGTTTAAGTTTCGATTGATTAAAATTCTCTGTAGAGCTGGAATCCTTTTGTCGCACACCATAGCTTAAATACACTTGAATTTTTCATCAATAAGACAGATTGATTTGTTTAAATAGAATGTTATCGGCTCTGTTGTCCATTAATTGGGTAAAATCTTTTATCTTTTTGAACCAAGAAACGAAGAATGGATTTCAAGTACAGAAATAAAAATCAGAAAAATGATTAATAAATATCACCAGTATGCGTGATTAAAAGAAAACATTTTTAAATATTTACATAATGTTCAGCGGCTATTTCACGAGTACGCTCGTATGTTGCAACATTTGCTAAATTTTTATAATTGAAGGAAAAGAATAATTAATCACCTCTTGCCTAGTTAGCTACACCCAGCACGCGTGAAATTAAAAAATTCAGGATGAAAGGAATAAAGGACTATGGAACGTCAAATATATCCAACTAAGTAAAAACAAACAGACTCATTTTTTTCGAAATCACTATCTCAAAGCAATGTGAAAACTTTTAAACTGACAAATTTTGTAAAACATGCGAACTCCCATCAGAGAACCGAGGTCGGGCGCTCCGGAAGGGTCAGTATCTCTTGTCCAGCTAGCTACACCCACCACGTGTAAAATCGAGAATGAAAGGAACATGGAACTATGAAACGTCAAATATATCCAAGATCATTTTGGATACAGAGGCATCATACATTCGCGGGACTAGATAAGCCTAATAAAATAAAATAAAATAAAATAAAATAAAATAAAATAAAATAAATAAAATAAAATAAAAAAAATAAAATAAAATAAAATAAAATAAAATAAAATAAAATAAAAATTAAAATAAAATAAAATAAAATAAAATAAAATAAAATAACGTCAAATATATCCAAGATAATTTTGGATACAGAGTCATCATACCTTCGCGGGACTAGATAAGCCTAATAAATAAAATAAAATAAAATAAAATAAAATAAAATAAAATAAAATAAAATAAAATAAAATAACGTCACATATATCCAAGATAATTTTGGATACAGAGGCATCATACCTTCGCGGGACTAGATAAGCCTAATAAAATAACATAAAATAAAATAAAATAAAATAAAATAAAATAAAATAAAATAACGTCAATATATCCAAGATAATTTTGGATACAGAGTCATCATACCTTCGCGGGACTAGATAAGCCTAATAAAATGAAATAAAATAAAATAAAATAAAATAAGATGAAGGTATGCTTCGGGGTACGGTATGCTGAATTTTGTATTTATGTATCATAAGCGTTTATTGTTTTACATTGAACATTAATTTCAATAAACATTGCCAAGTACACGTTTTTATTTTTTTTCTATTTTATGATTTGATATTTAATCCCGTGTAGATGCTAAGGAAAACATCAAACGTGTCAGGTTTTCTATTTAAATCAACAGTTATTTTACAGGTTCATGACCCAAAGACTGTCAGACATGACGTAATTTCATCAATAGATTTTTATAACTACAGTGCTGGTCTGTCGGACGTTTAACAAACGCTAATAAATTAATGCCGAGTAGGTAGGTAATCTTGATCCCATGTTACCTATATCTTGACATAATCTGGACAGCTGATGTATATCTCTCGGTCCTGTCTGGTCACTAGCTTCACTAGTTCTCCACATCTCCGCCTCTCGACAGTCGAGCTTCAAGTCGTTTTCGTAACGAAGTGTTAAACTTTCGAGGTACGTACTGTTTGTAATCTAAACTCGATCAAAAACACATTATTATATCATTAAGATAATCCAAGTCTTCAAAACGTATGTATATGTTTACTGTTCATAGCCATTGATGCCAAATTATGGCAAGCTGTAAGCATCACATTAAAACATCATTATTATTGGCATAGTTTAAAAGTTAGGATTCCCACGAGTAACATTATACAATGAATACTCCACAAATGAATTACATAATGGATTTTTTATGCCTGAATTTGACATTTAGATTGTACAAATTGTTCGTAAATTACATTAACATTATGTTGCTCAATATCAGTCTGAGTATAAAATAAACGAACAAAAATTTCATTATATAAATCAGTAATTGTTTTTTTATTTTTAAAATTTCTAACATGGTAAAAACTTTTGTTATGACTATAATGTATCGATACTATCAATACTATTTCAGCCAATAAAATTCGTCTTTCAGTGAAAATTCTAGTGAAATGGAAATAAGTGCATTGTTTGATATTTGGAAATGCGTCTTGATCCATGTACGACCTTTCATTGGAGGTTGTTGACGTATCATAAAAGATTTTGGAATATAATATCATGTAATAGCACTGAAGTTGCTCCTTTTGGTCCAGAAGTAAAGTATGGCAAACCTTCATACAATGACATTTAAATTGGCTCTATTAGGTATTGCTTGTGTATCAGTTTCGTAAGTGTGTTTAAACTCGGTCCCCAGACAAATTACCTACCGTGTCCAAGAAATATCACCATGTGTAAAATCAGATTAATCTCCCAATGAGTTTTGTCATCAGGAATGTAATTTGATTAAATATGGAAGTTTAATCATATAATCCCAATCACAGGAATAGTTCTTCCACTGATCCCAGTCGGACTTGTAGCAATTGGCAGTGTCCACTAGAGTGTAGTCTGGGAATTTTACAATAACGAATGGAATTTCTCTTCGTTACAAGGTTTACTTCTTTATAGGTACAAAGTCAAAGCTATCTTTGGGACAACATGTTTGTTAAAGCCATTTACTTTCCAAAGTAAGTTGGTTTTTATCACAATTACTCTTTATTCCTGTTATTTAAACTCTATATATATAAGGGCAAACTTCCAATAAAAGTCAATTTTACCGGTTCCCATAGATGGCTTTTATAGAAGGTTTGACTTCAAGTCAAATTTTTTAAACATTAACTCAAAAACATGTACTTGACAATAGTTAACGCAACAAGGAACAAGATGAAATCCAATACAAATAGCCAAATGCTTTGGACGGATAAAATGTAATTAGCTTGTCTGAAAAATATTTTAGGTATAAGTGCAGTATACTAGATATGATATGTTTTAGCAGTGTAACACTACAGTAACAAACAACGTTTACATCGCATTATAAAACAGTATCTGTCTGGGATTCTGAAGTATAAAATGGAAATGACTGTAGTTCAAGTAATTAGCTTATACAGCGTTGTGGTGCCGAAAGTTTAACATTGAGCTGAGAAAATAAGGAAAAGGAGTCCGAGTCAAAGATCGGTTGCCAGGAGCCGGGATATAAATATCTAATGGTTATAGAGCTGTCGGAAGATCAGATAAATAGCAGCTGACGGAAAGTATTCTGGATATTGCTAACTAGGTGTCGAGATGGGATGTCGATTCGACATTGTTTTGTTAACTTTGTTTAATTTTTCGGCAGATTTGCACTGTCTACTTCTATAAGTAACTCGTGTAACAAGTAAGAGTACCAGTTCATAGTAGTTTGTTTTATCATCAGAAACTCCAATACACAGTCTTGTTTTGTTTTATTGATTGGTTGATAAAGTACAAGTTGTTTTTAACTTTTTTTGGCAATTCAATGCTGATATATTACTATACTACATATTATACCGGTGTTAATTTTACAGTTCTAGACGGTCGTTTCGGAATACAATTCCTCATCAGTAGTGCTTGGACCAAAAAATTGTTTTCAAGATGTTGAAAAAATACCAAAAGGACCAAAATATATTTTACCAAATTAAGCTAAGAAAATACTTTGCATGAGGGAGTATATCTTAGTTTTTGGGGAATTTAAAATTTTATTTAACAGCAAATTTAGGCAATAGTATATTCCTGACAATAATACACAATTATTGCCTACTGAGGTTTTGATAACCTCGGGGCAACAATATGATACAAATCAGAGGCACATAAATCGAACTTTTGCATTTTCTTCCATTATTGATATTGAAACCTTGACTTAGTAGCACAGAGTGTAATAAAAAAAATTCTTGGAACACTTAATAATTAGTTTAGTATGATTTAACACTTGATTAACTTTAGTTACGCTTTGTGAAACTTTGTCCCGGTATTTGAGAATTACTAGCGTCTCGTGGATAAAACGACAGTCCACGCATCAAAAACAAAACAGAATTTGACTTATTTTATTCCGTTCGCGCTGCACATTTAATGGGACTGATAGTAAAATTTTGACGTTGGATAGTAGTGAAATATCCATTGACGTGGTAATAATACTATTGAAAGCCCTCAAATAATCCCATGAATTTAGACCATATATGATAGTAACCAAAGCAAGAAAAAAACTACCAAGATATATATGTTAGATAGATAGCACTGCCGGAAAGTTGTCGATGGATAGGTAGAAAGCGACGGGCCGAGATGAGCTGCCGATTTGGCACAATACGTTTGTTTTGTGTTAAATTTTTGACAGTTGTGTACTGTACCTTCCTATAAATAACTGTCGTATAATCTAGAAAATATTGTCCTTCCTTTGTCTTTTTGTTGTAAGAAATTTCAATACGTATTGTCTTATTTTAAACCGTTCGTTTTGCTTTGTGAGGCACGTTTTGATTGCCACGACTATTTCAAAATACAAGTTGGTTTGGATGTCATGGCTATTGCAAAGTACAAATTAGTTTGGTTGCCATGGCTATTACAAAGTACAAATTAGTTTGGTTGCCATGGCTATTACAAAGTACAAATTAGTTTGGTTGCCATGGCTATTACAAAGTTGTTTTCAGCTTCATCACTGTAGTAGTAATAACGATTCATAGTAAGACCAAAATATTTGGTTTATAACTAAGGCATTTACTTCCATTAATTGACAGAACCCTGAATCCAGATGCACCCAGTGCAATTAAGAAGTATAAGACTTAATTATGGGTTTAATATGACTTTATCCTGATATTTTAAAACCATTGGCGTCCCGTAGCTATGTATCGATACCAGTTGCCTGACAACGAACTATGTACACACTTACACAAGAAAGAAGTAGAAGGACTTATATTTACAAACAAATTTATAACACAGGATGTAGAGCCACACTTTACATCGTCAGCAATTAATAACTGTAGAAAGTTATATTTACCATACGTTTACATCATGTGTAATTTCATTCAAAGAATTGGATATTATTTTCGTTTTCTATAATTTTACAGGTTTTTTTGGGTCTTATGTTTCAGTATTGAAATATTATAGATTGCGTTGAATTATTTTGAATTTTCTTTTGAAAAATACTTTTTCACACTTTCGCCACTTATGATTACATGCAATGATATACAATGGATACAATGATTGATTTGTTACATTTATCATACATTTCATAGCTTTAGGATTATGTAATCGAATTTTCAGTCAATGTCAGGAGGAACAATATAAAATTTGATATAAGGTCTGTTTGTAGATAATATCGTGTTGTTTAATGGTGGTGTGATATTAACCAGATTGTCTGGTCCTGTAAACATCATATATAATGTTATGGAGGGGTGTTAATCATGTAGTCACCAGGAAAATGTCAGCAAATTCCAGTAATGACAAAAATATTAACAATATTGATATTATAATATTTTTGATTCATTTTCATTTTCACATTACGTTTAAAAATATATGATAAATTATCATACATACACATTGTAATTAGATGTAGAAGGTTTTACTTGTGGATCATTTTGGTAAAGTTCCCAGATTCCTAACCGTGTCCAAGAAATATCACAAGTGAAAAATCAGATTTAATCTCCCAGTGAGTTTTGTCATCAGGAATGTAATTTGATTAAACATCAAAGTTTAATCACATAATCCTAATCACAGGGGATAGTTCTTCTGCTGATTCCAGATGCACTTTCAGTAATTGTTAATGGACTCTAAAGTGAAGTCCGGAAAGATTAACGAAAGCAAATGGAATTTTGCATTTAGTTACAAGGCTTACCTGTTTTATAAGTACAAAGTCAAACATACCTCTAAGACAACATCTATGTTAGGACACATTCCATGGCCAGTAAAAGTTTATTGTTAATCCTCTTTTTTCTTGTTTTTTAAATTCTATATTAGGACAAACATCCGATAAAGGCAGACCACTTTTACCGGTCCCCATAGATGACTTTTATAGATAGAATTGACTGCGAGTCAAAAAAAATAACTGAAAAACGTGAACTTGGCTACAGTAAACGCAACAACGAAGAACACGATGCAATCCAATACAAATAGTCAAATAAGACAAGACACAAAAGGGCGAACACATATGGGGTCACTAATTACAAAACCCCAGACTTTGCTCTGGACGGACGGCTAGTCATTAGTTAGTCTGAAAAAATATTTTACGTACAAGCGCAGTACATTTAAGCAGAAAAGCACATTTACACCGTATCATAAAACATAATCTGTCTGGGATTTCGGAATATAAAGGAAAATTACTATAGTTTTGCATTACAATGCAGACTTGTCAAAATTTTAACATTGAGCTAAAGAAGTAATCGAAGTTGCCAAGTAGCTGGGTATTGATATCTAGTGACTATAGAGCTGCCAGTATATCCGCTGCCGGACAGCTATTGGGGGCCCAGATGAGCTGTTGTTTTCACATTGGTTAATTAACTAACTATTACATTTATGGCAATTCGGTTCTGTATATCACTATAAATTAGTCAAGTGACAAATATTTCAGGAAATCTAGGAAATTGTTCCCGTTCATAGTCGTTTCTAACAATCAGAAACACCAATGTGTATCTTATTCCGTTTCTTTCGGTTTGGTTTCCATGGTTATTGCTTCGGTGTTGAAACCAAGAATTTTTGGTTGCCATGGGTACTGTAAAGTACAAGTTGTTTTCAGCCTAATTGCCATTTAAGTGCTGACAAACTACTTTATGATAAAAATACCTAGTGCATAATTTAGACGTTTGCTTTCCATTAATGGAACTATAACCAGGACCTAGCTGTACCCAGCGCATTTAAAAAAAACAAAAAAATCTTTGACTAGTTTAGCACGTAATGAATAGTTTATTATGACTAAACTCCTAATTAACTTAGTTACGCTTTTTAAAACTTTGTCCTGGTATTTGAACAGGATTGTCGTATATAATTGTTTTTAGTGATGTTTTTTCCTGATCTCTTCAATTACGATTTGCGAAACATTAGCCTTGGTTTTAAGAAGGATTGGCGTTTCGTGGTTTTGTAGCAATACAATGACAACAAACTTTGTACACAGTATAACAACAAAAAAATGGAAGACTGTATATTCACATCTATACACCGTAATCGATAAATCACTAAACAAATTCATGTTTGTCAAATGTATTTATTGTAATCATCATGTAAAATTATTTATAGATTTGAAATATAGAAATACTTTGCAGTATGTAACAAATTTATATTTCTTGAAATACAAGTTTTCTTGGAATTTTACGAAAGGATGTCTTCGGAAAATATAAGTAAATGACCCATAGGAAAATTTCATGCATGTCAAAATTTACATTAATAAAATATTGGTTAAAAGTACTTCCTATCTATTGAATAAAGTATGTTCTAAAGTACCATGTCAAAAAAGATATCTCTGGTAAGGGATAAGTGTTTCTTTATGTGCATGAAAACGGTGATTCAAAGCAAAAATGGTTATTTCTATACATTTGACTACATATGTATTGCAATTTCATAACGATGGCAGGTCTGACCGTAAACAAAACCAACATTAAAATGTATGTATTTAATTTAGTTTTCACTGACCTAAAGATTATCCACGGGCATGCCTACCCTCATGATGAAAAATTGAAAAACGCTTAAAATTAAACCATTATCCTTGTCCATCACTTAAATATTAAAGCGTATACAAAGCGTTCGTAAGCTTCGGTAGCTCAGTGGTAAAGTATGTGAACTGCTAAGATATCACGAAATGCTATTCTTTAATGTGTGGGTCCGAATCCCATACATTGCAAGGGATTTTGTTTTTAAATTTTTCCTAATTTTTGTATCTGCAAAACACATTATTTACTTAATTATATTTAACTCATTTGTAAGTTAATAAATTATAACACTTTTTTCGTCAAAAGTTTATGTCTAAGCAAGTTGTATAACCATCGATCTTAATATATATAGCAAGTCAAAGCAAAGTGAAAGTCTCGAATAAACATGCCGTCTCAACAACGTGCTTGTTGTTGTATACTGGTATATGTAACAAGAGTGTCATGGCCGTAGGTTTGTTTGTAATCTGGTACAACGAGTTGCAAATGCTGCTGGGGCATTGGTTAATCACAAAAATAATCAGGTTACTTTCGATTTAAAGTATATTTATTCATTGTACAGCCATTTTTTTACTACGGATTTAAACTGAAACATTAACAGTGGCCTCATACAGGTAAAATCTTAAAAGCCATACCATGAATATTCCTGTGGGTCGATCGCTCGCGAAAACCGAAGACAATCTTTCTGGGAAAAACAAAATAAAATGATTTAGTTAAAACACTCAGCAGAATGTTTTCAATCATTAAATATTTTGAAGAATTTAAGTCTGTAATGATATAAATTATTGTAAACATGTCCACTAATTTATGGATAGCGTTGTATATATTTTGCGTTACGTTGAATTATTTTCGAATTTATTTTGAAAAAAATACTTTTCACACTTTCGCCACTTATGATTTCACGTAATGGAAGTGAATTAAAAATGCAATGAATGCCCATATGCATGATGCATAAATTGACATGTCATATTTATCTTACATATCTTTAGGATTATGTAATCGAATTTTCTTAAATGTCACAGGGAACAATATAAAATTTGATATAGGTCTGATTGTAGAAAAAATTTTGCTGCTTAATGATATAAATCAGACAACTTGGTCTGGTATACGTGATATATAATGTTATGAAGGGTGTTCATCATGTAGGTCACCACATAATGTGTCAGCAAAATCCTGTAAAGATACAAATTACGTAAATCATATTGATAAACCTTATACTTAAATAAAAGACAAAAATAAAAACACCAATTTATGTCTAAATCACAATCCCAAAGCAAAGTAAAAACTTTAAAACTGGTACATTAGGTAAATAATGTGAACTTCCACCAGGGAAATGAACCCAGATGCTTCGGATACATAAGCACATTCATTTGACCAGCTACAACCGCGACATATGAAGTTGATATGGAGAACGAAAGGATTGTGAAACTATAGGACATTTTTTTTTTCGTGTTTTCAACCATTTTCATGCTACATCCTCTACGTCCCATAGTTCCATGTTCCTTTCACTCCATTTTGATTACACACAAGGCGGGTGTAGCTAGCTGAACATTTGGTGATTACTCTTCCGGAGCACCTGGCCTTACTTCCTTGGTAGGAGTTTATGCGTTTAACCTAACTTGTCAATTTCAAAGTTTTTACTCTCTTTTTAGATTGTGATATAAACATGGATTAATATGTTTTTGATACTATAATAGAGCTTGTTACCACTACGGGAACTTTCAACAACGAAGCGAGCTGTTTACAAATAAATTGTTCACTCAGGATATTGCAAGTTTAGACTTTACAAGGTCTTGATAAAGCTTAATGGCCGTCATTACAATATTGTTTGTATGATGTCCCTTCATCCATAATTATTCTGGACGTACCATAGCTCTATGTTCTCACATCCTGAATTTTGATCGTTATGGGTGTAGCTAACAAGACAGCAGGTGCTTACCCATCGAGAACACCCGACCTAACTTCTTGGTACAAAAGTTTTTTGTCAGTTTCCAACGTTTGAGTTTGGCTTTTGGGATTGTGATTTGGACATGGACAGGCATGTTTGTTTTTGTTGGTTTTTGGTTGTATTTGCTGTTGTACATAACACGTTTATAATCTTTTTCTCTTTTCTTCTTACTTTCTTCGTCTGTTATGTTTTATATTAGTCAGCTATGACAAAAAGACAAAAAACTTTATTTTCTTTTTTTTTTCTTTCTACAATTGCTTCCTTACTTACCCGATACTTTACCTTTATACGTGGTTCTTATTGAGAATAAGACATGTGTGAAAATAAAAAAAAATCATGCAAGATTAAATATTCACTTGGTGCAAATAGAAAAAAAAATAATTAAAAATGTTCCTTTCAGCTTTACACATGATTATCTTATCCTAGCGATCGAATTTCCTATCTAAAGTATGAAAAATATGAAAATATTATATAATCTCGAAATACGGGGATGAATGGAAAAATATTCCATTATACACATGTTCTTTGGATTAACAGTACAGAAATTGAACCAAAATATTGATTTTAAGAAATTTGCGATATTTTTCTATACCAGCGTATACATTTTGAAATGATACACTGATAAGTATTTGACACTTCAAACAAGATGTACTGTTATACTATCTAATAATGATCTGACACTTCCAAAATAAACTATTATATTTAGACTTTATTGTGTTGATGATGAAGATTAATTGGCGTCATCAATACTTCGAAGAGAGACAATAGTCTGTCAGTTACAGTTGGTGACAGCAAAAAGAAAGAATGATGAGTATTTACCTACTGACATTGCACTTTGTGTATAATAAATCCACATTATGTATCACTATTGATTGACACCAAAATCATGATATATTTTGTTTATGTAAAATCATGATATATTTAATTTATGTAAAACATGATATATATAATTCATGTAAAATCATGATATATCATGTTCATGTAAAACATGATATATCATGTTCATGTAAAACATGATAGATTTTGATTATGTAAAATCATGATAAATTTTGTTAATGTAAATTTATGATATATTTTGCTCATGTAAAATTAGGATAGATTTTGTTGTTTTTTGCTCGCTTTTGTTCTTTTTATGGTGTGGTCCTGATTGTTTTGACTTGTAAAGAACACATACGTGGTTAAGCTAGGGGAAATGTTTACCTTTGTGTAGATTGATACATGTATACCGGGTATTTCATTTTGCCAATCTCCGACTAGGCACGCTGATCACTTGCTGCAAGAATGCCATTTAATGATCTTTATAATATAAACTGTCATATACCATTTAAAATGCTATATGACATGAACCTTGAACAGAACAAACTCCTATTATTTTTAAGTTTTCTCCGGGTACTAAATTTTAGCATCGGGAAAAATTTCTACTTGTTGAAATATATCTTCCAAGAATAAACAGATTGTTGAATTGTTTTTAGTTTTTTTCTTCATTTTTATGACCATATTAGGACATAACCGTGTATTTTCAGAACCATACTGCACATTATTATCTTTCTGAGAATTTGTTTTCATTAGCCGTATGTTACTAATTTTTACTGATTTTACTGCGAAAATTCTTTGTTTCATTGGCCTTGAAGCCTCTTAACGTTACTGATAAAATTCTTCGTTCTTTTTGCCTTGAATGATAAAAAGCTTATTAATTTTACTGGAGAAATTGAACTTGAAGCCTCATAATTCTTCGTTTTTGTTGATCTTACAGGATAGAAAGCCTCATAATTTAACTGGAGAAACTTTTCATTTCATTAGACGTTGAAGCCTCATAATTTTACTGGGGAATCTTTTCGTTTCATTGACCTTGAATCATAAGAAGCCTCATAATAGTCCTGGGAAAATTCTTCGTTTCATTTAACCTGAATGTTATGAAGCCTCATAATTTTACTGGGGAAACTTTTCGTTTCGATTACCTTTATTTTGGATTGTAAGAGGCCACATAATTGTCCTGAGAAAACGCTTCCTTTCATTAAACCTTGAAGCCACATAACTTTACTGGGAAACTTTTCGTTTCATTGACCTTGAATTATAAGAAACGTCATAATTTCCTTAAGGCAATACTTCTTTTTGTTTGAATGGGAAAAAACCTAACCTAAGTATTTTCCTGGTTGAAGCCTAATAATCTAAGGGGGGGAAACTCTTCATTTTTTTGCCATGAATGATAAGAAAATTCATAACTTTACTGGGTCAACACTACATTCCCTTGGCTTTGAATAACAAGAAGCCTAAAAATTGTACTTGGAAAGCCTTTGTTTCATTGGCCTTGAAGGATAAGAGAACCAGATCTCATAATTTTACTGGGACTTTACTGGGACAACACTACATTCCTTTGACCTTGAATAACAAGAAGCCTAAAAATTGTACTTGGAAAGTCTTTGTTTCATTGGCCTTGAAGGATAAGAGAACCAGATCTCATAATTTTACTGGGACAACACTTCATTCAATTGGCCTTGACAGTCCTAACTTAATATTGTTATTTCAATGGTGTTTAATGGTGTGATAATCGATAAAGCTTGCTATTTGTCAAACATTTCTTAATCAAATATATAGTATAAAACAGTGGCAATCCCATCAATATGAATTAATAATGTACATACAGTATTGTTGTAACATTTCAGCTTCCTGTAAAATTATACCCAATCAAAATTATTTGATATCAGATTCAATGGCGCGAAGACCAGAGTTTAACATGGAGTGGTATTGATTCAGAGAATTCCGTATTGTAACAGTAAATAATTCACACAACTATACATTATTTAAGATCTATTTTAATTACACCATTCAGTTGTGTCAAACTCTAAATTTAATTTTCAACGGCCTCCAGAATTCCCGGTTTTTATCTGATACGATGATACTATAATGGCGTGCTGCTGTCGTCTGTTACTCAGATACTGGTATTCTTCTAATGTAACACGGAATCTGTCCAACTGTTAAGTCATGTGACTTATGAATTTTATTTCGGATGTTTTACATGTGGTTGGTCTTGTAATCGGATTCTATTTAGGTAAGTGTTTTTATCGATATATTTGTATTTCCGAATGGCCAATTAAGCAAGTTATCTGTTACCAAAGTTGACCGAGAAATCATGCATGATAAAATGTAATTTTACTCTAGAAATGGTCAGAATTGATTTGGGACAAAATACAGTACAAATGCACCATGGTAGTTTATAAGAAATAGGGTTTAAAGTATTGTGGTTGGAATCGTAGAAAAAAAGGACATATATGTCCTTTAGGCAGCGGACTGGGGGAGGACATATATGGTATCGTGGCAGGCAGCGGGTTAATACCGATAGTACAGATTCTGAATTCAGACGTCCGGTCCAAAGAACGGTTTTAGTATTTTTATGTGTATAATATATTGACTATAGATCATTCTTTGATCAAATTAATTTTATCTAAATGACCTGGACAAAACAGTATGCTGGTATTTAATACTGATAGTACAATTCTGAAATTAGAGTCCGGTAGGCGGTCAGAGTGATAAGGTATTTTAAGTAATTTTTATGGGTAGCATATTGGATGTGGTTCGTTCTTTGGCAAGGTTGGGTTTCTTTATGGACCCCCGGACAAAACCATAAGCACAACAGTACTATGATATTTAATACCGATAGTACAATTTCTGAATTCTGATATCCAGTACCGGGCTTCTCTAAAAAGGTAAATCCAAACAATAGATTTAGTTTTTTATGTGGGTAACATATTGCTATGGTTCGTTAATTTTGGAAAAAGTTGAATTTATGTAAAAGTTACATGTGTTTATTATTTAGATACCTAGACCTGTAAATTAAATTCAGTCCCTACAATTTAACGTATTAAAATGGGGTTCGCCGCTGTACCACGTGATACCTTCTAACGTATCTGTGAAACGCTTGTTTCCAATGGACATGGAATCGCACAATATGACGCTTTCCCGTAAAAACGACGTTATTCCGGGAATTTGTAACGTTGACGTTTTCCAAAATGTTCCGCACAAACGTTAAGAGGTATTGATCACGTGGTACGGCGGCAAACCCCATTTTACACGAACATATATAGCATTTATATTACTTGGTCGTCCAAGTCAAGTTTTGGGATCTAGTCAGGTGGTTGTGTATTTTCATTATCAATTATGTGTTATATGTATTTATCAAATTGATTACTTTTTTCCATCTGTAAAATGTTTGTACGAAAATACCAATTGATGGACCGCCGGCCACGCCCACAATGTTTCAACAAATGGTCGGCATGTTGGATTTACACGCAAAACTCGGGCTGAATTGTGCCGTTTAATGAGGTCACTGACACCAGTACGTCATTAGTTGCCGTGACGCTGCTTTGGTACGGTGATGGCGGCCAGTGTCGGAACATAATAGGCATTGCCGGCGATACGTTAATTACTACCTTCTTTAAAGAAAAATTAATTTCCGCATTTCAAATTTAAAAAAAACCTTCTGATCAGCTGGTCGGAGTAAACCTCGTCTAGTGTAAAAATAATATTTTGGTTTTGATTTACCTATACTTTTAACGGCGGTCAAGAAAATTACATATTTGTTTTATCAATCTGTCAAAAATGTTAGAAAAACAAGACACACGCGCGCGCTCGCACGTGCACGGTTATAATGATTTTAAGGTGTAATATAAAACTTTTTCATATTGTTTTGTTAATTACTATTGTGTAATGGTATATTCGTTAATCATGCTAATGGATTTAAGTTTAATGATTTTTCTTGGACTGAAAACGTAATTGTGTGATAGAGAACAGTGTCTAGTTACGTAGATCACATATACATCACATAGATCCAAGATTGCATTGTTAGCCATAGACAAAGACTGTCAGTCAGTTGGTATGCAAAACGTAGGGTGGCTGATTCATGCCAGTGAATATTTTTATTTTTTATTTTGAAATCGTAAGTTGAGCTCTCAAGGTAAATAAATGAAAAATCAAATTCAATGAATAGCGATCCCCCGTCAGTAAGTACTTTTATGATTAACAATTATGGTAAAAAGAAAATAAGCAAATCAACCAAGGTTAATAATATGCATACTTACTTTCAATGTTGATGCTTTGTTCCAAGTTTCGATAAATAATGCTTTATAGTTTTGGAGAACTGTTCCAGACAATAAGTGTATGAACCTATCAATTTGAAGGCATTTTTACGTGTATTGAGACAAGTTTTGCGTTTCAGAAAATTTAACAGTTTAAGGTTTTCCTTTAAAGTCTAAACTCTTAGGAACACAAACCAACCCGGGTTAACGACATGCGCATCTTCTATTATTATCGATGCTTTGTACCAAGTTTCGTAAAATAGTGCTTCTTATTTTTTGGAAAATTAATCAGGACAAAAAGTGTCTAGACGAACGGACGGAACTTCGAATTTAATATCCACTCTTTTTTTAGAAAAACAGTAGATAAAAATTTGCGTGACCTGAATCAGCTACCGTATAAACATACAGGTTATCTGATTAGCTGAATTTACATTGAAAATAAAATACATTATTGATTGTTGAACACAAACATCAGTAGGTGATTTCGAGAAAAATTGTATTGAATTGAAAGATAAAAATAGTTCAAAATTTATAAAACCTGAAGTCAATAGTTTTTATTGTCAGAAGTCTAGATCTTTTCTCTTTATTTATCAGACACCAAGGTATAGTTATAAATACCGTATTGAGAACTATAATTGAAAACTATTTTCTAAGCGTTTGTGTTAGGTGTGGTATTTTTGGTGTTAGATATATACATGACCTTTATATCATATTGTTTGGTACCTGTAAAACGTAAACTGCATCTATAAGGTATAAAATGAAGTTTTCTCACTTTGTAGCTAGCTAAACAGGAGGTGATTACCCTTCCGGAGCGCACCCGGCCTCACTTCCCTAATGGATGTTCATGTGTCTAACCTGACGTGTCAGCTGTAAAGTTTTTACTTTGCTTCTGGATTGTGATTCGGACATAGATAAGTATGTTTGTTTTTAATTGTTTGTTACCGGATATAACTAATATCATGTTGTTCGGTAACTGTAAAATATAAACTGCATCTATATGTATAAGGTATGAAATCTGGTTTTCTCACTTTGTTATCGGATATAATAACTTTCTCTGATTTTGTATTCTGTTTTGCTCCAGCAACTGACTGCATCAATAAAGTGAAAATACTGACTGGGCTGTAAAACACTATAACTCTACTCAATTCCATGACATTTTGAAGTCAAATTATTACAAATAACATATTATATCAGTTTGAATTTTGCAGCACTTGACGGCCATTTCGTGATACAATTCCTCAAAAGTAGTGCTTGAACCAAAATTGTGAAGCCAAATTTTTTTTTCAAGATGTTGAAAGAATATATCACAAGGGACAAAAATATATTTTACCAAATTAAGCTAAGGAAATACTTTGCATCAGGGAGTATAGCTTAGTTTTTTAAGGAATTTCAGATTTAACTAGCAGCAAATATAGACAAAAGTATATTTCTGACAATAAAAAATCATAGCTGCTGAGTTTTTGATATTCTCGGGGAAAAATCCACCAGGAGAGATACTGGCTCAGTGGCTTAAATTACATATTATACCAGTTTTAATTTTACAATTCATCATCAATGGTTCATGGGCCTAAATTGTGAAACCAAAAGTTTTTGTAAGATGTTGAAAAAGTATATCCAAAGCGCTATTAGGTAACCATGCTTCATGCTCTTGTAAAATTCTCTGAAACAATTTATAGTTTTAAATATATATATATATATATATATATATATATATATATATATATATTATCCGTGATTAACGAGCAGGCATGAGTTTTTTCGATAAATTATGCGATGAATATACAAATGATAAAACGGCATTTATTTGTTATAATTATTACCTCTATATAAAATATAAACCAACGTCTGGGACTAAACCGGAAATGAATGTAATAAACTAGTACGTAAATAGGTCGACGTTGAAAGGTTGTAAATTCCTAATCCGGAGCTTCAAAGGAAATTATAGACTTAATACATTGGTATTGTATCAAATTGCTTGGATATCCAATAAACGGTTTCTACTCACTTAGATATTTCATGCGAATCTGTAACTAGTCCATAGGTTCTTTATTGTAAAGATATGTAGATAATGGATTTATCGTCAAGTATTATTCTTTTAATTCTTATGTACAGCAGACGATAGTCGCAATAACCACGTTAAGGCGAATACTGAAGTCTAGTCTGGTTGGTTTCCTGTTTAAACTGCAATATTATGTCCTTGTGTCCATGTCTATTATCAAAAACAAACATACTAATCCATGTCCGAATCATAAACCAGAAGCAGCGTAAAAACTTTGGAACTGACAGGTTAGGTTAGACACGTGAACTTTCACCAGGGAAGTGAGGCCGCGTGCTCCGGAAGGGTAAGCACCCCCTGTTTAGCTAGCTACACCCGTCACGTGTGTAATCAAAATTGTTTGAAAGGAACATGGAACTATGAGACGCCAAATATATCCAGGGCAATCCTGGACACGGAGACATCAACAATACTGTGATGACGGCCATAAAACTTTTCGAAGGCCTTGATAAGCCTAGGCTTGCAATATCCCTGAGACAACAATATATTTGCATGCAGCCTACTTCGTTGTACAAGGTCCCTGTAGTGGGAACAAGCTCTACCATAGCGTATTAATTGGGAAACAAATACACCATAAGCAGGAGACGCAGGTATATTGCTGAATAAAAAAAAAGTTGACAATAGAAAAACTGAAGTCATCACGTTTGTCATAAAGTTTAAAATGTAGCCTTCCGTGTGCGTCATAATTCAGAATATGAAACAGAGAAATCAGTCGTGTCTTTTATTACAAGCTCACTAGGATAGATGACATTTATATAGTCTCCAAATTTAGGATTGTTAAGAGACAGAACGTCATCTATATATCTGTATGTTGAGTTGAATGATTTGGCGACAATCTTCTCTCAAGAGTTAACAAGGTTCTGCATAAATTCTGCTTCATAAGAATAAAGAAACAAATCAGCAAGCACTGGTGCACAGTTTGTACCATTTGGTATACCGATTGTTTGCTGAAAAACTATATTACCAAACACAACAAATATGTTATCTATCAAAAACTAACATTATGTTGATGGTATCTTCAGTATCTTTTTGTTTGGAATATGAAAATCAATTTTATCCCAAATCTTAAAAAAGAACAAAATATTTGCAGCTTAATCCGTTGATTTAGGTACTAGAGTGTGTATTTTATTATAAGGATGATTTTGTTGCCAAAGTTTTGCTGGTCGATTTTAAGTTTGTACTTTAACTTGAATGGCTATCAACTTTCGACAAAAAGTCAAATGACCATCAACGTTTGACTAAAACTCGAAGGAACATCAACTATAACTTGAATGGCTATCAACTTTGGACTAAAGCTTGGAAGGCAATTCACAAATTATACATTTTAATCCCTAATGACACTAAAGACGATACTACATTGATGACATATTAATAAGGAAATGGTGAATTTAATGTTGATATTGTATCACAAAAATTGTTTTTTTTTTTAAATTTTAATCAAAATGACGTAATAAGTGAAAAAGATTATCTTGAAAAAAAAAAGATTTTTATGACAGGGAAGGCGGTTGTTGGCATTTTTATTGTCGGTTTTTATTTTCAAGCTTCCTTTCTTTGTTGTTACGTGTTCATGGTTACCTTGTACATGTTTTGTTTTAGTTACATTGTTTTTACCTTAGGACGTGTTTTGCTGTTTGTTGTTTTTGGTTATCTTGGTTACCAAGTACATGTTTGTTTTGTTTTGTTTTAGTAACATTGGTTTTACCTTTGTAATTGGTTTTGTTGTTTGTTGTTCTTCGTTGCTTTTGTTATAACTGGCTACTTGTTTTGCTTTGTTTCTTGTTTCATTGTTATTACTTATAACTTGTTTATATTCATAATTTGTTTTTATTTCATGAGACTTGATAGTAAAAATAATTATTAAAACATAAAATCAAACACACCCACATACAATACATTAACCGGTACGGTAGCTTAGTTGGTAGAGTGCTCGCTTGTAAAAGGTGGTGGGTTCGAGCCCCGGTCTGGTCTGATCAAGACTAGAACTGATAATGACTTGAAAATAGGTAGCGACTGTTTTTTCGCCAAGCACTCGGCATTTAGAAATGAAAGTCGCAGGGGTCCTTCGGAAGAGGTCTTGGAGGCCGATGCTAGTGCCACGGTTGCCATGGAAAGTTAAAGAACCTTTCTACACATTGACCTGTATGCACTGCAAATGTATAAATTTCTGTCATTAATCTATATCTGGCGACGTCTCGAAATAATTGAAATATTCTTGACGGACGTAATACCTCATTCAATCAGTCAATATACATACATCAGATTAATCAAGTTTTGTTTGGTAATATACAATGTATACAATATGAACTCTGTATGTAACATCCATTCCTTTTGTACCCTGTATATATAGGATAAACAACACAGTATTCTACTGGGAGTTAAGGTATTGATGGATCTGACAAAAACCGTATATATAATGATAAATCGTTCAATGAAAGCAAATATTGACACAATGGTTTTAATACAGCAAAAATGGAGGAATATATTCATTGTTCTATACTGGTTGATATAAACGGAATTACAGTACAAGTTTCATTATGCTGTGTAGGAATTTATATCAGAGTTGATGCTGTTAGTCTTAAAATGTACCTTCCTCTGGGAATCAATGCCATTCTGGTATAAACAGATTATATATCATTATATATTATTAATTCATGTGGGTTATTAAGAGAACAATTGACCTACAGGACACCCACTAATAGTACGTTGATTAGAATCATATAATTAGCTGTATGATTCATATTTTATATGTATTATATCATAGAATTATTTTTAAAAAAAAATGTATTACAAATCTATTGAAATGTAAACTTAGGGTTCAGCACTTAAACAAATGTAGTTCATTTGTATGCTTCACAAAAGCCAGGGTTCTGTAGTGTGATTCCAGTTTTGTTAACTGCCCACCATGACTATATATTACTAAATGGAATACATAAAAGTGATTTTGTACAATAAAACCTGTACATTAAGTCCACTTGTCAATAAAAACCAGTTTTTTTAATGTCACTTAGCTTCATATTTGAATAAAACCCCACTTAAAACCAACTGGATATTGTTGTGTGTTGTTGTTTTTGTTTACATTTTAACTGTATTTTACCTGTCTGGTTTCTCTCGGAAATTGTCTTGGGGATCTGCGTGAAACCGCATGTCTGATATCTCTGGGAACCTAGTCTGTAGATCCGCGTGAAAACAACCGCCTGATCTCTAAAGGGACTAGTCTTGGGATTCATATAAAGACATCTACGTGGTCTCTCTTGTCTTGAGATCCTAATGCAAACACCAATCTGATTTCTGCTGCCTGTAAATCCGTGTGATGCACATGGCTGATCGCTTTAAGTAAAAGAATCAGCGTGAAAACTGTGTTTGACATCTCTAGTCTACCGGACGCCCACTAATAGTGACTTCATTAGAATTTTAAAATAAGCTGCAATATTCTTATTTTATATGCATTAAGTACTTACGAAACCAGGGACAGGGATTTCAGCCCATACAACCCTGGTTTCTTAACTACTGCATTATGTGATTAAATTTTAAATGCATTACAACACTGTTGAAATAAAATAATCTTGGGTTTAGTAGATAATTTGTATGCTTGAAAAAACTAAGATTTCTGGAGTGTGATTCTTTTTGAAACTGTTTACTGTGACTAAGCATGTCTGACCGGAACAAGTAATATCTGGTACCGTAAAGCATGTTAGATAAACAGATCACCTGTCCATTAATTAAGACTACCTATTGAGACCACCTGTCCATTTAGACAGTGTTATAATTGTCAATTTGCTTCATTATTTAATTAAAAATCACTTAAATCCAAGTGTATATAAAGTCCATGTTTTAGATCATATTGGTGGTCGTTTTGTTCAGGTTTTGCTATATGTTTAGCCTTTCTGATTTTTCTTGGGGTCATCGTAAATCAAAGCGCGTGGCTAATCCTTTTAAGGATTGGGAATCCGTGTCAAGACACATGTCTTTATCTTTTTGGGAACCAGCTTAAATAATTAGCCGTTGACCTTTCTGTTTTGGAGATTCATGTAAACACATCTATTTGATTACTCAGAAACCTAGCCTTGATTTCTTTTGAAAATACTGGTTTGATTTCTTTAGGGAAATTAGTCTGAAGATCCGTGCAAAAAGTCTGATGATCCGTGTCAAAACAGCTGTCTGTTCTCTCCAGGAACTGTTCTGTGTTCAATATATGACACCCTTTTTATTTTAATGTATTTTATGATTAAATGAAAAAAAATGGTATATGACAGCTCCATCTAAGTTAAACTGCTTATATGTTGTTTTTTTTCTAGAAAAAGTATAATTACGATATTTATACGTGTATGTCATTACCATTTCATTCTTCAATTTTTAAATTTATCTACAATTTCACATTAACCCACTATTCTACTCATAGCAATTCCATGCCTGCCAAATTTGAGATATTTGAATATAAGATTGATAAACGAATGAGAATATAAACTATATACCAACAATAGCGCTTGATTTGGACTTGTTTACCAGCTGGTATGAGCAATGCTTTTTTATCATAAAATGACGTTTCTTTAACGATCAATACTTAACTATCACATTTGTGTACTTGTTACAGATATCTAAACTGACACTATATTAAATGAACAGGAATCGTTTTTATAATTTCTCTGGAGAGCCATAAGTCAAACGTCTTAGATATTTCATGTTTTAACAAGCCACTTGTGTAATAGAGTTTTGATTAAGTACGCGTATTTTATTCTATCAATCATTTTTTTCAATAAAATAAATAAATATATTGAATGCTGAATAAAATGTCCTTAGCAACCAAAATTTGTCCACAAAAATAGAAAAAAAAAACGAAGCAACTCGTCGTTAAAAACATGTACTTGTCAATGGCAAATGTAAAAAAGAATACCAAACAACAAAAAGCAGTACTTGGCTTAGCCAATGTACCCGAGAAAAAAAAACAATAAAAACATGTACTTGCAAATGGCTAATGTAGCAAAGAACACAACAAAAACATATACTTAGCCCTAGCGCCTTATCGGAGTTAGTGACCGGTAACTGAACAAAACAGTGTTGAATAGGACAAATTTATCGACTCTAAGTGGAAGAATTTAACTTAATATAGGATGTTCCCATTGTAAAAACAGCAGGTGTTGGTCAATAGAAGTAGCATACTATATCCCTAGAAATAAATTATTAACTTGGTTTCTATGTATTAACACCATATCCATGTATATGTGAACAACATCCTTATAATATAGACAAAAATACTGATCTGTCCGCTTGACCTTTTATTGAAATATTAGATATTATGGACCAGGTCATTTATGTTTAGAGAACACGTGTGTTTATCGTCTCCATCTTGGGAAACAAGCATTGTTTACTTAACTGTGAATCCTAACACTACCCATACATTGTATGGACCGTCGTATATGAATACCCTAATGAAAGGTCAAGCGGACAGGTCAATGTTGTTTGTCTATACCTCCTGAACATCAACCTTATAAGGTCACCTATTTCAGGCTACCGTGTGAACGAGAACTGAATGCGTTTTCTTTACTTACAGGAAACCTGCACACTTCTAAGACATAATAACCATTACAACGATGTTGATATCTCAGGGATAAATACAACATACTCATTAGGTAAGTAAACCATATACATGTATGGTACATTGCTGATCAAAGCCGAGTTGTAAGAACAAAATATCAAATCCACGTTGATATCTCTGGACCAGTAATACTGTCTGCATCTTGTCCGACCTAAATCTTACTGAAGTATTCCTACTTTCCTGCTAGATGAACACTTGCTGTAAAACTTGAGTTGTTAAAATAAGATGGACCGGGATTTCCTGATACATCAGCTATATAAAATATCAAAAAAAAAAAAAAAAAAAAAAAAAAAAAAAAAAAAAAAAAAAATAATAATAAAGTTTGGATATTTCTAGAGAATATCAACCATATGATGTCTGGGTCTTATATTTACAGATTTGTCTTTCATGAAGATAATGCCTCTTAATTGTTGAAAGGCAATCGTTCATATAATTAACTAGTCGACTATTCAAACAGTGGATAAAGCCCCGTGATTGTTTAAAAACAACTCATATAGTTAGTATCCTACCCAAAGAGCAGACTATCATTGAAGATAAAGCCCCGTGATGGTTTAAAAACAATCCTTCAGATTGTTAGTATCCTATAAAAAGAGCAGACTTTTATTGAAGATAGATCTCCATTATTTAAAAAAAAAAATCTTTCATATAATTAGTATTCTATAAAAAGAGCAGATTATTATTGAAGATAAAGCCCCGTGATTTTTTTTAAAAAACAATCTCTCATATTTTAAGTATCCTTCCAAAAGAGCAGACTTTTATTGAAGATGTTTAAAAACAATCTCTCATATAGTTAGTATCATGTCTAGAGAACAGACGTTCGTGCTGAACATGTTTCTTTATTACATTACAACACAGTTTGAAGCTTCACGATTCAAAACAATATTGTGTCTTTCATGTCTGCATTAATAAAGACATACCTTTTGTCTGGGAGACTTTGATCTTATACATATTTATCATTTTATTTGTGTCAACGTTGATCTGGAATCAGAAAGGATGGATTCTGAAGTAGCCACATGTCACGCATGGTTTTGCGATTTTATTTGAACTGTATGTAATAAAGGATTTGAGACTGGCATAATGGTTTGGTCCACAGTTCTGTAACAATTTGGTTAACTAGTTGGTTAGCAAAATCTGTACTTGTGTATTGGGAATTATTCTTTGAATTTCTGTTTGGAACTAATGTATTTGATAATTATAAAGCCAAGTAGAGGTGATTAAAGTCTACACTTTATGACTAATGGATATTAGTAACGATTTTAATTTTCACTAACTATTTGGTTACGTTAACCCAGCTTTTAACATCTGGGCCAGAGCCCGTTTGTCCAAAGCTTCTTTAGCTTAACCATGTGGTAAGTGGTTAGTGAAAATTCAAAATGCTATAAAAAATTGATATAAAATTCAATTTGGACTTTAACTGCTTCTGTTTAATAGTAAGAATTGTATACATTCACTTTTGAACAAAAAATCAGAAGCATTGCCCTAAAACGTCAAATACAAAAAGCTCACAAAATGGTTTGTTTACACAAGCCTTGGATATCTTGGTCCTGATCTGAAAATGTAAATAAAGGTCATGTGAGGTCAAGTAATCGCGGTGGGATGGGGTTGGGTTGATGGGGGCGGGGTTGGGGTGGAGGGGGGAGTGGGCCTACATCATATTTACATCTGATACCCTTTTGGGTAATATAAAAGTGTGAGCATGTTTGCCAGTTCGTTTGTTCTAGTTAGGTGGTTTTCTCTGGACATTCAGCCTTCTTTCATCATTCCTGAACTGAACGCAAAACATCTTTACTGTTGCGGCAAATGGCCTTACCCTTACTCTACTCCACCCCATTGATTTTCAATTTGCCTCTGAATGTCCAGTCTTTCTTTTTTAAATGACATATCGTCTAAACTTCTAAAATCAAATTAGTTATAGGTGCTAAAATACATTACAGGTGTTATTTTTATTGCTAAAATGTCGGTATTGAATGGTCCCCTGTTAAAATTTCAGTTTCCTTTCCTGACATAATTCTCAAGACATTTGTATCCCAGGGTTCATATAGTGCTTTCCCGTCCTGAGCACAAAGCCTCTTTTCCTGGTGGAAGTTTATGTGTTTCACTTAATTTGACAGTTTTTAACATTTTTACGTTACTTTTTATAATCCGTTTATGATCTTCTGTTATTAGCCAATATTGCTTTGTAAGCATTTGTCCATGGGCAAGTTTGTTATTGCCGAGAATTTAATTTTCCTTTTTCTATTCGAATTTTATTACGTTTTTTGTTTTTCCTGTTTAATTTGTAAGGCCGGTAAATGTCATCGCTATGGTTTCGTTATTATAGTTTAATACCTCGTGTAGCTGAATGTCAAATTAACGGCATTGTTCTTCATTAATTATTTAGTTTTAATTATGTTCGGCAAATTGTGCTGCAGTTTGAACACAAATAACAATTTAAAAGTATTTGAGAAGACTGTTTCATATTCTTTACTAGCGCTGGTAATTCCAACTGGCTTACAAATTCTTGTTTATTGCCAATGGTACATTAGATACGTTATGGACGAACCATTCTATTGCCGTCTCATAAAGCTAATTTTCTTTTTAAATGGAATTTTACTGTATTATATAACAATTTTTTTTTAAAAAAATCATAAAAAATTATTTCAAAAGCTCACTTAGTTTTCTTGACCTCATGCTATTTTTGTTTTATTGAACTCAACTGTATTAACAAATTGACAAATGTTTTTAAAAAACTTAATAAAATTTACTTCAAAAGTTCACTTTGAGTTCATTAATCTGTATTGAACAATAGAAATATGTTTAAAATAGTCAGAAGTTTTGTAACAGCGTATTTGTTCCGCCAGTAAAATTGTTTGAAATATACCAATCCATGATCAAATCACAATCTCAAACTGGCAAATTAATTAAAACAAATGGAATTCCGCCAGGGAAATGAGGTCAGGTACTCCAGAAGGGTAAGCACCTCCTGTAACAGATTCATTGTTCCGCAAGTGAAATTGTTCCAAAGTATAGTTTTCACTAGTGATTTAGTTACAAATTAAATAAAGCCACTAGTGATTTCTACTCTGTTTACATACATGGTTCAATATCACTAGGCATTTCATGTTGTTGGAATTGTTTAAAGTCGGAACAAATTGAGTTTACAATTTTAGATAGCCATACACAGAACACAAATATTCAAAGTTCATCGACAATAGATTATCTGAGAAACTGTTTAGGACGTTCAGACTTTTTAATTTTTTATTGGTCCAAAATTGTCCTCTGTTAATAGATTTTATGCACTGATGGCAAGCGATTTAAACAATTCTTGCAATTTGTTATTATTTTTCATTTTTAAAACTGATAGAATTTTGCTTTCTACTTACACATGTAAAGTTAGGATAGAAGGTTCTGAGAAAAATTAATTGACCCGAAATATAGCAACAATGTTAACCATATAGCTTACCATCTCGTTTTTATGACGCTCACGAAAGGGTACATTTTAAACTTTATGAGAAACGCGATGACTGCAATATTTCTATTGTCAGTTTTCCTTTTCTATGCAGCAATATACCTGCTTCTGCTTATGGTGTATTTGTTTCCCAATTAATACGCTATTGTAGAGCTTGTTCCCACTACAGGGACTTTGTACAACGAAGCAGGCTGCTTGCAAATATATTGTTGACTCAGGGGTATTGCAAGCCTAGGCTTATCAAGACCCTAAAAAAGTTTATGGCCGTCATCACAGTATTGTTGATAAGTTTGATGTCTCTATGTCCAGGATTGCCCTGGATATATTTGACGTCCCATAGTTCCATGTTCCTTTCAAACAATTTTGATTACACACGTGGCGGACGTAGCTAGCAGAACAGGAGGTGCTTACCCTTCCGGATAACCCGGTCTCACTTCCCTGGTGAAAGTTAACGTGTCTAACCTAACTTGTCAGTTCCAAAGTTTTTACTTTGCTTGTGGATTGTAATTCGGGCATGGATTAGTATGTTTGTTTTTGATTTTGATTAGATATTTTCACCTGGTCTGTTACAACAAAATCATCAATACATCTAAATACAAATTAAGTTTACTTATATTCACCAATATGATCCAAAATAAACCAGTCTATGTCCAAAGCACAATTCCAAAGCAAAGCAAAAACTGGCAAATTAGGATAAATACATGAGCTTCACCCAGGGAAGTGAGACCTCATGCTGTTTAGCTAGCTACACCCAGGGAAGTGAGACCTCATGCTGTTTAGCTAGCTACACCCAGGGAAGTGAGACCTCATGCTGTTTAGCTAGCTACACCCAGGGAAGTGAGACCTCATGCTGTTTAGCTAGCTACACCCAGGGAAGTGAACCTCATGCTGTTTAGCTAGCTACACCCAGGGAAGTGAGACCTCATGCTGTTTAGCTAGCTACACCCAGGGAAGTGAGACCTCATGCTGTTTAGCTAGCTACACCCAGGGAAGTGAGACCTCATGCTGTTTAGCTAGCTACACCCAGGGAAGTGAGACCTCATGCTGTTTAGCTAGCTTCACCCAGGGAAGTGAGACTTCATGCTGTTTAGCTAGCTACACCCAGGGAAGTGAGACCTCATGCTGTTTAGCTAGCTACACCCAGGGAAGTGAGACCTCATGCTGTTTAGCTAGCTACACCCAGGAAGTGAGACCTCATGCTGTTTAGCTAGCTACACCCAGGGAAGTGAGACCTCATGCTGTTTAGCTAGCTACACCCAGGGAAGTGAGACCTCATGCTGTTTAGCTAGCTACACCCAGGGAAGTGAGACCTCATGCTGTTTAGCTAGCTACACCCGTTACGTTTTGAATCAAAATTGGGATTAAAACTCGGAAAAATGGTACTATGGGACATCAATGAATCTATGGTAATTTTAAATTCAGAGACATTATACTTAAATATATAAAAAGCTTATTAACGGTTATTCGTTACTTTAAATGACTTCAATCGTTTCAATTTATTAATTCCTTGTATTTAAATTAGGTTCTACCATAACGAGCTCTCCATTTAAATCCTTTATTTTATATCTCTGTGGAAACTGTAATTATATTGAATTATCACTTAATTTCTACTTCAACTTGTATGTTATCTGTAGTGTTCCGACATTTTAAAAACAGGTCGCATCAGGCCGCATACATCAAACAGATAAAAAATCTATGGATCTCGATGAATTAAAACCGTTTTACTAAATCAATATTCATCATTTAAATGGAAAGTAAGCACGTGTTTCATTTTAATGTGTCTCCAATGATTAGTTTTATTTTCTAAATAGTCCCTCATGGCTGGTAGTACATCATTATAAGTTAATTGTAGAAACGAGCTGGCTTAATTTACTGTTCGGTATCTCGGTGAATTTATGATGACATAATCGTTTATTAGACTTTCCCCGAGACATTATTTTACTGTATACCGGTATGTTGACGTCTGCTGTCTGTCAGTATATAATGTCATCATTAAATACAAATATTTTAATCCATGTCCAAAATCCTTATTGAAATAAAAAATATACCAATCCATAGCCAAATCACAACCCCAAAGAGAATAACAAACATACCAATCCATATCCACATTACACCCCCAAAGTGAATAACAAACATACCAATCCATATTCACATCACAACCCCAAAGTGAATAACAAACATACCAATCCATATCCACATCACATCCCCAAAGTGAATAACAAACATACCAATCCATATCCACATCACATCCCCAAAGTGAATAACAAACATACCAATCCATATCCACATCACATCCCCAAAGTGAATAACAAACATACCAATCCATATCCAAATCAAAACCCCAAAGTGAATAACAAACATACCAATCCATATCCACATCACAACCCCAAAGTGAATAACAAACATACCAATCCATATCCACATCACATCCCAAAGTGAATAACAAACATACCAATCCATATCCACATCACACCCCCAAAGTGAATAACAAACATACCAATCCATATTCACATCACAACCCCAAAGTGAATAACAAACATACCAATCCATATCCACATCACACCCCCAAAGTGAATAACAAACATACCAATCCATATCCACATCACATCCCAAAGTGAATAACAAACATACCAATCCATATCCACATCACACCCCCAAAGTGAATAACAAACATACCAATCCATATCCACATCACATCCCAAAGTGAATAACAAACATACCAATCCATATCCACATCACACCCCAAAGTGAATAACAAACATACCAATCCATATCCACATCACACCCCAAAGTGAATAACAAACATACCAATCCATATCCACATCACACCCCAAAGTGAATAACAAACATACCAATCCATATCCACATCACACCCCCAAAGTGAATAACAAACATACCAATCCATATCCACATCACACCCCAAAGTGAATAACAAACATACCAATCCATATCCACATCACAACCCCAAAGTGAATAACAAACATACCAATCCATATCCACATCACACCCCAAAGTGAATAACAAACATACCAATCCATATCCACATCACACCCCAAAGTGAATAACAAACATACCAATCCATATCCACATCACACCCCAAAGTGAATAACAAACGTACCAATCCATATCCACATCACACCCCAAAGTGAATAACAAACATACCAATCCATATCCACATCACATCCCCAAAGTGAATAACAAACGTACCAATCCATATCCACATCACACCCCCAAAGTGAATAACAAACATACCAATCCATATTCCACATCACAACCCCAAAGTGAATAACAAACTACCAATCCATATCCACATCACACCCCCAAAGTGAATAACAAACATACCAATCCATATCCACATCACATCCCCAAAGTGAATAACAAACGTACCAATCCATATCCACATCACACCCCAAAGTGAATAACAAACATACCAATCCATATCCACATCACATCCCAAAGTGAATAACAAACATACCAATCCATATTCACATCACACCCCAAAGTGAATAACAAACATACCAATCCATATCCACATCACATCCCCAAAGTGAATAACAAACATACCAATCCATATCCACATCACATCCCCAAAGTGAATAACAAACATACCAATCCATATCCACATCACATCCCCAAAGTGAATAACAAACGTACCAATCCATATCCACATCACACCCCAAAGTGAATAACAAACATACCAATCCATATCCACATCACACCCCAAAGTGAATAACAAACATACCAATCCATATCACATCACAACCCCAAAGTGAATAACAAACATACCAATCCATATCCACATCACATCCCCAAAGTGAATAACAAACATACCAATCCATATCCACATCACACCCCAAAGTGAATAACAAACATACCAATCCATATCCACATCACATCCCCAAAGTGAATAACAAACATACCAATCCATATCCACATCAACCCCAAAGTGAATAACAAACATACCAATCCATATCCACATCACACCCCAAAGTGAATAACAAACATACCAATCCATATCCACATCACATCCCCAAAGTGAATAACAAACATACCAATCCATATCCACATCACAACCCCAAAGTGAATAACAAACATACCAATCCATATCCACATCACACCCCAAAGTGAATAACAAACATACCAATCCATATCACATCAATCCCCAAAGTGAATAACAAACATACCAATCCATATCCACATCACATCCCCAAAGTGAATAACAAACATACCAATCCATATCCACATCACACCCCAAAGTGAATAACAAACATACCAATCCATATCCACATCACACCCCAAAGTGAATAACAAACATACCAATCCATATCCACATCACATCCCCAAAGTGAATAACAAAATACCAATCCATATCCACATCACATCCCCAAAGTGAATAACAAACATACCAATCCATATCCACATCACACCCCAAAGTGAATAACAAACATACCAATCCATATCCACATCACACCCCCAAAGTGAATAACAAACATACCAATCCATATCCACATCACAACCCCAAAGTGAATAACAAACATACCAATCCATATCCACATCACAACCCCAAAGTGAATAACAAACATACCAATCCATATCCACATCACACCCCAAAGTGAATAACAAACATACCAATCCATATCCACATCACATCCCCAAAGTGAATAACAAACATACCAATCCATATCCACATCACATCCCCAAAGTGAATAACAAACATACCAATCCATATCCACATCACACCCCAAAGTGAATAACAAACATACCAATCCATATCCACATCACACCCCAAAGTGAATAACAAACATACCAATCCATATCCACATCACATCCCCAAAGTGAATAACAAACATACCAATCCATATCCACATCACAACCCCAAAGTGAATAACAAACATACCAATCCATATCCACATCACATCCCCAAAGTGAATAACAAAATACCAATCCATATCCACATCACATCCCCAAAGTGAATAACAAACATACCAATCCATATCCACATCACATCCCCAAAGTGAATAACAAACATACCAATCCATATCCACATCACACCCCAAAGTGAATAACAAACATACCAATCCATATCCACATCAACCCCAAAGTGAATAACAAACATACCAATCCATATCCACATCACATCCCCAAAGTGAATAACAAACATACCAATCCATATCCACATAACAACCCAAAGTGAATAACAAACATACCAATCCATATCCACATCACCCAAAGTGAATAACAAACATACCAATCCATATCCAAACAACCCAAAGTGAATAACAAACATACCAATCCATATCCACATCACACCCCAAAGTGAATAACAAACATACCAATCCATATCCACATCACACCCCAAAGTGAATAACAAACATACCAATCCATATCCACATCACATCCCCAAAGTGAATAACAAACATACCAATCCATATCCACATAACAACCCAAAGTGAATAACAAACATACCAATCCATATCCACATCACACCCCAAAGTGAATAACAAACATACCAATCCATATCCACATCACATCCCCAAAGTGAATAACAAACGTACCAATCCATATCCACATCACATCCCCAAAGTGAATAACAAACATACCAATCCATATCCACATCACAACCCCAAAGTGAATAACAAACATACCAATCCATATCCACATCACATCCCCAAAGTGAATAACAAACATACCAATCCATATCCACATCACATCCCCAAAGTGAATAACAAACATACCAATCCATATCCACATCACAACCCCAAAGTGAATAACAAACGTACCAATCCATATCCACATCACCCCCAAAGTGAATAACAAACATACCAATCCATATCCACATCACACCCCAAAGTGAATAACAAACATACCAATCCATATCCACATCACATCCCCAAAGTGAATAACAAACATACCAATCCATATCCACATCACATCCCCAAAGTGAATAACAAACATACCAATCCATATCCACATCACATCCCCAAAGTGAATAACAAACATACCAATCCATATCCACATCACATCCCCAAAGTGAATAACAAACATACCAATCCATATCCACATCACAACCCCAAAGTGAATAACAAACATACCAATCCATATCCACATCACATCCCCAAAGTGAATAACAAACATACCAATCCATATCCACATCACATCCCCAAAGTGAATAACAAACATACCAATCCATATCCACATCACACCCCAAAGTGAATAACAAACATACCAATCCATATCACATCACAACCCCAAAGTGAATAACAAACATACCAATCCATATCCACATCACATCCCCAAAGTGAATAACAAACGTACCAATCCATATCCACATCACAACCCCAAAGTGAATAACAAACATACCAATCCATATCCACATCACAACCCAAAGTGAATAACAAACATACCAATCCATATCCACATCACACCCCAAAGTGAATAACAAACATACCAATCCATATCCACATCACATCCCCAAAGTGAATAACAAAACATACCAATCCATATCCACATCACATCCCCAAAGTGAATAACAAACATACCAATCCATATCCACATCACATCCCCAAAGTGAATAACAAACATACCAATCCATATCCACATCACAACCCCAAAGTGAATAACAAACATACCAATCCATATCCACATCACACCCCAAAGTGAATAACAAACATACCAATCATATCCACATCACATCCCAAAGTGAATAACAAACATACCAATCCATATCCACATCACAACCCCAAAGTGAATAACAAACATAGCAATCCATATCCACATCACACCCCAAAGTGAATAACAAACATACCAATCCATATCCACATCACATCCCAAAGTGAATAACAAACATACCAATCCATATCCACATCACATCCCCAAAGTGAATAACAAACATACCAATCCATATCCACATCACACCCCAAAGTGAATAACAAACATACCAATCCATATCCACATCACACCCCAAAGTGAATAACAAACATACCAATCCATATCCACATCACATCCCAAAGTGAATAACAAACATACCAATCCATATCCACATCACAACCCCAAAGTGAATAACAAACATACCAATCCATATCCACATCACATCCCCAAAGTGAATAACAAACATACCAATCCATATCCACATCACACCCCCAAAGTGAATAACAAACATACCAATCCATATCCACATCAACCCCAAAGTGAATAACAAACATACCAATCCATATCCACATCACATCCCCAAAGTGAATAACAAACATACCAATCCATATCCACATCACATCCCCAAAGTGAATAACAAACATACCAATCCATATCCACATCACATCCCAAAGTGAATAACAAACATACCAATCCATATCCACATCACATCCCAAAGTGAATAACAAACATACCAATCCATATCACATCACACCCCAAAGTGAATAACAAACATACCAATCCATATCCACATCACATCCCCAAAGTGAATAACAAACATACCAATCCATATCCACATCACACCCCAAAGTGAATAACAAACATACCAATCCATATCCACATCACACCCCAAAGTGAATAACAAACATACCAATCCATATCCACATCACATCCCAAAGTGAATAACAAACATACCAATCCATATCCACATCACATCCCAAAGTGAATAACAAACATACCAATTCATATCCAAATCACAATCACAAAAGCCAACCACAAACATACCATTCCATGTCCAAATCACAATCTCTAAAATCAACCGCAAACATACCGAACTATGTTCAAATCCCAATCCTAAAAGCAAAATAAACATTGAGAAATTAAGTTAAACGCATAAACTTCAACCAGGGAAGTGAGGTAAAGTACTCCGGAAGGGTAAGTACCTCCTGTGTAAGCTACCTGGACAAACGGCCACGTGTTAAATCAGATTTGAGAATAATTGGAACACATAATTATGAGTCGTAAATACTAAGTATATATCCAAGTAGAATTTTGGTCAAATCTATTTTGGTCCTTTGGATTTCTTTTCAACATAATTTTATTTCAAGCACTACTGATGAGGAATTGTATTCCAAACGGCCGTCTAGTGCTGTAAAATTAAAACTGGTATAATAAGTAATTTGGATACAAAGACATCATATAGAAAATGTTGCTTTGTAGATTTCTTTGCACTGTTCAAGGAATAAAAAAACATCAATTATTGTTTTATAATATTTATCAATTTAAAGAGAAATACATATTAATCAAAAATAGACATACTAATCCATGTCTGAATTACAATCCAGAAGCAAAGTAAAAACTTTGGAACTGACAAGTTAGGTTAGACACGTGAACTTCCACCAGGGAAGTGAGGCCGGGTGCTCCGGAAGGGTAAGCACTTCCTGTTTAGCTAGCTACACCTGCCACGTGTGTAATCAAAATTGTGTGAAAGGAACATGGAACTATGAGACGTCAATATATCCAGGGCAATCCTGGACACAGAGACATCAAACTTATCAACAATACTGTGATGACGGCCATAAAACTTTTTGAGGGCTTTGATTTAAAAAAAATATATATATAAAAACCCGTTTAGTTTAGCGCAGAGTGTTTTCTAGTTTGTTACATCACAATTTACATTATATATATACTAGTATACTAGATTTCCACATACATGTATATCTATAAAATATCAATACAATTTGATTGGTCAGTATAACATTTGATTGGTCAGAATAACATTTTATAGGTCAGCATAACATTTGATTGGAAACATGATTACTACTGTGGTAATTTCGTATAAAACTACATCTTACTGTATGATACCATACCATCATGAACATCATAGATTATTCAACACCCAGGATACAGTTTATGTTATTTTTCAAGATGCCATAGGTTCAAGTCTTTTTTGATCAGAAATAGTTAAAATACCAAAGAATCTATTTTTAAAATAGCAAATTATGTGTACCTAAGTGATGAATATTTTAGTTCAGTTACCAAAATAATAACTAGCCCTTTTTACAACTTTAGAAACATTGTAATGGGTAATATTGAGATTTATTTTGAAGGGTTAGCCATCATTTGTCAGTAAGTTTGTCATTAAACATTTGGAACTGACATGTTTAATCTCCTACTTGTGATTCACTTCATGATCATTTACACCATTCTTGTCTCTTATTGACTTGCTAATCGTGTAAAATGTCGTGTAAATTTTACAAATCTAATTACATATTGATTTTTCTATTTACAGCTTTCACACGTGCAGTGCATTCTTAATGTGAGTTAAAATGGCACCTGCCAGAAATCTTACCAACGAAGACTGCTTTAAACTTTTCAAACAGATTCAGACGACAGAACCTTTTAATGCTTCCGGTACAAATTCTAGTAATTCGACACCTAGTGGACCAGACTCGGAATTAGAAGCTTTACTTTACATAGTTGTAACATTGTTATTCTACTCTCTAGGGATAATCATTGGCATAGTAACGTATTTAAAACGTGAGAAACAAGAAATGGAGGAGGATAAAATCTATGATGAATTCTTGTCTATGCAACATGATGGTTTTACTAACTCTAGGTTTAAAAAAGTACAACAAGTTATCAAAACATTAGAGTTCCTACAAACACGCCAAACGATGAAATCGGAGTGTAAAAAGAAAATAATCAATGAACTACCTAATGCGCATGCGCAGGTCGATAGTATATACGAAATGGCGTCTAATCCAAAGTCTCTTAGTTTTAGCAGTGATAGAGAGGATAAAGTTAATAGTGACGAGGAGGAATTTGATGAGCCTTTATCAGCTTTAGTGGCTAAACTTATTGATCCAGATAAACACAGAACGTTGGATTATGATTCTTCTAATCCGGGATCATCAACTCGGAAAAAATCTTCTAGTTCAAATCCAGGTTCTCCGCTAAAAGAGAGCGGAATACACGAATCAGGGTCTATGCAGTCTTTGAAAGAGTATTCTGAAGAACCCAGAAGAACAGAGAGGTCATCGTTAAGCAGTAATGATGACGTCACGGATATATGCCATGGTGATAATGATGATGACAATGAAACTACAAAGTTAACAGGTGCGAAAGATATAAAAGGTAAAAAGGGTATAGATAGCAACAAAGATGTAAAACCCGGAACAAGTGGGAGTTGTGTAGTTACCAATGTTTGATCACTTTTTATTATTTTATTATTTTCACTTATCACAACGAAATGTATACTTAATGCCTCATTTTTATTACATCCTTTGGATTATAAAGATTATCACCAGACGGTGCCAGGATCATGAATATTATGAAACAGTATTACTTAAACAGTTTTGCAATGAAACATTTAAATACATAAAACGTTGTGTTTACATGTTTGTTTTAATCTGTAGCGTCTGTGATGTACAAAGAATCAGTTGTTTTATGTTCGACTCTGACAAATCCATAAGTGTACAAGAACCAAGCCAATTATACCGTTTACTAGGAGAAGAAGCCAAAAACGATTTATCAATGGTATTAGGGAAGTAACTACAGCAGTAGAAACGAAACATAATCAATAGCTTACAAATTAGTAGTTACATCCAGAGAGTTGATATTTCATACCAGAACTGATGCTCCCTGACGAAGATGGATATTGACATGGCTAAATTAATATTGACACGCGCATTTACAGTAACAATCTTAAAGAAATAATTGTCACGAGTTAATTATGTACATGCTATTTTTAAATGTACACGGAAATTAGAAATTTCTAAGATTTCAACAGTTTTAAGAATAATTTTGGTATTATTTTTACTAAATCTTTTTGGTATCATTATTTTTCCATTTTTAGCAAATTTAATTCGCATATATACCAGTTTATTTATTTATTTATTTATTTATTTTCATGGAAATGATAATTGATTATATCGGTTGTCTCTGATACTTTTGAATGCATTATTTTTGTCACGTGCTACATTTGATTATTTCAAAACATTTTTTAAGATAAGGATTATAATTTTATTATTATCATCATTTTTATTATATCATCATTTGATATAACTGATTTTATTTAATAGTTTCTATTGTTTTATTAATGGATACTCCCTACGCCTATAAACATGAGGTCGTGGATTCGAACCCCGACCGGGTCTGACCCAAGACTTGAAAGTGGGTAGTGACTGTTCTTTCGCTAATCATTCGGCATTACGAAGTGAAAGTAATAAACGAGGTCCCTGCTGCAATCAGCGCAACGCACAGGCAAAATTTCTGCACCTTCGCCTATAGCTGGCGACGTCTCGATATAAGTGAAATATTCTTGACTGGGGCGTTAAACACCGTTACTCAACTCGATTCATGGCCATCATTTCTTCGTTCAAATATTGGCATTATAAAGACAGTTGACCGTGACTAAATCCTATAAAGAAAAACATAAAAGAAATGAATTTCGGGACTTCAAAATCGTGTGACGATAAGGGAGGGTAGCAGTGTTATTGAGAGGCATTAAAATGAGGCTTTACTGTACGTATTTTTTTATACTGAACAAGTAGGTATAAGATTAAACAAGAGACATTCACAAGTCACCAATTCTGTTACTTCCAGTTGATATTATTACAATATTTACAAAGCATTAAAAGACAATATGTTTGTTGATTTTCTTCATCATGAATATTACAAGCCCCGATTTCACAATTATTGCTTGACTGAAATTTAATAAAAATTCAAATTTTTTTAAATTTTGATAATATTTAATATATTCAGGGTTTAAGGCGACATCTTAAGGTCGCTTCCAGCTTAAAACTGATTATTTGGTTTTGTCTAAAATATCTTTTAGAAGTTCCAAAATACGAATACAAAAATTTGCAAAATTTTAGTTAAGGAAAATCATAGTTAAGGAATGATTGTGAAATTTGGGCCAGGTATTACATATAAAACGTGTATTTTTAAATAATTTTTATAAAGTTTTTTTTACAAAATAGAACGCGAAAGAATATTTCAATACGCGGTTATTTGTTGATCCGATTTTCTCTGAAAAATAGCTTGTATATTATTTGATTTTTAGTTTTGAACATTGTTAAGTTCATAAGTCGATAATATTTTAATTTCATTTAATAACGCCGTGGACATAAATATAAACATTAATGTATGTAACCTTACAGCAGTGCCAAGAACATTAAGATTATCCAGTCTTTTTCTTTTAAACTTTGGACATTTGACAAAAATGTACACCATTGGTCTTTGATTAGAAAACCAATGAAAATATTTTAACACAAGTTATTTTTGCATGTATTTATTTCTTTAAGGTTCAAAAAATAAAAAAAACTTGAGATTTTTTACAATTAGAGAAATTTGAACTTAAATTCTGTTTTAAAAATCCACATCCAAGACTAATTAGTGAGAAACAATTCCTGTACAAATCTGAAACATGTGTTTTATAACTGAGGAATTGTTCCAAAATGGACAATATAAGTCTCTTCTTTCAGAAGGTTTACAGCAATGTAAACAAAAGTCTAACATTTCATCAGGTTTATGATGCAATACACTGATAATTCAAAATAATTTTACCTTTCAGAAGGTTTACTGTACTATACAGTGAGCTCATACTAACCTTAAGGAGGTTTACAGTTCTATTAACAATAGGATATCTATACATTTTACTTTTCAGAAGGTGTACGGCGCTATATACTGATGGTTTACAATCATTCTTATCTTACGGAAGTTTACGGTGCAGTAAACTGATGGTTGAAAACAATTCTTAACTTTCAGAAGATTTACAGCACGATTAACAATATTAATGTAGATTCTTTTAACCTTTAAATTGTCAGGCATTTTAGGCTGAAAGTAAATCTCCGTAAATTCCAAATGCATGTTATTCTAACCTTTCAGAAGGTTTACGGCGCTGTAAGCAGTTTATGCGAACATATTCAAGATATAATTTCCAGAACTGTTTACGGCGCTATAGAACTGATGATTTCAAGTTCAAATATTTTACCACCGATGTCTCATGTTTATATATAAAGTCATTATGTGATGTTACAGGCAAACAACATTGACCTGTTCAATTGAACTTTAATTTAAATATTTATTTTGTATCAGTGTATTTAGGTATAGGGAACACAGGCTTATCATGGGAAACATCCATATACATTGTTTATGTACAGTCCAACCTGCCCTAGAGGCCACCTCTATATAAGGGTCACCTGCTTATAAAACCAGTATAATTGTATCCCAATCATTTTTTATTCATATTATTTGAACCTGTATATAAAGGCCACCTGACCAGTAAGACCACTTTTACTAGTTCCCTTGGGTGGCCTTTATAGACAGGTTTGACTGTACTAGCTTTGAAACTTAGCAATGCCAATGTATTTTGTGGATCATCGTATATGAATAACCCCAATGAAAGGTCAAGAAGACAGGTCAATGTTGTTTGCCTGTAGTTTTAAGTTTTATTTTCATTGAATCATTGTTATTACTAAGTTTCCTAGAAACTTATGAACCAAACATTAAAACTTGTGAAACAAACATTACGTCATTATTGATAGCATGTGGATTTTCAGGAAAAATTTTTGCACGTTTTTTAACAATTTTTATGTACTTATATATGCACAAGCGAATCATTCTAGACGAATAGATCAAAATAAAATTTTATCAGGTAAAATAATAGTTTATTATATTTGTTTAACATTTATGTTTTATTTATTTTACAATATACAATAATGAATTATTAAAATAAGCACATGCTGTAAAATAAGAAGTCTGAAAATGTTGAACCACATCACTTGATTTTTATTCGGACATAAAGTTCAGTGTCCGTCCGAAGTCAGGATCACACCGCTAAAATCCATTGTGTCATAATGCCTGTTCACATTAAGGAACCACGCCGCTTTATATTAGTCTGTCATTGTACTCAGTGCCGTTCAAAATTAGGAACCACATAACTAAATTCTATTTTTTCATAATGTTCAGTGTGTTGCCAAATGTAGGGAACCACACCACTAGATAATATTCTTTAATTATGTTCAGTGTCCGTTTGAAGTCAGGAACGACATCACTAAATCCATTTTGCCATACTGACCGTAAAGTCACGAACAACGTCACTGGATACCATTTTGTCAAAATTTTAATTTCCGTACAAAGTCAGAAACCACGTCACTGGATATTATTCCAGCATGATATTCAGTGCCCGTTCAAAAATCAGGAACCACGTCACTAATATTTTGTCATACTATTCAGTGTCTGGCCCCGGTTTCACAATTAGTTCTTTATCAAAAATTTTCCTAAAGTTTTTGGCAATCTTATGGAACCATGCAAACAATTTTCGACAAAAATAGAATACGGCTGTTATAAGCTTGGCGTGATCTTAAAAATAACACCTTAAATTATCAATATCTTGAAAAATAATAAAATTATTCAGACTTCAATTTTGCTAGATTTAAGTTCAGTAACATCTTAATTAAGAAATGATTGTGGAACCGGGTCCTGGTCGAATTTAGGAAGTACACCGCTGGATACCATTCTTTCATAATGAACAGTGCCCGTCCTAAGTCGAGATCAGGAGCCACATCCCTGACTAACATTCTGATATAATGTTTAATGTACATTCAATTTTAAGAACCACACCACCATTAGATACTACCGGGTATTCTATAATGATAAGTGTCTAATTTGCCCAAGGATATCACAAACTCAGTAGGCAATAATTTCGTATTATTGTCAGAAATATACTATAATTGTCTAAATTTCCTGCAAGTTAAAATTGGAAATTTCTCAAAAACCAAGGTATACTCCCTCGTGCAAAGTATTTCCTTAGCTTAATTTGGTAAAATATATTTTGGTCCTTTGGGTAGCTTTTCAACATCTTCAAAATAATTTTGGTTTCATAATTTTGGTCCAAGCACTACTGATGAAGAATTGTATTCCGAAACGGTCGTCTAGTGCTGTAAAATTAAAACTGGTATAATATGTAATTATCTAATTCTAAGGAATAATCTAAGAACAGAATAGTGTATGTGTTAGATATGCGAGCGTTTAATGATTTGTCTTGTACTACAACGCGCTTTGTCGACTTTGAGGTACTAGCTCACAGAATCAGTAAACCTCAGATAATTATACTACCCCCCCCCCCCCCCCCCCGTCACATTATATTGTTTCTGTACCAGTCGATGACATGTTCGCCTAATACCGATTATCAGGCGAGAAAACTATCTAAAAGTTTAAAATCTAAGGTATTTGACCCGTCTGGTTCAAATTCATGACCTCCTGCTCTAAGGGCGGACGCTCAACCAGTTAGCCACGAGGCGGTAGTTGGACAGATGAAATATTGTCTTGACTAGGTACAGTAATAATTGTGCCTATTTGAGGCAATTTAAAGAGCATGACAGATCTAGAAGTATATAGAATAATGATGAATCAATTGTAAACATAAGTAGTTTATCACCAAACAACCACATCACAAGAGAAAACATTAGAAAATAAATATCGATGTTATTCCACTTAAATCATCTCAATGTTTTGTTTAGTAAATGACGCCATGTTGAGAATCATCAGAATGTTACGGGGTAAATTAAATAACGTTTTCCAATTGATCGATTTACTCTGAGAGAAATACCATGGGAATGCCCACATTGTTTGTTTTTGTGATAGAGTTATTTTGGCTTGCAGATTAATATAAGTTTCAGATAATTCCATTTTGATGAGAGAATATTCAGTGTATGTATTTATCATAAATGATGTTGCTTTTCAACAAGAGTTGAAAATAGGTAGTGACTGTTCTTTCGTCAAGCACTCGGCATTTAGAAATGAACGTCAAGGAGACCTTACAACCGATGTCTTTTGTCTTGACAGTCGTGGCACGTTAAGAACCCTCCCAGCACATTGCCCTGAGCACACTTCAAAGGTCAAAATTTCTTCCAATAGTTGGTGATGTCGATATAAGTGAAACATTCTTGACTGGGGCGTGCAACCACATTCAATCAATCAATCATACAATATCAAAACACACTTGTTCGTTTTGAGTTAGTTCTTTGCGAGTTCAAGCAGAGTTATAAGGGTGACATATCAGAGTTGAAGTACCGAGCTCATCATCCAATCTATCACTAACTGTATAGGCAAACAACATTGACCTGTCTGCTTGACCTCGGGTTTAAATATTTTTAAGACTACTTAAGCCCTATTCACATGACGAAAAATACACTAGGCGTAAATATACACATATGCAAAAGTAAATTTGCATCTGGTCTGAGTAGGTGCAAATTTACTCTCGGGTGTATATTTGCTCGTGTATACCGGTATTTACTTTCGATTGCGTTCACATGGTCAAATTTACACTCGGGCGCAGATGTTGCATATATTTGCACCCCATGAGTAAATCAGCGCATGTGATTGGGTTGGTTGGTTGAATGTTGCTTAACGTCGCATCAGCAATTTTTCAGCTCTTCGCGACGAGAACTATTTTTATTAATCTCTATGGATTAATCTATGAACTATTTCGTGTATGCGTGTGAAGTTTGAGTGTGTTGTATAGTCTGTCTTGTACTAGCGCGCACTCTGGCAGAATGACTTTACGGTGCTCGTTCCGTATATGGGAGGTCAAGGGTTCGAATCCTGACTGGGGTCTGACTACGACTTGAAAAAAGGTAGCGACTGTTCTTTCACCAAGCATCCGGTATTTAGAAATGAAAGTCACCGAGTCTTTCGGAAGAGACATATAAACAGATGTCCCGTGTCACGACAGGCGCGGCACGGTAACCCCCCCCCCCCTCCTCCACATTGTCTTGAGCGTACTGTAAAGATGAATATTTCTGCCACTTCACCTATTGCTGGTGACTTCTCAATATAGGTAAATATTCTTGACTGGGGTGTAAAACGCCATTCAATCAATCCTTTTGTAACGTGTCTGATACCATAGTTATGAAGCAAGCGAGATAACTCAAAAAAAAATTCACTGAGGACAGAAAATATCCAACCAATTGTAAGTATCATTCAGGTGTGCGATTAAATCGCTTCTCGATTTATAATTAAGTGCCCTCTGTAGCGATCACAAGTGATCTCAGTTTATCAAAGTCTTCAGAGATGTTTTAGCGTGCTGCTGAGACACAGGACTTCGGTTTCGAGTCCCATCCGAAAGACTATCTTTACAGCTCCACTATGGGAAGGAGATGAAAATTGTCTATGATAAGGTTCGAATACACAACATTGAACCCCCAACTTCAAAAGCTAGAAACTACCACTCGGTCGTGTCCGTACTAAAGGACAGAAATGTTGAAACATCAATTAAATAAACTTAGAAATAAGTGACGAATCGGCAGCTCAATTCGACAGATTCTTGGCAATGGCTATCTATACCTCGTCAGTGCAGTACAGACCTGTCGAAAGTTTAACACTGGGGTAATTAACAGGAATCGAGGCTTGGCTGTGGAGTGGCTGATAATATGGACAGCTAGTGACCGAAAAGCTGCTGAACTATATATAGATCGCCCCTGTCGAGGCATAACTAACGGGGATCAACTGCCGACTCGACACTTATTTCTTAGCTTAGTGTTAAACTTTCGACAGGTCTGTACTGCATTTCGGCAAACGGCTATCTATACTTTGTTCAGTGGACAGCTTTGACTACCTTTCCGTTAGCTTAGTGTTAAACTTTCGACAGGTCTGTACTGCATTTCGGCAAACGGCTATCTATACTTTGTTCAGTGGGCAGCTTTGACTACCTTTCCGTTAGCTTAGTGTTAAACTTTCGACAGGTCTGTACTGTAATTCGGCCAACGGCTTTCTATATTTCGTTCAGTGGGCAGCTTTGACTACCTTTCCGTTAGCTTAGTGTTAAACTTTCGACAGGTCTGTACTGCATTTCGGCAAACGGCTATCTATACTTTGTTCAGTGGGCAGCTTTGACTACCTTTCCGTTAGCTTAGTGTTAAACTTTCGACAGGTCTGTACTGTAATTCGGCCAACGGCTTTCTATATTTCGTTCAGTGGGCAGCTTTGACTACCTTTCCGTTAGCTTAGTGTTAAACTTTCGACAGGTCTGTACTGTATTTCGGTCAACGGCTATCCATATTTCGTTCAGTCGACAGCTTTGACTAACTTTTCGTTAGCTTAGTGTTAAACTTTCGACAGGTCTGTACTGTAATTCGGCCAACGGTTATCTATATTTCGTTCAGTCGACAGCTTTGACTAACTTTTCGTTAGCTTAGTGTTAAACTTTCGACAGGTCTGTACTGTATTTCGGTCAACGGCTATCCATATTTCGTTCAGTCGACAGCTTTGACTAACTTTTCGTTAGCTTAGTGTTAAACTTTCGACAGGTCTGTACTGTAATTCGGCCAACGGTTATCTATATTTCGTTCAGTCGACAGCTTTGACTACCTTTTATTTAGCTTAGAGTTAAACTTTTGACAGGTCTGTACTTAACACAGTAACAATTAATAACAAGTCGATATAGAAAAAACTTTTATTTAAAAAAATATAAATAAAGAGTAACAATGAACATTGGTTTAAAACCAAGTACAAGTATCTGGAAAAATATATTTTATAAAGAAAACAAGTTGTCAAAGAAAATATTACAAAAAAATAATACAATAAAATTGTGTACCTCATTTTGTACCGTGTTGTACTACTCCGATATTGGTACATGTCTTTGTGTGCAGTACCATAGAAACCATTATAGCACTTTTCTTGTGAACGTCACCCTTAACTAATGCAAGTTAAACATGGCATCATATTATGACGCAATAAATACAACTAAATGCTAAGTAGTTAAATCTGGCATTTTATGCCAAAATTATTAACCCATTATAAATATTCAATGTATGTTAAGGAGGTTGATAATTCTAGAATAAGGAACACTCTCTCCATTTGGCACAAATTTAAGGCTGAAGGTAAGTCCCCACTTTATGATAAATATATTATATTCGGATAAAATATAATTTTTATTTCATAATATGTTTCGCCAATGTATCACGTGATACCCATAACGTTTCTGTGGAACAATTACTTCAACTGGAGATGGAATCGCTTTCGACATCACGTTTTCTCGTAAAATGACGTCACTCCGGGAAATTTCGACGTAAACGTTTTCAAAAACTTTCCGCACAATGGTTAAGGGATATTAATCACGGGGTACGTTGGCGAAATCCATTATAAAATCACAAATAAAAAATAGAGATATCCACCTCGTAAGTAAGACTAGATCATTACTTAACATAATATATATAGGCAAACAACATTGATCTGTCTTTTTGACACTATTTTAAATATCCATTACGGACGAATGCATTGATGTATAGGGGTCACAAGGTGTTGTTTGTCTAAAGAAATATAAATACACGTGCTCTGTGTAAACATGAAATTAACTGCAGATCCTAACACTACCCATATATCAATTGCACCCTTCCACATGAACTTCTCTCATTAAAGGTCAAGCGGACAGGTCAAGTTTGTTTACCTTTACAAAAAATTTAATTAAAACATCAGTATTAATCCACTGTATCAGAAATAAACAACAGATGTAGAATGTCTTAACTTTTATATACAAAACCAAACCATATATTTAAAGGCACTGCTAATTAGGTTTTAACTGACACACACACACACACACACACACACACACACACACACACACACTCTCTCTCTCTCTGTAAAAGTAGACCCAAAGTTTTTACCACATAATAATCACACTCTTTCCTAGATACTTGGAATTCATAACTATTTCAAGGGAGATAAATCTTATTGCTTATCAGATACCTTTTTCTCGAAGTGTTCACTTAATGACAGTCCCCCCCTCTCTCTCTCTCTCTCTCTGTACACCTACAGTTTTCATCACATAGTAAACATAAGTATGCATAGCTATTAATTAAAGTAGACTCAAAGTTGTAAACATATAATGAATACAAACGTGTATAGATAAACTTAAACGAAAACATCAACAGAATGTTATAATCTTAATAAAGAAATAAAAAATTCATGTAAAATAATCTATCTCTACAAATATAAGTAGCCAAAGACTTTATCACATAATAAATATTTGTGTGCATAGTTGTGTGATCATTTACTTAAATATAATCATGCATGGAACAAAATAATCTTCAACAAAAATGATTTGACTCTCTCTCTCTCTCAATAGGCTCAAAGGTTTTTGTAACATATTAAATATAAATATGAAAATTTGATTGTATTAATGTTAATGCACTTCAGTGATATATTGGCAGAGTGTTATTAAGCAGAAACACGTACCAATAAAATTTTCTATTTCATAATGGGGTTCTCCAATGTACCATGTGATTTCCGTAACGTTTCCATGGAACAATTACTTACATTGAAGATGGAATCGCGTAATCAGTTCACATCTTCACGTAAAATGATGTTTCTCCGGGATTTTTTTTCTTTGACTTAACGTTTTCCAAAACGTTCCGTGCAGATAGTAAGGGGTACTGATCACGTGGTACGCTGTTATCAGAAATAAACAACAGACGTAGAATTTCTTAAATTGGTTTCACCAATTACATCTTAACTGTTGTCTTGATACGAAACAAAACCATCTAGTTAAGGCACTGCTAATAATTACGTTTTGACTAAACCTCTCATGCCCCCCCTCTCTCTCTCTATCGTGTAAAAGTAGACGCAAAGTTTTACCACATAATGAATTTGATGTACATAGTTATACTCTTAAATTCTATTTCAAATTCAAATACAAACGTAACAAAACTTATAAAACATAGTAAATATATAAATATGCATAGATGTACTCTCTCTCTGCTAAATACTAGACTCAAAATGGATATGAAAGTGTATAGATGAACTTAAACGAAAACATCAACAGGATATTATTTCTTAATAAAGAAATAAAAATAAACCATGTCAAATCATCTTTCTCTCTACAAATATAACAAACAAATATTCCATCACATAATAAATATTCGTGTGCATAGTTGTGTGATCTTTAACTTAAACAAAGTCATGAATAGAACAAAATAATCTTAAACAAAAGTCTCTCTCTCTCTCTCTCTCTCTCTCTCTCTCTCACAATAAAAGTAGACTTAAAGGTTTTTATCACATATTAAGTAAGGGTGTGCAAAGTTTACTGTATTGATTAAATTAAACCTAGCCATTAAATGGTTAAAGTTCGTCAGCGATATTTTGGCAGAGTGATTATAAGCACAAGCAAGACTTTCCTACACAAATAAGTACATGTATTTATCAACACTCCGCTAAATTATCAAGACGGACAACACCAGTCATCATTTTTAACAACAAAAAGTTCGCGTTTTCATGGACTCTCTCTTAATAAATATAAGTATATGCATAATAATGTTACTTGGGCATAGTTAAATGGTATGACATCAACTTAATAATAGAATATTATCATCTCCATGAACAAAAACATACAGTGTTTTGACTGACATACTCTCTCTCTCTCCCTATATCTCTTAAGGTATATAAGTAGACTCACGGTTTTTGTCACGTATTGAATATAAATAAATGGACATCATTAAGTAAAACAAGAATGATACAATGTATAACATAAATGTTGAATAAGTCAGTGGCGTAGCTAGAGGAAAATGTATGTGCATGCTTAACGAGTGAGGGGACGAAGTCCTCGAAGTGGTAGGGTGTCCGGGGGCATGCAGTGACATCCCCAAACCCTAGAAAAGCCTTATTGCAGTAAGGATGGAGAATACTCTGCTGTGAGTTTGGTTAAATAATGGATGGCTCTACCGATGGTGTCAATATTTGGCCCTGTGGTTGGATATCGCGCTTTTAAATAAAAACGAATTAATTTTCTTTATATTATATGGCGCAAAATAAAAAAACAAACAAATCCACCAATAATAAAACAAATAGAAAGATACATGTTTAAACTGAAAACGGTTAAAAGAAGAAGATAAAGAAGAAGAAAGGTGGGGGAAATGAACATGTAGCGCTAAATATTTAGCTGAAAGTAAAAAAAAAATAAAGCGAAGCGGTGTTCGAAATAAATCAAATATTTCGAACACTGATGCAAATCAAGATTTTTTAAAACCAAATAATTATGTGCATGCTTGAGCATGCAAGCATAAGAAGCTGCTACGCCACTGCAAGTGATGCCGCTTCTCTCCATTTCTCTAAATATATATAAGTGGACTCAAAGTTTGTATCACGTAGTACATATAAATGTGTACAAAATTACAAAACTTTTCATAATTAATGGTTTTCAATCCCCCTCTCTCTTTCTTTCTACTCAAAATTTCTACCATATTAAATATTATCAATGTATTTAAAACAAGACAATGTTTAAATGACGGATTACGGTTGACTCTTCTCTCTCTCTGAGTAGGTACAAAGTTTTAGATAATTACATAGTTGCTCGTAGTGTATACAGGAAGGAAAAGGCGTTCTAAATCCTTTCTGTCACCACTTTACTTTTAAATATTGTCCGTCGTCATTAGAAATGAAACGTAGCTCAAACACTTGATTTTATGTTTAAAAGGCGTAAAATGTGTAGTTTTAATTTTTCTCTTATTTCAGTTATCGATAATTATTATTTTGATTGTGTCTCGTATGACTTTTAGACAGGACATCACACTTATCATTTTAAACTGTGATATGTGACACGTTAATAAAAATTAACTTTTACTATATTTTAATAATTTTTCAAAGAACTGTAGACATGTTCGATGAACTTCAACGTTATGATCATATTCTTCAAGAACGTGTTTGGGATTTGTTCATTATTTTTTTTGTAATGAGTCCACTTGATTAAACTTTGACCTATACAGAAGATATCGTTACCCATTGTTTACAAAAATGGCTGCTGGTGTATAATTATGGAATGTGCTGATTTATAGTTCGTTTCATTTAGGTGTCGCTACACTAGAACTATTGTCCATGACGGCAACCCAAATACAAAGACAACAAATTTCAAAATAGACTATAGATGAAATCTTTTGTAGGGAGACAATTCCAATCGTGTTACTTCAATAAGAGTAGTTTCCCCTTAATGGCTATTGTCCCACTTCCTGTTGGAGTGATTATTTTTAGGATAATTTTTCAATCAAACAGATTTTTGTTTTGTTTGAGGGAATATAGACAAGTGTTATCAAATAGATGCGACAGGTTAATTAAACAGAAAAATGCATTTGAAAATTTAGTGTTAGTTGCCACCTAATACACGATATTGATATTCTATAAGATAATTTAACTTTTTTAAATGACACATATCCAATCATAACTCGTCGTCGATTCAACTCGGGACAATATGTCACAATATCAGTTCAATAACCTTATAAAATCATATTTATTATTACATTAAAGGTTAAATATTAAAAATTTCAGTTTATATTGGCAATGGTTTCGGCACTATTAGATGTTGAATGCATTACTAAAGGACGGATGGAGATGTAAATAAACTACCTACAAGGTATTATCGGCTCGAAAGACTTAATAGTAATAGTTCTTTCGACGCACAGGAGGTATGCCTGTTTTCTCTCAGCATTTTGAGAGAGTTTTTGTAGCTCTCGACTAGATTTATCAATCTGAACAAAGTTCCTTGCTGCCAAACAATATATGCCTAGCCATGGCTCCTAAAGTTGTGTTTAAACGCCTAATATCTATTTCATTAAATAAGCTAGATTTATAGTTTCTCATTGCTAGATGCATTGCGTACTTATCACTCCAATTATAATTATCAATAAATAAAGGGTCCGAGCTTCCACTAAAGTAAAACGTCCCATTTTCTACGTGTATCAAACTTGGGTATTTCCTGGCTAGCCTGTAAGGAAGTATTACTGAATGCCAACCCCATTCATTTGTATCAAATGTTATGTAATGGTCTAACCATTTATTCAAAAATTTTGCGTTTGGAGAAGACAACATTGTTCCAATACCGAGCACTCCTGGGTTTTCTATACTTAATGTAAAGCTAAAGTTGAGTAATGGATCTACAGGTTTTAGTAAAACGGAATCTGTGTCCATATAAATTCCTCCAAAATCTGAAAGAATAAAAAAAAGATATTATACGGTAGATAGTGGACAACAAGGGTCCAATATGAATAGTGTAAATCGGACAGTAATCAAATGATAATTTTTCAACAATGAATCTAAAACTAACCAGGAAAGACTGGCACCATTCAACTCCACATTTATATATATAGATGACATTCTGTCTGTTAGTAATCGTAAATTTAAAGATGATGTGAATATCATCTATCCTAGTGAGCTTGAACTAAAAGATACACCCGATTCTTCAAGTTTATTTTTCATATTTGGACTTAATACCTTAATTATGACGCCAACGAAAGGCTTAAATTTAAAGATGATGTGAATATCATCTATCCTAGTGAGCTTGAACTAAAAGATACACCCGATTCTCTGAAGTTTATTGTTCATATTTGGACTTAATACCTTAATTATAACGCCAACGAAAGGCTACATTTGAAGCTGTATGACAAACATATTGACTTGTATTTTTTCTATGCACCAACACACGTTTTTCTTCTGATTATGGCGTAATTGTTTCATAGTTAACCCACTGTGGTACTCACTACGGGGACTATATATAACGAACAAACCGCTGAAAATAAATTATTGACTTTGAGACATTGCAACCCTAGGTTTATGGAGGCCCACAAAAGATCCACGGCTGTCATCAATATTGTTAATGATTATGATGTCTCTGTATCCCAAACTATTCTGGATACATTTGGCGTCGTATAGTTCAATGACGTTTAATATATTATATAAAACATCATCTTAAATCTTGAAATCTGCCGATATCGGTTATATACACCTTCAATTGTTGGAGATGTTTATATGGTCATTATAATATCACACCCCTAACAGCCCCAGAGTCCGGATATCAACCATAAAGCCGGAGGCCGGAAGACTCGAATATCGGGACTGGAGGGTTGCAATGTCAAAATGGTAATTTAAACTATTTTATCACATATTTTCCCTAGTGACTCCGTAAGTATCAACTTACTTTAGGAAACCGACAATTACCTTGCTGTCTGACGGGTATTTTTGGGCATGTTTTTTTTCATGATTTTTGTTTTTTATGCTTTCAACAAAATATTCGTTATCAGTATTCATGTTAATAAATCGATCAACTAGATCCGTGATGTCTGGAAATTTAAATGAGAGGGGACATCTTTTACTTATTTTCCTTGGTTTAAACCACAGTATCTGCTATAGATAGTTCCCATGGTCCTCTAGCAGACGAATTTTCAGTAGAGTGGTCGCCATTTTGTTAGGCAATCTATATCATTTATCTATCTACTAGTATTTTAACCAAATTTGTTAATTTTTCAATTATTTTTTTAAAAGAGTAATCGGGATATCAATAAAGTTTTTAAATTTATACATCATTAATGTTTTTAATTTGATTTGGTATACATGTATTTTAAATGATTTTTGTCACCATAACAACGACGTGACAATAAATCTTATACACCCTATTTTAGAAAGAATTAACAAGACTCAATTTCTAATGCCTACCAAAATGTCTGCTACTTTCCCTGTAAAGTGGACAGTGTGACGTCACATGGGAACTATCTATTGTTGATGGGAACTACGTATCTATTATTGACAAAAGGACAACTGCACTGATAGCTGACACACGAACATATGCGTCTTATACATGCAGCCTACCGCATCGACAACACACAACTATTGAATAAAGGACTAAGTGATGATTATAATTTTGTTGAGTAATCAAAAATGCAAATGTTGATAACAATTTCGTACTCTTAAAGTTACGTTGGAATTTCATTCGGCATTGTCAACGCCATTTTAAAATTCAATATGGCAGCAAGCGTTATTTATTTATGTTAAAAGGGGGGCAGTAATAAGCCTACGGGGAATTTTTAAACCCGCCATTTACCTGAAATCTGAATGGGGTTTGGTATCACTTTTCTAGGTATCATAACCTTTTTATCATATACGTTTTAAATGTGTATTGATGTACAGTAAGGGAACAAATAGCTCATAGGTAGTCTGACCTGAAAAGTGTAGCATGACAACGCCGAAACAATTATCAATGTTTGAGACTACTATCAATGACTAGCGATGTAAAAAGCTCAGCACCTGTCTCAAGCTACACAATCACATTTTGTGTATCTCTGATTTGTGGCTACTTGTGCAACGGGTTATTGAGTTTCATGATATGGGAAATTAGTCCCGAGTTTTTAACCCTAGGACTGATATAGCTTTTTAGCCCTAGGGCTGATATGGCTCAATGGTCAATGGCAAGGTCACATCGTATATTAATTAAATGTAAGTGATAAGTAAACATACCTTTTAGGACTTGAAATCTGCCAATATCTGCCCTGTGTTCAACCTGGTTCAATTTTATATTTTCGATAGAAGTTGGTTCCTCCCTGTATACAAATTTGACATTAGGAACAAGTTTGAGCAGGAAGTCCCAGTAACGTCCTTTAGGTACGGTGTTTCCGTGAAATAATATCAAACACGGCTTTGTGTATTTATAAGTACTAAAAGCACTCAAAAACTGATAAAACTTCATTTCCCTGGAAACTCCAAACCAGATATAGTGCACTAATCTTGGAATAAGAGAGACATCTTTTGGACACCTCTCATTGATGTATCCCTGTAGAGCGGTTTTTGTACACTCACTTAACGGTACCTTTACCTGGTATCTATCATCAGGTGTCCTTTGTTTTGTGAAAGGTTTTAAATGTTCAAATTTCGGGCACTGTACTTTACAATCAAACTGCCAGTAAGTGGAAGGCCTTGTTTGTACAGAAAAACTACATGGTTCAACATAATCCATTGAAATCACAAGTTTGTGTTGATCCTCATTGACAACCACTAAAACAAAATAATAATAATATAATAATAATAATAATAATAATAATAATAATAATAATAGGGCGTTATTATTATGTCCCTTAACGAAGCAACATTATTTCTTAACCCATTGCAGACCTATGAGAATTAACTGATTGATTGATTGATTGATTGGTTGATTGATTGGAGTTTTAGGTCTCAGTCAAGAATATATAACTTACTGCGAGACATCACCAGCTATAAATTAAGTGACAGGATTTAAATCTTTGCTAAATCCTTAGGGTTTTTTAGAAAAGCACAGATCAGCTAAACACGCGGACACTGCTCCCTAAATAACCCTTAATTGACAATCTACGTGTAACTTACGGTTAGGTTATAGAAATGTTGAAGCTATTACAAATTTGTGTTTGATGCAAGCTGCTTTGTCTAATTATGTGAGCACTGTATACACACATTGGTCAGTATAATTCATATATAGATTGATTGATTGAATTGGGTTTTACCTCCAAGTCAAGAATGTTTTAACAAGAAAAATCATTGAGCTATGTTGGGAAAATAAGGAAAATGTGAAGTAGATTGTCTGACATACTAGTAACATGGAACCCCATAGTACTCTCGCATATCCGGAAGATTTGAACATGGAACCCCATAGTACTCTCGCATATCCGGAAGATTTGAACATGGAACCCCATAGTACTCTCGCATATCCGGAAGATTTGAAATCGGTATTTGCGGTATGGGCCTCATCCTGAAGGCGAATGTCAAATCAAGTCTTTACAAAATCTTTGTTTGTTTCCGACGGAAGGAAGGTTAGTCGGGCGGACGGAATGACAGACTTAAAGCAGAATACCCCTAGGGTAATTATATCGAGGCGTCGCCAGTTGTAGACACAGTGCTAGAAATGTTTACCTTTGTAGTGTACCCGTGGCAATGTGCAGGGAGGGTTCTTTAACGTGACACGACTACCGTGACACGGGGCATCGGTTTTTAAGTCTCTTCCGAAGGACCCCGTAACTTTCATTATTAAATGCTGAGTGCTTGGCAAAAGAACAGTTACTACCTATTTTCAAGTCCTGGTCAGACCCGGTCGGGGTTCGAACCCATGACCTCCAACATACGATGCGAGCACTCTACTAACTGAGCTACCGTAGTAGTTCTATAAACGTGTATGAAGAAATGTGTAACAAAATTCGAGACCGTGTATACTCTGATAGGCGAATTCAGGAATAAAAAAGGTACAGGTATTAGGCATTTAACATCGTAGTGTTTTAACAATCTTATGTGATCATTTAGGTATGTGCATGCTAACAGCCCGCTGGGTGACCAAATCTCTTAACAGTGAGAAAATAGCAAACCAGAACATCAGTATATAGCACCTGTTGAAGCGTTTTAGGTCAAAAAAGGATTTTTGACTAAAGTTGAAGTTGAATAGACACTGTCTTTTTTCCTTTCTGGGATGATGACACTTGAACACCGTTGGTCTAAGTAGTTCACACTAGAGGTTAATTACATCGAAAAAACTGTGGATCTCAACCTAAAATAAGTTATGCTGGTTACATATTGACTCGCCTCGTAGATCCAATCATCAGAAACAGGAAACATAGTTGTTATCATACACAGATGGGAAGATATGGAACACACCAAAGTGCAGGACCAAAACAAAATTACGAATATTTAACACCAACGTAATTTCTGTACTGCTCTATTGCGCAGAGCTATGGAGAACAACAAGAAAAGATGAAGAGAGGTTAGACACCTTCCACCGCAAATGCCTACGCAGGATACTGGAAATACATTGGCCTGAGAAGATCTCAAACACCGATCATTACACTCGCACCAAGACCACATCACTGTCCCATACGATCAAAGTGCGAAGATGGAGATATATAGGTCACATCCTGCGCAGAGAAACAAACAGCAACGTCAAGATAGCACTAACCAGGACGCCTGAAGGTAAAAGAAAAGATGGGAGACCAAAGAACACCTGGAGAAGAACAGTTGCAAAGGAAAGGATTGAAAATGGATGGAACACATGACAAAGACCAGAAGCAGCGGCAAGTGGCAGACAGGGGTGGCGTAGAATGCTCAACGGCCTCACGAGTCCTTGAAGACCCAGAGAGGATATGTATACAAAGATTGAAAACACATACCTTTACAAACGAATAATATAGATCCGAACATCAGAAACAGGAAACATAGTTTTTTGCATGAATAGTTCAAGTCTTTAAAGATTTTCATTTTTGCTTTCTTCTGGCTCTTTTACATATAAAACACGTGATCATCTAACTCATGGTTACTGTTGAAATGGCGCCTGACGTCTCATTGTTGTCACCCTACAGGAAATAAAAAAACCTAATAAGACTAATTACTGCTCACCTGAGAACATGTTCAATATTTCCTAGTGATTTAGTAAGGGCTTGTAGTAGTGACTGAGTAGTGACTTGTTCACGTCTGAGGGAACACAATAGTTAATCGGATAACGTTGATTGTGCCCTCGGGTACTGACTGGAACGACCCAAAAATCACTATCGACCTATTAAATAGTGAGTACTTCTCAGTTTCTGTTTTGTTGTTGTTGTATTATCATTATTTTCAGCCAAATCATTGCTTGTATTTTTTCCCCAAATTTTTTAAACTCTCATAGCTAAATATGTTTACTTTTCATTTTTTGGATTGTTTGGTGATTTTTATAATAGTTTTCAAAAACGTACTTCCAAAAAACAACATTAAGGATATATTTATTTGAAAATTTATTCCCTCATCGACAGCTCGGTAGTGTAGTGGTAACACTGTCGCTTACCGAGTAAGAGTATTTGGGTTCGAATCCTATTGCTTACGTTTTTTTTAATAAGTGAAAGGGGGAATTACTATTTTATAAATTATCACAAGTGACACACATTTAGATTTAGGTGAACTTTCAGTATTGATTACAAAACAAAAGAAAATTGCCTTGCAATATCAGAAATATCACAGTGTCTAGACGAAGTGTTAATCTGGGGATCGTGCAACAATGACACATTACATAAATTAAACGCCCCTCTTGTTCAAATTAAACACTAATGGACCTTTAGATATTACACCTAACAGGGGCGTAGCTGGGGTGTTTATGATGTGGACGCCTAAAGAGGGCAGGGGGTTTGGGGCCGCCCTGATGCGAATTTTCGGCCCTCCAGGGCGCTATTTATCAGAATTTTTCTTATGATTTTATGCTATGCTGTGGTAGTTTTTGTCGTTCTTTAGAGGACTGGTTCATTCTTAAACCTGAAGACGAGGTACAAGGGGATCTGATGTTGTATGACATAAGCACTACGAAAACAACACACTCAATAATTGCGAAAATTAAGTTAAAATGGGAGTTCAATTAATCTGCTGTTGAGCTGCTGGACTAACTGCGCTCGAGATATCGGCTTTTGAAGCCGAGAACAAATCAGATAGTTTCAATTGTTTTGCCATGCCGGCAAAGTCAAGACAACACCGGAACCGCACCTCAGAGGCTATCGAAGTCAGGTATAAACCGAATTCGTATATAACATTTCCGGTGAAGACCAACGGTTTGGTATAAGAAATATATTATACTCTCTCTCTCTCTCTCTCTCTCTCTCTCTCTCTCGTTTTTTTTTTTTTATTTTGTTGTTGCGAAAACGATGTGGACGTTTTTGCGTACAAACGTACGCCTGGCTACGCCCCTGCCTAAATAATCTAAGGTACACCTATTGTATGCCAATCGCAGAAGAGGCTGTTGAAATAAACAATAAATGATCACTGATACAAACACCAACATCCAGGAAGCACACGATTTGTTCTATGTTTACCAGTACTTGCCTGAAGTGCTTCCAGTGTATGGGCTATTATTAGAAGGAATAAGGTGTGTAATGGCGTGAAAGTGTTTTATTCCCACTTAACTCGGGCCTAAAACTTGAGATACAATATATATTATTTGGTCCCTCAAGAGTTTTCTCATTTGGATTGATAGATTGAATGGGGTTTTACGCCCCCCTCAAGAATTCTTCTATTTTTGACTGTTCAAACAGCAAGGAACTCCGTAAAGATTTTATAAAGTCAACCAAAGCTTCTTTAAACTGTAATGTTAATGAAAATAAGTTTTCATTTATTTTATTTTGTGCAATGAATATGCTGTCAAGGGTATTAATTTGCAATATTTCATATTTTAACTAATTCTTGTAAGATCAATGAATCTGTTGATTGTAACAAACTATCTATGTAGTTTATATACAATAAAGTATTATTATTATATCTATCGAGACATCGCTATGCACTGGTGAAAAACTTTGAAAGATGGCGGCAACAATGTAGACCCGGTTACCATCGGAGGACAATATGAACAAATTCAGGTATTAGAGCAGGTTGGTCGTGTATCCGATTAGATAGTGATATGTATAAGTAGATAAAGATTGTGTAGAGACTTGAAGAAGAACTTAAAAAGTAATATAGGAAGAGATATTACAGTTGAAAACTTGTAAAAATAATATACATTGTGAGTAGTATTCAATAGGTGGTCAGTTATAAACAAGTATTGATATATATATATATAGTACACCTGTTGTGTAACACGTATATATACCCGATATACCCGATACATGGTGTCTGTTATTTATTACCTGTGTCTATTTACTATCTGTCTATCCTGTATGGCAACTTCGACACCAAATATTTGTGAATCAATATCGAACGCCCATGTAACTTTATATAGCGAAATGGCACAAGCATCACAATTGCAAACAACAGAGCCAGAACACCCAGGCCTGTCACATTTACAAACAGTGCCCATGCATCAGATGCCTCCACAACATTTTGAAATGAACTTTTTTATGAATGATATCATACGTAGATTAAATACAATTGACTGTAAAGTAAGTAAACTGGATGCAATAGAAACTGGACTTAGAACTGTCACAGAGAGAGTAGGTCAGGTCGAAACTTCGTTAGATACAGTGACATGTAACCAAATAGAACTGGACAAAGTAGTCAGAAAATCAGATGGGTATTATAAACAAGTGACTAGTAAAGTTACGCATTGTGAGACAGAAATAATGACACTTAAAAAACAAGTCCATGAAGAGTACAAGATTGAAATAGATGAAATGAAAAAGAAATCAAAAAAGCAAGATTTGGAAATGAACGCGATGAAAACACAAATAAGGCGTTTACAGAGAGCAACTGAAGATCTATACGATGTAAAATACCAAATAGAGGATATGGAAAAGGAAAACAAAATATTAAGAAACAAAGTGATAGATATGCAAGAGAGAAGTATGAGAGACAATCTCATATTCACTGGAATAAATGAAGACAACCAGCAAAATTTTGAAGACACGGAAAAACTAGTTCAGGACTTGATCAAGAACAAGCTTGATATTCAAGAGGAAATAGAAATTGAAAGAATTCATCGTTTTGGAAGACGCTTTGGGGATCGCCCGAGACCGATAGTGGTGCGATTTAGCAGATATAAGCAGAGGGAATTAATAAGAAAAAAGGCAAGGGAACTGAAAGGAACAGGATATGGAATACATGAGCAATATCCCCATGAAATAGAGAGAGTAAGGAAAGAACTCTACCCTGTACTTCGTCAAGCTAGAGCATGGAATAATAAAGCTGTGTTAATAAAAGACAAACTATATATAAATAACAAACTATATGTGTTCCCAGAGATGAAAGAAGATGGTAATGGAGAAATCGCGAATATAGAGGACAGATGGACAATATCGTTTGTTCCAGACAACAGGTATAGCAGGGAGGATAGATTCAGCGAGTCAAGAACATATAAACGAAGGAAAATAAATTCTACAGAAAGTGCAACAGGTGGAGATGTTGTAGATGTTGTGCATCAAGATGACACTGGAGTTGACAAAGAAGAGGACACAGAAGAACAACTGATAACAGAGAACAGTGAATAGGAACACGCTGGAGGTGGGACCTTAACAGAAATAAACAATGACAATAAACAGTTTTAGACAAGGTTAAGATATGTTCTTTGAACGTTTGTGGTATTAAATCAAAACTAAATATTCCTGAATTTACACAATTTATTAAACAATATGAAATTATTTGTCTTTCAGAAACCAAGCTTACAGATTTAGATGATCTTACTTTAGAAGGTTATCAAATATATCAGAAAAATAGATGTAGTCGCTCAGGGGGTTTAGCTGTTCTAATCAGAAATGATATCGCACAGTATTTTGAGATAATTCCAAGTAAAAGTAATTTAGTGCTATGGTTTAAAAGTACCCAAATATTTATGGATGAAAAAGTCATTTTTGGTGCTGTTTATATTCCACCTATTGATTCTAAGTACGCAGACTCAGACTGTTTTAATGAGCTAGAAAGCGAAATCGTAGGAATGCAAAATAATTGTGATAAAGTTTGTATATTAGGTGACTTAAACTCTAGAACTGGTGAGCATATCGACTATGTCAATGCTGAAAACTTTATGTTAGAACTCTTTGAAAATGATGACGACATTCAGACATACCTAAGGGGCTCAGACCTTTTGAGTAGTTTGAATGTACCACTGGCACGTAGGTCATGTGATAAGAAAAAACCTAATACTTACGGCTATAGGCTACTCGAAATGTGTAGAAATAGCAATATTTTATAGTAAATGGTAGAGTCGGTCAAGATAGGGGTATAGGGAAAACAACTTCTAACGGTGTAAGCTTGATTGATTACGCCATATGTACACCAAATGTATTTTCTTATATTACAGATTTTTGTGTTAAAGATTTTTGCCCATTATACTCTGACGTCCATTCGCCAATTATACTTACCTTAGATTGTAGAATCCAAATTGTACCAAAACCCGATCTATATCAGAATGCCCCCGTTCCCAATAAGTGGATTTCTGAAAAATCTATATGTTTCGTAGATAATTTACCCTTAGATGAAGTCAGTAGTATTGTTAATTCTTTAGTAGACTTTAATGAAAATTGTGATAATACAAACTTTAATGATACTAAATCTTTTGTTGACGATATTGTAAAACGTGTATGTAATATGTTTGTAACTACCGCTGAAAAAAGTTTTGGAGTTAAAAATCATAAAAAACGTAAAGCACGTAATAGTAAACCATGGTTTAATTTTGAATGTAAAGAAAAGAGAAAATTATTCCATAAGGCAAAAATGTATACATTAACACAAAGTCCGATATCGCAAAAGAAAATTTAAAAATCGCCAGTAAAAATTATAAAAAAGTTATATCAAAAAGTTTTTGTACTCACAAAAAGAAAATTGAAGACAAACTAAAGAAAATAAGAACAACAAACCCAAAAGATTATTGGAAAGTTTTAAATAGGAAAAAATCAAAAATTGTGATGGATATTAATATTGAAAATTTGTTTGACCATTTTAATAATCTGAACAAAGTTCCCGATAAAGACCCATTAGATGAGAGTTGTGTTTCAGAACCTAGTAACGAAATCAATGAGGAGATAAATGTCCCCATATCAGAAAAAGAAATTGTTGAGGTTGTTAATAACTTAAAAAACGGAAAATCTGGTGGTGAAGATGGAGTTATAAATGAATATTTTAAAATTACACTAGACAAAATGTTACCTATATATATCTTATTGTTTAATTTGGTCCTGGATACTGGTTGTATACCTTCTGACTGGGTCATAGGGGTCATTAGACCAATATATAAAAACAAAGGTGATACAAAAAATCCTGATAATTATAGAGCCATAACCTTACTTAGTTGTTTTGGGAAAATTTTCACTGCTATATTGAACAATAGATTGAGAATTTATACAGATAAAGAAAATATTTTAAAGCGAACTCAAACGGGTTTTAGGAAGAACCATTCCACCCTTGATAATATATTTAGTCTCTATTGCATTATTGAAATTTTGTTTGCTTCTAAGAAGAAATTGTTTTGTACTTTTATAGATTTTAAAAAGGCTTTTGACAAGGTGTGGCGAGAAGGTCTATGGTATAAACTAAAAATGAATAGTATTAATGGAAAATGTTTCACGGTCATTAAGAATATTTACAGTGAAATAAAATCATGTGTAACAAATGGAATAACTAAATCTGATTATTTTATTAGTGAAATTGGGGTAAGGCAGGGAGAAAATCTTTCGCCATTTCTTTTTTCAATCTATTTGAACGATTTAGAAGATTTCTTGATGAACAAGGGTATATTAGGAGTTAAGACTATTACGATTTAATGTGTAATAAATTACAAGTGTTAATGAAATTGTTTGTTATTTTATATGCCGATGATACGATTATATTATCTGAGAGTGTGAATGGGTTACAAACTGCATTAAATGTTTTTGCTGAATATTGTAAAACTTGGAAATTAGAAGTAAATGTCGACAAAACAAAAACAGTTGTATTTAGTAAAAGGAAAATGAAAAATTTACCAGGTATTATCTTTGAAAACAAGGAAATTGAGTATGTTGATTGTTATAATTATTTGGGAATTTTATTTAACTTTAATGGAAAATTTGCAAAAGCTAGGCAAAGGTTACTAGAACAGGGGAAAAAGGTATTATACTGCTTATACAGAAAAATTAGTAATTTACATCTTTCAGTATCATGTCAGTTGAAATTATTTGACCAGGTAGTCTTACCTAGTATGTTATATGGATGTGAAATTTGGGGATATGAAAAATTAGATTTATTTGAAAAAGTTCATTTGCAGTTTTGCAAGAGAATTCTTAAGTTAAAATCGTCTACCCCAAATTTTATGATTTATGGGGAATTAGGAAGATTTCCAATTAATATAAATGTCGCCAAGAGAATGATTTCATTCTGGTTAAAATTAATTGACAATGATTATAAGTTATCCAATATATTTTATAAGCTTTTATTAGAACTATATGGAGAAGTTGAATTTTCTTGGATTAACAATATTAATATTCTATTGAATAACTTAGGATTTAGTAACATATGGATTACACAGGGTGGGAATGTTAACAGAACTTGGCTTATCAACGCGATAGAGATGAGAATGAAAGATATTTATATACAAAACTGGTATTCACAGGTTTTTTCGTCTCCTAAATCTATAAATTACAGAATATTTAAATAAATTTTGAATTTGAACAATACTTTGATATATTGCCAGAGAACTTGCGGCTAGTATTAGTAAAATTTCGAACATGTAATCATAAATTGCCAATAGAAAAAGGAAGATGGGAAAATATTGATAGAAATAATAGATTTTGTAACCTTTGTAACAGCAATTTCATTGGAGACGAATTTCATTTTTTACTTGAATGTTCTTATTTTGACGACCTTAGAAACAAGTTTATCGACAATTTTTTTTATTTACACCCGAATACCTTTAAAATGTTACAATTAATGAATATGAAGAATTATGATAAATTGAAAAATCTATGTTTGTTTATCAGGGAAGGGTTAAAATTTTACAACTGAAAAACTGAAACGGAATGATAAGATTGTATATATTGCAGTATTTAATATAATTTGATACAATTTGGTACACTGTATTGTATGTCATTATAATAATGTATATCATTGTATGTTAATTGTATCTGTAATTATGTCTACATTGTATGCCAATGTTATGTATGTTTAAAACCTCATATACCACCTCCAGTGGTTTTTGAGCGTAATAAATTTGATTTGATTGATTTGGTGAAGCGACAGAACATTTGATCTTTGTAGTGCCATCAGGGTGTGACATTGTGCAGGAAAGGTTCTTAAGCGTCCCAGGGGGGGCATACTTTTTAATGGTTCTCCCCAGAAAACTCCGGGACTTTCATTTCTTCATACAGAAAGCTTGACGAAAGCACATCCATTGCTTATTTTAAAGTCTTGGTCAGACCCTTGTCGAGGTTCGAGCCCTGATCTCCAATCTCCAATATACGGACCCTAAAGAACTTTACCAAATAAACTACCGCAGTGGGTTCCCCATTTGGAACCCAAATGCTTAAGACGCTACATCTAACTACAGTACATACCTGTCGAAAGTTTCACACCGAGCTAACGAAAAGAGTCGAAGCTTGACTATCGACATGTGGATCGCTACTGAACGAGACGTTACAGAGGTGTATATAACCGATACCGATAAACTGTCGACATGTGGATCGCTACTGAACGAGACGTTACAGAGGTGTATATAACCGATACCGATAAACTGTCGACATATAGCTAACGAAGGGCCGAGATAAACTGTCGATTCGGAAATAATCCAGTACCATGGTGTTAAACTTTCGACAGGTCTGTACTGTACTGACAACGGACAGTTAAATATAACAACTTTGTGTCAGGCGAGTGTAAAAGGACCATAAAAATAACATTAAAAAATAAATAAATAAAAGTACAATAAAAATAACATTAAAAAATAAATAAAAATACAATATTTACTTTCCTGGGGCAGGCGGGGACGGCTCCATGAAGGAGATGTCTCAAGGAATTGCTTGCGGATCATACCAACCCTCAACACTTGGGTTCGAACTCCACTCCGAGTTCCTAGTATGAGGTTTCCACCAGAATTGACATTCAATTCAAGTGAAAAAATCTTGAATAACTTCACTCCATTCTCCTTAGTAGAGTCAAGCAAGTGCCGCAAGTCACGGGGTTACACAATGTTCAAAAAGGCTTATTTCTTTTATGTTATTATATCGAGACATGGCCAGCTTCGCTTAAGAATTAAACTTGCAATAATAATAATAAATTTCCTTCATGCCACGCGTACCTTGACACCGCTCATAGGTTTTACGTCATCAGCTACCTGACAGACCCAAGTCACAGAAATTGAACGTTTCCAAGTAATTCCGGAATAGCTGTAGATGTGACGATACCTAAATCCCAATTAAATCAATGTATTTACAGGTATACATAATACAGCCATGAATATTAGCAGGGGCCCAGTAGCCATTTGGCTACTTAAATCAGTCTGGGTCCCTTAATATTTACACATTTTAGCTATTTATTACTAATGCAACTTCTTTTCTGAAGTAAGCCAGGCCCATGCATTACTCAAAAAGTTAAGCTTCATCCCTGATATATATATATGCTCTATATATATATATAAAAGGTAATTCTACTAACCTATAACTCTCTTGCTTGACACCCTCTTTTTCACCTACAAAACATTAAAACGTATAACAGGATATTCCTTGTTTTATTTAGCAGAGTTAAACATTAACAATACTTTCCATCAGAAATGACAAATTCCTGTATCCCGAGAGCTTGTCGATTTCACTGTGGAATTTTAAAAGGTAAAAAGCATACATTACAAACGACCTTTCTATACTGCCATTATGATAGTTTACAATTTTAAAGGGAGGGAACACTCCGATACTTTCACAAATAAAACGCGTTTTTTATTTTCAAATGTTAATGTCTCTACGTATGTTATCTTTTGATTAAAAGTGTAACTTAGTAATCATCAGTTTATATGCAAAAATAACATAAACTTTCTCTTCTTGCTGAACTCTATTTTTAACACCCCTTTGATATGTTCACTAAATCGGTAGCAAAATACCAGTATTTCCTTGTCTAAGGGGTGGGATTAATTAACACAAATTAAGTTGATTCATTCATGCAGCCATGAGGTTTTATGTGAAGTGAAAATTTTTAGATTGGTGCCTTCTATGGTATTGCAATGAATTCTCTCCATTACCGGACTTTTTGTACCAGGGAAAAATTTATGCTTACACGATATTTCAGTGATATTTCGGATTCTAAAGCCAAAATAAAAAGGGATTTATGACTATACAATATGTTCTATTCAACTGTACAGTCGTTCAAATTCATGGGACTACTTCAGAGTGGTTGTGACAAAAGAGCCCAAGAAAAAAAATTAAATGTATACAAACGGCATTACGCTGTTAAAATAGGTCGTTCACGATCCGATAGCAGAGTGTTTATATGTACATAGGCGAGTCTATACCAACCAAGTCGGTAATAATAGGATGTAACGTTAGTATCTAATCACGCCATTATACGCTTTTACAACAACCCTTGGTTTGAAATAGACTCATTGTATACATGCACCATCAGATCAGGTCAAAGTTGTTTATATAAGCAAACAACACTGACTTGTCCGCTTGACCTTTGGTCCATACTCATTTAAGAATAGAGATCACGCCTGTAAACTTCGTCTATATAATATGAACACTAATCATTGGCAATGTGTATATGTATTAACTGCGAATCTTAATACTACCTTTAAGTTGAGTGGATCGTCCTATATGAATATTCCCAATGAAAGGTCAAGCGGATAGGTCAATGTTGTTTATATATACCAACACTCAGCTTGTAGAACATGTTCATGTTTTTTTTCATATATATAAACCCGTTGTTTGAATTAATATGCCATTAGATATGTTACTTACTTATAGAAAATCACATATCTGAAATCATTTTTGAGAAACATTTGAAACATACATTGTTTACATATATAATATGACTTTAATTTGACATTTTAGGACCTCCATGGCCCTAGATTTCATAGTGTTAACAAAGTTTTCCATGAATTTACCTAGTGACCTACTTTTTGGCTAAACATGAACCATAAACACACTTTACATATATTTGGTCATGAAGATCATTCTGAGCAAGTTTGATGAAAAATGTGGCGTCTAAAAAATTGACAAGGTTCTTCTGTGATTTGACATAGTGACCTACTTATTGACCAAAGATGACCCATACACAGACTTGACATATATAGATGAGGCCATGAAGATCATTCTTCGCAAGTTTGATGCAGTTTGGATGAATCTACATCAAGTGTGTGTATGGGTCATTTTTTGGCCAATAAGTAGGTCACTACGTCAAATTATAAAAAATCTTGTTAACACTCTATATAATCCATAATTTTCGTAACATTCTCTGAACGATCTTTTTGACAAAATTTAGTTACATTTCCTATTTGGTCAGTCACTTTGCACAGATGAGCTAAAAGTCCCTTATATATGTAAACTGACCTGACCTCACGACGGCTATGATGTGACGTCATAATATGTTACAACAACCGTGTGACGTCATTACCCAAGGGAATTTGAGTGGTATTACACGTGTGTCATATGAGTTTTTATTACATGACTTATAATTTATAATGTGGCGACAAGTTAATAAATAGGCCATATACTGTGTGGCAGAATTTCATTGGAGTGAATAAGATGAGAACGTCACAGACAATACGTCATAATGATGATGACGTATGACTGCATGTCTCAATTTATGAGGTCAGCATTTGTCTACACCAACTGTAGGCCGACAGTGCGTTGGGTACTTCGAAGATAGGCTAAACAAGGATGAAGCGGGACTATTTTGAGTTGACGATCCAGCTTGTTATAAAAAGGAAGTTGCAATGGTAATAAATAGTATAACTTTAAGAAATATATCTTACACTGAATCCAATTTATCACCTTCATGGAATACAACAGTGAACAACCACCTGTGGACTTGAATGTTTCCGCGAATAAACTTTTTGATAAAATCCTAAAATCTAAATTGGATACGATTCATTTCCGGTGTAAATTTGTTCCGTGTGACCGTCAGAGAGAGAGAGAGAGAGAGAGAGAGAGAGAGAGAGAGAGAGAGAGAGAGAGATTCAGCAGTTGGTGTTTGGTGGTTTTAATTATTTAGTACAAACCCTTTATTATGAATACGTCATTTGAAGACCTTCAGGGATTTTTCCTGGCTAATCACAGGGTCAAAAAGTGCACACTTTCCAAATTATGTAGGTGAAAATTGCATAAAATTGAAATGAAATTTTAATAAAACTAACAAGAAAATCATATTTTTGCATATCTTTTATATCGGCTTTATAATACACATATACAGTGATGTTTATTAAAGTAACTGTTATAGATAAACCATTCTATCTTTTTATCTCTGTTACAGTAGACTATATCTAAATACACAATTTACTGCAAGATAATCATGAAAAGATGTTCAAAATAAGTATATTCATTTACCATAATATAGATTTTTTGTCGTTCGATTTTTTCCCAATAACATCAAAAGGCCATTTTCCAAAATTTGCAAGAGAAATTCCTGGGGATTTCAATTACCAAAGCAGTAGATTATCATATGCTTACAAGTGTCTAACCGTCACTACTACACTGTCCCAGAACAAACAAATACAACCACCTGAAATATTTGAATTATCCCCCTTCAAATCTATACTATGTATTTGTGCTAGCAAAATGTCTGTCTTTTTAACTTCTGTAATTCATTTAATTTTCTCTTTGTTGTATGAATATAGCATGTCATGAATATAGCATGTCGTGTGTCAATAAAAATAATAAACATTAGAAAAATAAACATAACAATTCCAGAACAATGTACAGAATTGTTGACTTCTGAGCAATGTGCCTTATAATGATCACTGAGAAAATAACTGGATCTACTGTAATAAAATTATCTTAAATTAACATAGAGGGATACAAATGGCAAGACCTGGGCAGATTAGCACAGAATAGAACCAGATGGAGGAGTGTTGTCAGTGGCCTATGTACCTCCCTGGTACCACAGGCATAAGTAAGTAGTAAGTAACATAGGTGCTTACATTTCCGGAGAACCCGGTCTCACTTCCCTGGTAGACGTCCATGTGTATAACTTTAATTTGCCAGTTTCAAAGCTTTTCCTTGGTCTTTTTTAGTTTGTTTTTGGTTAAGTAACATTTGAATGTTAATGCTAACCATTTTATGATATGTGAATGCTTCATAAAGCTGCTGGCAATGCAATTTGAATAGATCTTGGCTATGCGGGGGTCCAAATAGAATATTAATTTTATGATGTAAGAAAGATAACTCTAGCAGAGTTGATCAACCTTTCAAAACGTTTATTGTATTAATTAAAGATTTTACCTATATCGAAGCCAAGGGGGGATCCAGGATATTTTGAAAGGGGGTTGAGAATTACTAGTATATCAATGCTAGGTGCGAGCGCCAAAGGCGCGAGCTTCCAGAGACGTGGGGTCTAGTAAACGCGATCCGGAACAACACGTATGTACAGAAATGGGTTGTTACATTAACATATGGGGGTCACATCAGTCAATAGCTCTCTCTCTCTCTCTCTCTCTCTCTCTCTCTCAAATCCCCCCTTAAATCCGCCACTGTGGTTAGTTCTGGGATGGATGAGGAAACTAGAGTTTACAGATAAAACCACCGACCTTCAGCAAGCGAACTGACAAAATTTGCTTACATTAGGGTCGAGTGGGATTCGAACCTTAGCCGGGTCTTTAAATCACTCGGCCACCGACGCCTCCTTTCGGTAAAGTTGAAATCGGGAGTTCAAATCATCGCAATACTAATTTTATTTTTTTATAATTTTTATTCCATAACAGAAAATGTGCATAGTAGATTATCTTTTCATGAACATTTCAGCACGAAAATTGATTGATTGGGGTTTAATATTAAATATTTCATCTTTATCGAGACGTAACTAGCTATAAGTGAAGTGCTAAAAAATTGGACCACTGCAGTGTGCTAAGGGCAATGTGTGCAGGGTTATTTAACATGCCACATCTCTTCCACGTCTCTTCCAAGAATTGCCATTTTGTAAATGCCGAGTACTTGGCAAAAAAAAAAAAAAAAAAAAAAAAAGACCAGTCTTGCCGTCAGACCCCGGTCGGGTTTCGAACCCACGACCTCCCACATACGAAGCGAGCACTTTACTAGCTGAATTACAGTAGTGGTCTTTTGCTCGAAAATGTTTTCGATTTAATAAATCTATTTAACTTGCATTTGTAATCCTAAGTTTAACTATTTACACAGTCAAACAACCATCGTCAAATAGACTTATTTCCGTCCGGTCCGGAAAATAGTGCAATTTGTATTGTATTTCTTTTAAATCTTGAAAATTCCGGAACTCGGAAGATATTAACCGGAGTTTATTTCGCTTAATAACGATTTTAGTTATCTATTATAGCCCTAGAAGTAAAATAAGTGTCATTTTAATTTTCTCGTAGCAAGAGATTGAATACGTGTGGTTAAGAGGCGGCACTTGAAACGTGATATTTACGAGACCTTTAAATACCGAACCATGCATCCCCAGTTTCCGGTTCTTAAGAACATGTGGTTTGAACTTTTGTCTTGTTTAAATACATGGTCGAAAAGCTACTCAGAGGTAGATAACAGCTAGATTAACTGTTTCGACATGGAGAACAACCTGGAGATGCTCAACGTCATATTCATCCTGTAATTGTTCATTACCATTGTTTACATGATTTGACAAAGAGATGTCATTTGATGAATCGTTATTACTAACTTATTTCTTCTAAGTTCACATTACTACATTTAATAAAAATTTACCAAACCCTAAATGGCTGAATGTAGGAATATATTTCATTACACTCGTCTCCAGCTAAGGAAAAAATATAAAATTGTACCATTTTAGATTTTAGTTTTTATAAAAATTTACCAAATCCTAAATTCCTAACCAAAACAAAATGGTCATCTTTAGGTTATGGTAGGTGTGCAAGTGTAAATACAATCAAAGAAATTATTAATATTATAAGAGTAATTTGCACATACAAAAAATTGAGAGAAGTAAATTGTTTTTTTCCTCGCGCACTGTTTGTAACAAACTCTCATTAATGTCGAATGATATTGTGTAAACTTACATAAATTGTTTTTAAACAAAGTCCACGTAATAAGTCTAATGAATCAATATAAATAATTACTAATTATGACAAATTCATACAAAACGTTAACATATGACAAGTGTAAAATGACTGCCTGTGGCATAACTTCTTCCTGAAATGAAGAAGAAATATCCTTGATCGGAAATTGGCTCAATATTCATTATTAGTGTAAATGCAAATCAAACTTATATAAATATTTATTGGAGATACACTACTTCCCTGAGAAGGATTAATAGAATCTATCATGAGTATCCATGTATGATAGGGAAATTTCACCCTAGGGGTTGAAAATTTCAGTCAGAGACGATGCTTGACTAGTTTTTTTTAAATAATTAAACGTTCTTATTGGTGCTGCAAAAATCAATGTAATGCCAGAGAATCAGTAAAGTGTAGTCAATAATAATAATAATAATATTTATTGACATAAAGCAAAAACGAGTTTATAGCCCAACATATATACACAATATATAAATACGACAGCGGCAGACTACAGTAACAAAACAATACAATTCAAAAACATAATTACGAATTTAACATGATCAATTTGTCAATAACTCTGTTCTATGGTTCTATGAATATATTTTGATAATTTTGTTAATAAACATTTAGAATTAGAACTAAGCAAAGTATTAAATTTATATAACGATGGTCAGCTATTAAAATATTTTGATAACAATCAAAAAACGTATATGTCGATATGCTGGACACACTAGTAAAAAGTGGAATTCATCCTCAACCATTTCCACATAACCTACAATGTCTTGGGTACACTTGTATATCTACCCGTTTCTATATTAAGCTTTAAATTACCACATTTAAATTTTGCTAGCATGTTAACAAACTTTTGGTTATATTTAGGTCCAAATAACATTCATATTGGAAATATTGTTTAAATCAAAAACAAACATACTAATCCACGTCCGAATCACAATCCAGAAGCAAAGTAAAAACTTTGGAACTGCCAAGTTAGGTTAGACACGTGAACTTCCACCAGTGAAGTGAGGCCGGGTGCTCCGGAAGGGTAAGCACCTCCTGTTTAGCTGGCTACACCCGCCACGTGTTAAATCAAAATTGTGTGAAAGGAACATGGAACTATGAGACGTCAAATATATCCAGGGCAATCCTGGACACAGAAACATCGAACTTATCAACAATAGTGTGATGACGGCAATAAAACTTTTAAACTGTTTATATAATATAAGCTTCGAAGAAGTTTCAATTGAATTAAACCATTATTGTAAGAACTGGTCATATAACATCTGCTGTAATAGAGCAATGTTAATACAAGATACATCATGACAATACCAATATTGTGGAAAACCTAAATTAATTAAAAATATCCCTAATATTTGATGCCCAATTGACTTTACGACTGTTAACATCAGACACCAACAATAAATAAACGTTGTACATAATAGTCAATTGCTTCTGTCATATGAAAAATGTTTGAACTTTTCATTCAGAAATTAAAAAAAGGTACGTCCTGTAAATGACACAATAGACTTAGACGCATCTGATCTACGTAGAAAACCCTAATCAACACAATTAATAGCAATATATAATGAATGCTTTGATATATTCTCCATATATCTGAGAAATGTTTTAAACATTTTGAAGTTGGAAAATGGTTCCAGTTGACATTTTAATTCTTTGAATACTCTTTCGTCCAGTAAGTGAAGTCATATTACGAGCATTCGATAATCCAGAAATGTGAAATACGAGTTGAGTTGATTCAGTTTAATAATGATGATTTACGTCCCAGTCAAGACTATTTCACTTATATCGAGATGTCGCCAGCTATAGGCGAAGGTGCAGACATTTTGCCTGTGCGATGCACTGATGGCATTATACAGCAGGGTTCTTTATTGTGTCGCGTCTACCGTGACAAGGGGCAGGTCAGTTCTGGGATGGTGGAGGAAATCGGAGAAAACCACAAACCGTCAGCAAACAAACTTTCTCACGTAAGGATGTGCCTGGAACAGATTTGAATCTCAAGTTGTAAAAGTACAGTGATGCTTTTTAAACCACTCGTTCACTGAGGTCCCCCGAGTAACAAAATCGGTGTATGTATGTACCTGTATCTTTTTAATAAGTACCAGTCTTTGCCTGTTGTTATGGTTACGTAATTAACTGTACTAATTATGTTAGTTGTTAAGATATTTTAATAAACGTTACATCTGGTTTCATACTGGTCCACGTATAATCTTGGTCGAATCACATGTGCAATGCAGACCTGTCGAAAGTAATTAACGAATTAGTGCAAGCTTATCACAGCCCATCGTTAGTTTTATCTCAACGGGGTTTTTCGGCAGCCGCTATCTATCTTGTGGCAGCGTTTTTGCCACCAGCTATGTATGCCTCTGCCACTAGACACTCTAGGTTCTACTACTTTACGTTGGCTCGGTGTTAAACTTTCGACAGGTCTGTACTGTGACATATTGGTATAGTTAGCGTCATTGTTCATGAATTTTGATTGACAAATAACCTCATTAACCAGATAAATGTTGTAACTAGAGACCCATGGGCCTAAGCACAAACCCCAGGAAAGGTCCCATACCTTCGACAGAAGTTCACTGATCAATAACATTAATAACATTAATATTTTTAGAAACTACAATTTGTGATATTATTTTTAATGCTACTGCAAAGTGTGATTATAAAGGTTTTTTTAATATGTAATATTTTTTAAAACTACTATGCAGTGAGTTTCTTATATGTGATTTTTACTCATTACCCAGGTTTTTAAATAGTATCTTATATGGTCGAAAATTGATATTTTTATGCATTATGTGATAAAAGTGTCTCATAAGTCTTTTAGGCTGGATGTCGTAATTCTTATATGTACATGTATATACTGTGTTTATGTAATGTTATTGTGTTATGTGATGTGACACTATAATAAAATATTATTATATTATTATTATGATTCCCCACCACCGAATATTGTTTGCTAAAATACCGGTATTCAACGACTTTAATTTAATTTAAAACAATATTTTATTCAAAAATGTTAAAAAGGATTGGACAGCAGGCATTGCCTATATAAGTCCTCTCCTTACCGTGGTATTACCGGTACCTGGTCAGTACCACGGTAAACCGGTACACCGGTAATACCGCACACCACTAATTATTAATAACAGGACCAACAGAATATTCCCCAGTTTGATCCCAAATGCCAAGATATTTGCAAATTAATTATTTCTAGTCCTATAAACTTCAAACTGTTTCATCTACAGTTAGTAATTCCTAGCTACAGTATATTTATAAACATTTAAATAGCAGCAAACCGACAATGGTAAAAAAGGCCATTTTAGTATTCTTATAACGTGTGACCTTGACCTTTGAGGTCATCATATTATATAATATCAAAATGATCATAATATAAATATCTACAATCCTACTTTAATGTAACCACTGCGGTAGCTCAGTTGGTAGAGTGCTCGCTCCGTAAGTGGGAGGTATTGGGTTCGATCCCCGGCCGGGTCTGACCCAAGACTTGAAAGTGGGTAGTGGCTGTTCTTTCGCCAAGCACTCGGCATTATGAAATGAAACTCAAAATAAACGAGGTCCCGTGTCACGGAGGGCTTGGCACGCTAAAGAACCCTGCTGTATAATGCAATCAGCGCAACGCACAGGCAAAATTTCTGCACCTTCGCCTATAGCTGGCGACGTCTCGATATAAGTGAAATATTCTTGACTGGGACGTAAAACACCATTACTCACTCGCTCACTCAAATGCCTACAATATTCTAATATACATGCCTATACAAAAAAGTATAAAGTTTTTCAGATAATTAACCATTTAAGTATTCGTTCGGAATCTATGACCTTTGAACCTATGACCTCCATTCATATATCAAAATGATCGTTAGGGGAATATACATTATTATATAATTAATAAATTCCATCTTTATGATTGGCTAAAACGGTAACACGTGACCATTGGATCTCACATCATATACCACGGATTTTCCGGTGAATATCAAATTCGGTATACGTCATCGATTTTTGTTGACGTTCTCCGTAAAATGATTAGAACGTCATCAATTAAGTGTGCGCAAGTAATTTTTTTATAGAACGTTGACGTTATGCCATTATCAATTTGGTGTGTAATTGATTGTGTCTCATCCGGAATACAATTTATTTTTTCATAGAATCAGGATTGATCTAATTAATGTGGGATAATTTAGTGTGATCTACCGGTCTGAACCAGGGAAAGCAGGGAAATCTAACATCGGTTAGATTGTTAAAATAGTTAGATTGCCTGACCACAGGTTTGAGAAAACATTGTCAACCGTAGTGCCATAGTTGTTAAATTATATAATAAAACAGTTATGGACTTTTTAGTGGTTGTATATGGTGTGATATTCACCGGAAAAATAAATATTGACCTCGGCTGTCGCCTCGATCAATATTTATTTTTCCGGTGAATATCACACCATATACAACCACTAAAAAGTCCATAATTGTATAATATTCTAATATACATGCCTGTACAAAAAGTTTAGTTTTCAAGATATATTGACAAAAACATTAATTTTAGCAATTTCCCCCTTGGCATTTTCCCATTTTGGCCCCTACAGTAACGATTTGTGCAAATCTGAAACTAGGTGTCCTAAGTATGTTTTACATTAAATATCTAAGCTATATCTCTTGTAAGTTCAGAGGAGATGATTTTTAAAGATTTTCACAATTTTCCCCTTTATGGGACCCCAAGGGGACATAATCCTTTCATTTATTCAAATCTGAAAGCCCCTCATCTAGACACCATTACTGCCAAATATCATCCAATTTAGCTTTGTAGTTTTGGAGGAGTTGATTAAAATGTGAAAAGTTTACACATGACGGACGACGGACGAAGATAGATGGCAATAGCTTATATCTGAGCCTATGGCTCAGGTGAGCTAAAACATAAACCATGCATTGTTTGGGATTCGAACCCACACATAAAAAGAATAACATTTCGTGCTATCTTAGCAGTCCATTGCTCTACTATTGAGCTCCCGAAGCTTACGAACGTTTTGTATACGCTATTACATATGAGCAGGCCTGCCATCATTATAATGTATGAAAATGAATCACAGTTTTGATGTACATATAGTAATATTTTTCCGTTAATAGAGATATCACTTTAGAACATACTTTATACTATAGATAACCAGAGGCTCAGTGTGGCTGAGCCTGTATCGCTCACCTGACTAAAATGCTTTTAAAGCAAATTTGTATTCCAGTGATGAACAAATGCACTGTTTATATCAGACAGAATGGCTAAAGAAATCACTGTAGAACTATATGTACCATTCACAGTTTTTCGATATAGGTGCAGAGTGGGAGATCTGAGGAAACACCATTTAGGGGCATATGTGAACGAGCCATTGTTGTAACATTTATTGTCCAATGAAATTTCAGCTTCCGAGATTTTGAAAGTGTTTTGCCTTTATTGTAAATGAAACGGGCAATTTGAATTTGTCAATCTAAGTAAAGGACCTTCCATACATCATTCCCATAAAGTTTAGTTCAATTTGCTTCAGTAGCTTTAGAGGAGATAGCAAATATATGCTATTCCTATAGGGTTAAACTATGTTCTGTGCTGGCAACCATCTTTTTTGGCAGATCAAAAAAATGTCCACAATCTAAGTAAAGAACCATCCATACATCATTCCTGTAAAGTTTGATTCAATTTGCTTTAGTAGCTCCAAAGGAAATAGCAAATATATGCTTTTCCCATAGGGTCTAATGTGAAACAATATTCTCCACTGGCAGCCATGTTTTATGGCAGATCAGGAAAATTTTGGCAATCTATGTAAAGGACCTTCTATACATCATTCCTGTAAAGTTTGGTTCAATTTGCTTCAGTCATTCTTGAGGACATAGTCAAAAATGTGTTTTTCCCATAAAGTCCAATGTTAAACTATCTTTTGCGCTGACAGCCATGTTTTTTGGCAGATCAGAAACATTTTGGCAATCTATGTAAAGGACCTTTTATACATCATTCCTGTAAAGTTTGGTTCAATTTGCTTCACCAGATTCAGAGAGATAGCATATATATGCTTTTCCCATAGGGTCCAATGTTAAACTATGTTCTCCGCTGGCAGCCATGTTTTTTGGCGGATCAGAAAAATTTTGGCAATCTATGTAAAGGACCTTCGATACATCATTCCTGTAAAGTTTGGTTCAATTTGCTTCAGTCATTTCTGAGGACATAGTCAAAAATGCGTTTTTCCCATAGGGTCCAATGTTAAACTATCTTCTGCCCTGGCGGCCATGTTTTTCGGCGGATCAGAAAAATGTTGGCAATCTAAGTAAAGGACCTTCTATATACATTTCTGTAAATTTTGGTTTAATTTGCTTCAGTCATTTATGAGGACATAGTCAAAAATGCTTTTTCCCCATAGGGTCCAATGTTAAACTACCTTTTGCGCTGGCAGCCATGTTTTTTGGCCAATCAGGAAAATTTTGGCAATCTATGTAAAGGACCTTCTATACATCATTCCTGTAAAGTTTGGTTCAATTTGCTTCCCAAGCTTCAGAGGAAATAGCATATATATGCTTTTCCCATAGGGTCCAATCGACTCCAATGTTAAACTATCTTCTGCTCTGGCGGCCATGTTTTTTGGGGATCAGAAAAATTTTGACAATCTAAGTGAAGGACCTTCTATACATCATTTCTGTAAAGTTTGGTTAAATTCGCTTCAGTCATTTCTGAGGAGATAGCCAAAATGCATTTTTTCTATAGGGTCCCATGTTAAACTACCTTTTGCGCTGGCAGCCATGTATTTTGGCCAATCAGGAAAATTTTGGCAATCTATGTAAAGGACCTTCTATACATCATTCCTGTAAAGTTTGGTTCAATTTGCTTCCCAAGCTTCAGAGGAAATAGCATATATATGCTTTTCCCATAGGGTCCAATGTTAAACTATCTTCTGCTCTGGCGGCCATGTTTTTTGGTGGATCAGAAAAATGTTGGCAATCTAAGTGAAGGACCTACTATACATCATTTCTGTAAAGTTTGGTTAAATTCGCTTCAGTCATTTCTGAGGAGATAGCCAAAATGCATTTTTTCCATAGGGTCCCATGTTAAACTACCTTTTGCTCCGGCAGCCATGTTTTTTGGCCAATCAGAAAAATTTTGGCAATCTATGTAAAGGACCTCCAATACATCATTCCTCTAAAGTTTAGTTAAGTTTGATTCAATAGTTTCAGAGGAGATAGCCAAAATGTGTTTTTCCCATAGGGTCCAATGTTAAACTATGTTCCCCGCTGGCAGCCGTATTTTTAGGCGGATCCGAAAAATTTCGGCAATCTTTGCAAAAGACCTTCCATACATTATTCCTTTAAAGTTAAATTTAATTCGCTTCATTCGTTTAAGAGGAGATAGCCAAAATGTGCGTTTTCCCATAGGGCCCAATGTTAAACTTTGTTTGGCCCTGGCGGCAATTTTTTTTGGCGGATCAGAATAATTTAGGCAATCTTAGTAACTGACCTTGCATACATTATTCCTGTAAAGTTTGGTTCAAATTGGCTCAGCGGTTTCAAAGAAGATAGCAAATATATGCTTTTCCCATAGGGTCCTATGTTAAACTATCATCTGCGCTGGCGGCCATGTTTTTCGACGGATCAGAAAAATTTTGGCAATCTAAGTAAAGGACCTTCCTTACACCATTCCTGTAAAGTTTGGTTAAATTTGCTTCAGTCATTTCTGAGGAAATAGTCAAAAATGCATTTTTCCCATAGGGTCCAATGTTAAACTGTCTTCTGCGCTGGCAGCCATGTTTTTTGGCGGATCAAAATAATTTCGGCAATCTAAGTACAGCACCTTCTATACATCATTCCTGTAAAGTTTGGTTAAAATTGGTTCAGGGGTTTCAGAGGAGATAGCCAAAATGTGAAAAGTTTACAGACGGACTGACTGACAGACTGACGGACTGACGGACTGACAGACTGACGGACGACGGACGCCGAGTGATGGCAAAAGCTCACATGGCCTTTAGGCCAGGTGAGCTAAAAAGTAATTTTAACCAATATTTTATTAATGTGAACTTTGACATGCATAAAATTTTCCTATGGGTCATTTCCTTATATTTTCCGTGGACATCCATTTTCAAACTAGTAGGTGTCTTAACAATAATCAGATAATATACGGTAAATTCCTCCCTTCGAGGGGGGTCTAAACCCAACGGTGTATGAAACGGGCGTATGACTTTTCCTGCAATTTTAAAAACATGTCATAATACTTTTCCGGCTTTTTTTTTTTTTTACTATTCCGGCAAATTTTATATGTTACTATTCCGACAATTTTATAGGTTAATGATACCTGTTTAAATAACATAAAAGATATATAAGTTTTTTAACTTTTAACACACTGTTTTAATTTGTATGCCATTTTATGCAGTACTTTTATTGTGTAAATAGTGAACTATATCCTGCTCGAAGTCCTACTTCCACCTCCCCGTGGTGAGCAGGGGACAACTGTATCTGGCTAACGGAAGAGGTGACGAATTTAGGAACATAAATAAAAACAATGCCAAAAATTGCCGGAAACGTAAAAAAAATTGTCGGAAACGTTAAAAAAATTGCCGGAAAAGTCATGTTCCGACTGAAAACTAACAGTGACGTAGCGTGAAAGTAATGACTATGCAAGCCTGGTACCAAAGGCACCTAACGCGCCGTAGTCGCGTCCAAAGTAACTTGTTACAGGGGCATGCTTCACCCACGTCCGGAAAATTTTGAAAAAATGGAGCAATTTGGAGCATTTTTCTGCATTCTAAATCAATATTTACATGGGTGAAAAGGGTTAAAATTGGGGGGGGGGGGGGGGGGGATTGTCACGGGTCCTTCGGACGAGAAACAAAACTGATGCCCGTTTCACAGTGGCTGTTGCAACGATGAAGAACCTTATAATTGCACATTGTCCTGAGTGCACTGCAAAGGTAAAAATTTCGGTTTATTCATGATTGTCCCTTTTTTGAAAATCCAGGTAAGAATTTTGTTAAAAAAAAGAGGGACAATCATGAATTCAACCGAAATAGGGAACAATAGGACTTAAGTTCAGCTTGGGGTATAGTTTATTCCAGAAAAGAAGGTAAAAGAAGAATTAAAAATATATATAATATTTTTATCTAACATTTCCAATTAGGTTATTTAAAATAATAAAAAAACAATACTTAATGTGAAAAAGTTACATTTTACCACAGAAAACCACTGAACTATGTTATGACATTTGTTCTACATTCTCCCTAATGACGTCACAATGAGAACGTGCACGTGCACTTTACCGCCAATGTTGTATCAAGATTCTGTATCATGCGTGTTTGATAAAACTTGTATTTCGTAGACAAACTAGTCTAATGTTAGATAAATTACATTATCAGAGTTTCATTTTTTAAATTCATTCATAAATCTTAAAAAAATCACAAATACACGTATATAAATAAACAAATAAATAAATAAATAAATAAATAAATAAATAAAAAACATTTTTTTTAAAAATCAAATTAAAACATTTAAAAAAATCAAATTAAAACATTTAAAAAATCAAATAAAACATGCACATATAAATAAATAAATAAATAAATAAATAAATAAATAAATAAATAAAAATAAATAAATAAATAAGGAGATAAAATGAAAATCAAAATACATTTAAAAAATAATACTGGTACACTGCATTTTTAGAGAAAACTACTGTGAATTTTGAGAAAATGTCTAACAGGAACATTTTTCCATGTTTCTTCTTGAATTTTTAAATATAGTTTCTACCAATATGGAACTAATATTACTAGAAATAATGTATAAATCGGATTGCACTTTAAAATAAAAATTATTACGGGGTATTATTATTATTATTATTATTATTATTATTATTATTATAATTATTATCCTTCGGACGAGAAACAAAACTGATGCCCGTTTCACAGTGGCTGTTGCAACGATAAAGAACCTTATAATTGCACATTGTCCTGAGTGCACTGCAAAGGTAAAAATTTCGGTTTATTTATGATTGTCCCTTTTTTGAAAATCCAGGTAAGAATTTTGTTAAAAAAAGAGGGACAATCATGAATTCAACCGAAATAGGGAACAATAGGACTTAAGTTCAGCTTGGGGTATAGTTTATTCCAGAAAAGAAGGTAAAAGAAGAATTAAAAATATATATTACATTATCAGAGTTTTATTTTTTTAAATTCATTCATAAATCTTAAAAAAATCACAAATACATGTATATAAATAAAAAATAAATAAATAAATAAATAAATAAAAAACATTTTTTTTAAAAATCAAATTAAAACATTTAAAAAATCAAATAAAACATGCACATATAAATAAATAAATAAATTCATTTTTAAAAAAATCAAATTAAAACATTTAAAAAATCAAATAAAACATGCACATATAAATAAATAAATAAATAAGGAGATAAAATGAAAATCAAAATACATTTAAAAAATAATACTGGTACACTGCATTTTTAGAGAAAACTACTGTGAATTTTGAGAAAATGTCTAACAGGAACATTTTTCCATGTTTCTTCTTGAATTTTTAAATATAGTTTCTACCAATATGGAACTAATATTACTAGAAATAATGTATAAATCGGATTGCACTTTAAAATAAAAATTATTACGGGGTATTATTATTATTATTATTATTATTATTATCGTTTTTTTGAAAATATTTTATATTTTGTTTTGATATTTTTGAGGAAAAAGTACAACTTTCAAAAAATAAATAACAAAATATCCTTTAAACCTTTATGAAATTGACCTACATGTTATGTAATGCAATTTACATTTTGTTTGATATTTTAGAGGAAAAAGTTTGCAATATTGCAATATCTACTTATTATTTAATTCAATCTTAGGATAAGCTTGTAATTTCTGATAAAAAATGCAGATATTTTTTCCACTAATTTAAATTTTACTGTATTCAAGTTGTAAATGTAGTTGGAATTTAACATTTATATGGAGTGGAAAGACTATGTAAGTCTTTGTTGAATTAATGCAAAATTTGAAAAAAAAAGTATTTTCTTCTAAAAATGTTTACCAGGCGATAAATCTAACTCCATGGAATTCTTGTTATTCTTCATGTTCTTATTGGTTGAATTAATGCAAAATTTGAAATCTTGTTATTTCATTTGTTTTTAGTAAATAAATCAATAACATTTAAGAATGAAAAATAAAATGAAACGTACACATACTAAAGTTCCAAATTAAAAATTTTAATAAATGTAATTTATTTTATTTCATTTGTTTCAAGTAAAAAGTAACATTTCAGGAAAGGGACAATCATGAACAGACCAAAATTTCTGTGACTTAACCTACAGCTGGTGACGTCTCGATATATATTATAAGTGAAATATTCTTGGACGTATGTCTTCAACAGTAGTAAATTTAACTAGATCTGGGTATTTGGGCTCGCATGGATCCCAGAAAAATGTACACGGCTTATCATCCGAGTTAGACGAACACATTGGCTTAAAACTGATAACTACTGATAATTATATAACTACTAGACTGAGGAGCGAGACGGAATTTTCTGCTTAAGATTTTTTTTTCAAAATCGTTTTATTTTCGCAATATTTTGTATTTTATTTTCATTTGTACATAATGACAGACTAAATTATTTATTTATTTTTTTTAAAAATTATGTGCAAACACAGGATTATTAGCTTATATGCACGCTACGCCACTGCCTAAAAGCCCTTCATCTAGGCATGATAATCAATGCATGAAAATTTAA
>CM037860.1:57135840-57145818 GCA_021292105.1 Anadara kagoshimensis
AAAGTTAAAACATCGGATTTAGAAACCCAGAGAATGAGAAAAAAATTAAAGTTAATACATACCTGAAACAATAAAAAAAAACCCAACAGTTTACTCGTCAGAAGTATAAGAATAAGTTACTTTGAGGTGCTAATATGAAGCCTTACAACTTTGACAGACCCGTTCTGTTCTCTGATCGGTCCCGAACACTCCGACATACCCGTTCTCTGATCGGCCCCGATCACTTTGACAGACCAGTTTTCTGATAGGCCTCGAGCACAAAGAAATACACAGTCTGATTGGCACAATTCGATTTTTTTACATCAAACATACATTCTCCATAGTTGAATATTAAATAACACCAACTAAACCAACTTCACCAACATCATCAACACCGGTAACATCAACAACAAAATCAGCAGTTCTCCTCCACTAGTACTATTGTACACCAGACAGATAAGATTATCTAAAATCAAGTGATGAGTTAGCCGATACAAGGGTAAATTAAACACGGAGCGGAAGAAAGTTATAAAAATAAATAGTTTTACTCACCAAGTTGGAGATGAATTGCCCGGCTTAGTTCAGAAAAAAGAACTACACGTGTTTATAAGTAATGGTCCAGAGGCCGAAACTCCCCATTCAAGTTAAATGAAACATGATCCATTTCAAGACATTACAATTCAACCAATCAGATTAAAGGTCACAGAAGTTAAAGGGCAAACAGGTTCATATATATATATATATAATATATATATATATATATATATATGTGATACACATTTTGTTTAATATCTAGAGATAAGGGAGTGTGATTTTTTGCACAGCTTTCGTTATCTTTTCCATTCTACTAAGTGCTATACTTATGATCTACTTTCCTTATACGCTGTAGTAAACAATAACTGTAAACAGTATATATTTACAATACGTCATATTACAACTTTTATGTCAAATTTCATGATATTTCAATCATGTAATATTGAAATTTTCGCAGTATTTAAAATGATATCTCAACTTTGTTTAAACAATATTTATTTGATAACATACATAAAAACAAGAGTGAACTTGACTCATATAAACCAGTCTCTTTTAATGTTATATTCAAGGAGACTGGTTTATAGTAAAAGAGTTTATTTACGTGTCACAAACCGTACACAATATGAAAATACATATAAATATATATATATATATATATATATATATATATATATATATATATATATATATATATATATATATATATATATATTAAGACATATGAGACCGACGATAAAAGTTCTATACAAAATCTTCTAAACATTAAAACCTTGTCTATAACATATTACAATATTATAAATGAACATGATGTAAATTTATGCAATAAAGTTTTTTTCCTTTTTTTTATTTACACTTTTTACGGTATTTTAGGAAAGCTTGTTCGTGCCACTTTGTTATCTGATTTTTTTTCTTAAATCGTACGTACGATTTTTAAAATCCTACCTACCAATTTAAAAATCGTACGTACGAATTTAAAAAAAAAATCGTAGCTACGAATTTAAAAATCGTACATACGATTTTAAAAATCGTACCTACGAATTTAAAATCGTACCTACGAATTTAAAATCGTACATACGATTTTAAAAGTCGTATATACGATTTTAAAAATCGTACGTACGAATAAAAAAATCGTACCTACGAATTTTAAATTCGTATATACGAATTAAAAACAAATCGTAGCTACGCATTTTAAAATCGAACCTACGAATTTAAAAATCGTACATACGATTTTAAAAATCGTTCATACGATTTTAAAAATCGTTCATACGATTTTAAAAGTCGTATATACGATTTTAAAAATCGTACCTACGAATTTAAAAAATCGTAGCTACGAATTTAAAAATCGTACCTACGAAATTTAAAATCGTACATACGATTTTAAAAATCGTACGTACGAATAAAAAAAATCGTACATACGATTTTAAAAATCGTAGCTACGAATTTAAAATCGTACATACGACTTTTAAAAGTCGTATATACGATTTTAAAAGTCGTATATACGATTTTAAAAGTCGTAGGTACGATTTTTTTTATTCGTATGTACGATTTTTAAATTCGTAGGTACGATTTAAAAAAAAAAATCAGATTACAAAGTGGCACTAACAAGCTTTCGTAGTATTTTATTGATTGTAGGGTTAAAGTTAAAAATGTCAGGAAAATTGATTTTTCTAGATAAAACACAACTTTAGCTAAACAAAATGCTCAGTGAACGTTTTCAACAACAATTTATTGTGAAGATTTGTAATGATATGTCAATAATTTATGCCGGATGGCAATATAGTCCCACAAGGGCTGAAAACGCTAGAGTTTTTTTTTTTTTTTTTTAGATTTTTTAAAAGGTTTATCCTGGTTGAAGATTTTTATGATACGTGTGTGTTTTTATATATTTTTTTTTATTTTACATTTAATATATTTAACACAAAAAGAACGCATAGATTTTGATGAGCATATATATGAATGGTTTTTAGAGAGAGAGAGAGAGAGAGAGAGAGAGAGAGAGAGAGATTTTCACACTATAATTACAATATTGTTCTTTGTGTTCTATATAATAATATGGTGGATTTGATGCCATTATCTTCAAAAATATTCTTATTCTTACCTATTGCTATTTCTTTTTCGATGTAAAATACATCTTTTAAAATATATTTAAACTTTTCAAGAGACAGTTTTTTACTAAGACAGTGGGGTTTATAAATGTAATCCAAAAATGAAACTCATTTTTGTTAGATCTAACAAAATACCATTCGATAAAAGATAGTTTTCCCAAGTCTTCCAAAAATTGTTGTACTATATCGCATTCCCAAAAGAGATGAATAACTGTTTCACTTTCATGTTTTCAAAAACTACGCAATGCCTCTGTTTTAATACCTATTTTAAACAAAAAGAGTTATATTATGAATTATTCTGTATTGGAACCACTGTATTTTAGAATTTAGAGTAGTGTGTGTGTGTGTGTGTGTGTGTGTGTGTGTGTGTGTGTGCGGTATGTGTTTATCTGTCTGTGTGTGCGATGTGTGGGTGTGTTTGTCTGTGTGTATGTGTGTGATGTAATCAAAATTTGCGGTACAGGCAAAAATAACGATTAACCAGTAAAGAAACAGCACGGGATATAAGAAGTAGAGTGAAGTACTATGTATATGTAACAGTGTTTTACGTTCTAAACAACAGAAACAGCACGGGATATAAGAAGTAGAGTGAAGTACTATGTATATGTAACAGTGTTTTACGTTCTATACAACAGAAACAGCACGGGATATAAGAAGTAGAGCGAAGTACTATATACATGTAACAGTGTTTTACGTTCTAAACAACAGAAACAGCACGGGATATAAGGAGTAGAGCGAAGTACTATATACATGTAACAGTGTTTTACGTTCTAAACAACAGAAACAGCACGGGATATAAGGAGTAGAGCGAAGTACTATATACATGTAACAGTGTTTTACGTTCTATACAACAGAAACAGCACGGGATATAAGGAGTAGAGCGAAGTACTATATACATGTAACAGTGTTTTACGTTCTAAACAACAGAAACAGCACGGGATATAAGGAGTAGAGCGAAGTACTATATACATGTAACAGTGTTTTACGTTCTATACAACAGAAACAGCACGGGATATAAGGAGTAGAGCGAAGTACTATGTATATGTAACAGTGTTTTACGTTCTATACAACAGAAACAGCACGGGATATAAGGTAGAGTGAAGTACTATGTACATGTAACAGTGTTTTACGTTCTATACAACAGAAACAGCACGGTATAAGGAGTAGAGCGAAGTACTATGTATATGTAACAGTGTTTTACGTTCTATACAACAGAAACAGCACGGGATATAAGGAGTAGAGCGAAGTACTATGTATATGTAACAGTGTTTTACGTTCTATACAACAGAAACAGCACGGGATATAAGGAGTAGAGTGAAGTACTATATACATGTAACAGTGTTTTACGTTCTATACAACAGAAACAGCACGGGATATAAGGAGTAGAGCGAAGTACTATGTATATGTAACAGTGTTTTTTACGTTCTATACAACAGAAACAGCACGGGATATAAGGAGTAGAGCGAAGTACTATGTATATGTAACAGTGTTTTACGTTCTATACAACAGAAACAGCACGGGATATAAGGAGTAGAGCGAAGTACTATGTATATGTAACAGTGTTTTACGTTCTATACAACAGAAACAGCACGGGATATAAGGAGTAGAGCGAAGTACTATGTATATGTAACAGTGTTTTACGTTCTATACAACAGAAACGCACGGGATATAAGGAGTAGAGCGAAGTACTATGTATATGTAACAGTGTTTTACGTTCTATACAACAGAAACAGCACGGGATATAAGGAGTAGAGCGAAGTACTATATATATGTAACAGTGTTTTACGTTCTATACAACAGAAACAGCACGGGATATAAGGAGTAGAGTGAAGTACTATGTACATGTAACAGTGTTTTACGTTCTAAACAACAGAAACAGCACGGGATATAAGGAGTAGAGTGAAGTACTATGTATATGTAACAGTGTTTTACGTTCTATACAACAGAAACAGCACGGGATATAAGGAGTAGAGTGAAGTACTATGTACATGTAACAGTGTTTTACGTTCTAAACAACAGAAACAGCACGGGATATAAGGAGTAGAGCGAAGTACTATGTATATGTAACAGTGTTTTACGTTCTAAACAACAGAAACAGCACGGGATATAAGGAGTAGAGTGAAGTACTATGTATATGTAACAGTGTTTACGTTCTATACAACAGAAACAGCACGAGATATAAGGAGTAGAGCGAAGTACTATGTATATGTAACAGTGTTTTACGTTATATACAACAGAAACAGCACGAGATATAAGAAGTAGAGCGAAGTACTATGTATATGTAACAGTGTTTTACGTTATATACAACAGAAACAGCACGGGATATAAGGAGTAGAGCGAAGTACTATGTATATGTAACAGTGTTTTACGTTCTATACAACAGAAACAGCACGGGATATAAGGAGTAGAGCGAAGTACTATGTATATGTAACAGTGTTTTACGTTCTATACAACAGAAACAGCACGGGATATAAGGAGTAGAGCGAAGTACTATATATATGTAACAGTGTTTTACGTTCTATACAACAGAAACAGCACGGGATATAAGGAGTAGAGTGAAGTACTATGTACATGTAACAGTGTTTTACGTTCTAAACAACAGAAACAGCACGGGATATAAGGAGTAGAGCGAAGTACTATGTTCATGTAACAGTGTTTTACGTTCTAAACAACAGAAACAGCACGGGATATAAGGAGTAGAGCGAAGTACTATGTATATGTAACAGTGTTTTACGTTCTAAACAACAGAAACAGCACGGGATATAAGAAGTAGAGCGAAGTACTATGTATATGTAACAGTGTTTTACGTTCTATACAACAGAAACAGCACGGGATATAAGGAGTAGAGCGAAGTACTATGTATATGTAACAGTGTTTTACGTTCTATACAACAGAAACAGCACGGGATATAAGGAGTAGAGCGAAGTACTATGTATATGTAACAGTGTTTTACGTTCTATACAACAGAAACAGCACGGGATATAAGGAGTAGAGCGAAGTACTATGTATATGTAACAGTGTTTTTACGTTCTATACAACAGAAACAGCACGGGATATAAGGAGTAGAGCGAAGTACTATGTATATGTAACAGTGTTTTACGTTCTATACAACAGAAACAGCACGGGATATAAGGAGTAGAGCGAAGTACTATGTATATGTAACAGTGTTTTTACGTTCTAAACAACAGAAACAGCACGGGATATAAGGAGTAGAGCGAAGTACTATGTATATGTAACAGTGTTTTACGTTCTATACAACAGAAACAGCACGGGATATAAGGAGTAGAGCGAAGTACTATGTATATGTAACAGTGTTTTACGTTCTATACAACAGAAACAGCACGGGATATAAGGAGTAGAGTGAAGTACTATGTACATGTAACAGTGTTTTACGTTCTATACAACAGAAACAGCACGGGATATAAGGAGTAGAGCGAAGTACTATGTATATGTAACAGTGTTTTACGTTCTATACAACAGAAACAGCACGGGATATAAGGTAGAGCGAAGTACTATGTATATGTAACAGTGTTTTACGTTCTATACAACAGAAACAGCACGGGATATAAGGAGTAGAGTGAAGTACTATGTACATGTAACAGTGTTTTACGTTCTATACAACAGAAACAGCACGGGATATAAGGAGTAGAGCGAAGTACTATGTATATGTAACAGTGTTTACGTTCTATACAACAGAAACAGCACGGGATATAAGGAGTAGAGTGAAGTACTATGTACATGTAACAGTGTTTTAACGTTCTAAACAACAGAAAGAGCACGGGATATAAGGAGTAGAGCGAAGTACTATGTATATGTAACAGTGTTTTACGTTCTATACAACAGAAACAGCACGGGATATAAGGAGTAGAGCGAAGTACTATGTATATGTAACGTGTTTTAACGTTCTATACAACAGAAACAGCACGGATATTAAGAAGTAGATGAAGTACTATGTATATGTAACAGTGTTTTACGTTCTAAAAACAACAGAAAACAGCACGGGATATAAGGATAGAGCGAAGTACTATATACATGTAACAGTGTTTTACGTTCTATACAGAAACAGCACGGATATAAGAAGTAGAGCGAGTACTATATACATGTAACAGTGTTTTACGTCTAAACAACAGAAACAGCCACGGGATATAAGGAGTAGAGCGAAGTACTATATACATGTAACAGTGTTTTACGTTCTATACAACAGAACATCACGGGATATAAGGAGTAGAGCGAAGTACTATATACATTTAACAGTGTTTTACGTTCTAAACAACAGAAACAGCACGGGATATAAGAAGTAGAGCGAAGTACTATATACACTTAACAGTGTTTTACGTTCTATACAACAGAAACAGCACGGGATATAAGGAGTAGAGCGAAGTACTATATACATGTAACAGTGTTTTACGTTCTAAACAACAGAAACAGCACGGGATATAAGGAGTAGAGCGAAGTACTATGTTCATGTAACAGTGTTTTACGTTCTATACAACAGAAACAGCACGGGATATAAGAAGTAGAGCGAAGTACTATATATATTTAACAGTGTTTTACGTTCTAAACAACAGAAACAGCACGGGATATAAGAAGTAGAGCGAAGTACTATATACACTTAACAGTGTTTTACGTTCTAAACAACAGAAACAGCACGGGATATAAGGAGTAGAGCGAAGTACTATGTTCATGTAACAGTGTTTTACGTTCTAAACAACAGAAACAGCACGGGATATAAGGAGTAGAGCGAAGTACTATGTTCATGTAACAGTGTTTTACGTTCTAAACAACAGAAACAGCACGGGATATAAGGAGTAGAGCGAAGTACTATGTACATGTAACAGTGTTTTACGTTCTAAACAACAGAAACAGCACGGGATATAAGGAGTAGAGTGAAGTACTATGTATATGTAACAGTGTTTTACGTTCTAAACAACAAAACAGCACGGAATAAAAGGATAGAGCGAAGTACTATGTCATGTAACAGTGTTTTACGTTCTAAACAACAGAAACAGCACGGGATATAAGGAGTAGAGTGAGTACTATGTATATGTAACAGTGTTTTACGTTCTAAACAACAGAAACAGCACGGGATATAAGGAGTAGAGTGAAGTACTATGTATATGTAACAGTGTTTTACGTTTTAAACAACAGAAACAGCACGGAATAAAAGGAGTAGAGTGAAGTACTATGTATATGTAACAGTGTTTTACGTTCTAAACAACAGAAACAGCACGGGATATAAGGAGTAGAGTGAAGTACTATGTATATGTACAGTGTTTTACGTTCTAAACAACAGAAACAGCACGGATATAAGGAGTAGAGCGAAGTACTATATACATGTAACAGTGTTTTACGTTCTAAACAACAGAAACAGCACGGAATAAAAGGAGTAGAGTGAAGTACTATGTATATGTAACAGTGTTTTTACGTTCTAAACAACAGAACAGCACGGGATATAAGGAGTAGAGCGAAGTACTATATACATGTAACAGTGTTTTACGTTCTAAACAACAGAAACAGCACGGAATAAAAGGAGTAGAGTGAAGTACTATGTATATGTAACAGTGTTTTACGTTCTAAACAACAGAAACAGCACGGGATATAAGGAGTAGAGCGAAGTACTATATACATGTAACAGTGTTTTTACGTTCTAAACAACAGAAACAGCACGGGATAAGGAGTAGAGTGAAGTACTATGTATATGTAACAGTGTTTTACGTTTCTAAACAACAGAAACAGCACGGAATAAAAGGAGTAGAGCGAAGTACTATGTATATGTAACAGTGTTTTACGTTCTAACAACAGAAACAGCACGGAATAAAAGGAGTAGAGTGAAGTACTATGTATATGTAAACAGTGTTTTACGTTCTAAACACAGAAACAGCACGGGATATAAGAGTAGAGCGAAGTACTATATACAGTAACAGTGTTTTACGTTCTAAAACAACAGAAACAGCACGGGATATAAGGAGTAGAGCGAAGACTATATACATGTAACAGTGTTTTACGTTCTAACAACAGAAACAGCACGGGATATAAGGAGTAGAGCGAAGTACTATGTACATGTAACAGTGTTTTACGTTCTATACAACAGAAACAGCACGGGATAGGAGTAGAGTGAATACTATGTATATGTAACAGTGTTTTACGTTCTATACAACATAAACAGCACGGGATATAAGGAGTAGAGCGAAGTACTATATATATGTAACAGTGTTTTACGTTCTAAACAACAGAAACAGCACGGATATAAGGAGTAGAGTGAAGTACTATATCATGTAACAGTGTTTTTACGTTCTAAACACAGAAACAGCACGGGATATAAGGAGTAGAGCGAAGTACTATGTACATGTAACAGTGTTTTACGTTCTAAACAACAGAAACAGCACGGATATAAGGAGTAGAGTGAAGTACTATATACATGTAACAGTGTTTACGTTCTATACAACAAACAGCACGGGATAAGGAGTAGAGCGAAGTACTATATATATGTAACAGTGTTTTACGTTCTAAACAACAGAAACGCACGGGATATAAAGTAGAGCGAAGTCTTATATACATGTAACAGTGTTTTACGTTCTATACAACAGAACAGCACGGGATATAAGGATAGAGCGAAGTACTATGTACATGTAACAGTGTTTTACGTCTAAACAACAGAAACAGCACGGGATATAAGGGTAGAGCGAAGTACTATCTACATGTAACAGTGTTTTTACGTTATACAACAGAAACAGCACGGGATATAGAAGAGAGCGAAGTACTATATACATGTAACAGTGTTTTACGTTCTAAACAACAGAAACAAGCACGGGATATAAGAAGTAGAGCGAAGTACTATATACATGTAACAGTGTTTACGTTCTATACAACAGAAACAGCACGGGATATAAGGAGTAGAGCGAAGTACTATATACATGTAACAGTGTTTTACGTTCTATACAACAGAACAGCACGGGATATAAGGAGTAGAGCGAAGTACGATATACATGGTTTTAACAGTGTTTTACGTTCTATACAACAGAAACAGCACGGGATATAAGGAGTAGAGTGAAGTACTATGTATGTAACAGTGTTTTACGTTCTATACAACATAAACAGCACGGATATAAGGAGTAGAGCGAAGTACTATATACATGTAACAGTGTTTACGTTCTAAACAAACAGAAACAGCACGGGATATAAGGAGTAGAGCGAAGTACTATGTTCATGTAACGGGTTACGTCTATACAACAGAAACAGCACGGGATATAAGGAGTAGAGGAAGTACTATGTTCATGTAACGGTGTTTTACGTTCTATACAACAGAAACAGCACGGGATATAAGGAGTAGAGCGAAGTACTATATCATGTAACAGTGTTT